>JAJJMB010016246.1:1659944-1756849 GCA_023531105.1 Papaver atlanticum
TTCACATCATGGAAATAATATAAAATTAGGAAAGGTGTCACGGGACCAGGCCTATTAGCCGGCCGACTGACCATGCCCTAGCCGTGGCCGGTCCCACACCTTGTAATTCCTTATTTTATTATTATTATTTCCTTCATCTCATGAAAACTCCTTAGTTTTAACAAACTCCTCAGTTTCATGAGATTTCCTCCGCATATTGGAAATAATATAAAATTAGGAAAGGTGTCGCCGGACCAGGCCATTAGCCGGCCGACCATGCCCTAGCCGCGGCCGGTCCCACACCTTGTAATTCCTTATTTTATTGTTATTATTTCCTTCATCTCATGAAAACTCCTCAGTTTCATGAGATTTCCTCCGCATCATGGAAATAATATAAAATTAGGAAAAGTGTCGCGGGACCGGGCTTACTAGCCGGTCGGCCATGCCCTAGTCGTGGCCGGTCCCACACCTTGTAATCCCTTATTTTATTATTATTATTTCCTTCATTTTATGAAGTTCCCCAGTTTGAGCAAAACCCTGATTTCTTCATATTTTCTCAAATGTCGCTCAAACGCGCATCAGAAAATATCAAAATTCTCAGGACTGAGACACGGACACTATGGTGACATGGGCATGTTACCTTGACCGATTAAGGTTGGCCCCTTTGGCTTGCAAGAGGCCAGTCCCACATATATTCATAATTTGACCTAATTTGTTCATATTAGGTTCAAACTTTTCCAAACAATTTAGACTTTCATCAAACGATCGTCAGTCAGTCCCATGAGCCGGTTCCATGACTTCTTGGTCGGTCCCTCACTTCTCCATAATTAGGTTTTATTACCTAATGCTCAGACGAGCACTATTTAAATATCATCAACTGGTCTTCAGGAGACTTTGGTGCTGGCTCACTCGAGCATCTGGACACTACATAATCGGCCCGTCATCCCATGTAGCCGGTCCCTCTCTCACTCCGTGGTTGATTTTCAATAAATCATCAATTGATCAAAAATTAAGGTTTCGAATCCAAGGCTCTACAAGGCATATTTCTGAGCAGGTTCAACACTAATAATTTTACGTTGATCCCGCAATCAACATTTTAATTGATTATACTCGGCCCAATTGCCAGTATCTTAAATTAATATTTTATTTGGTCTGCTACCAATAATTCACCAAACGAGCAACATTTGCTAAGACGAGCAATATTTTCTCACACGAGTAATATTTGCTCACTTTAATCATCAACATTTATTCGACAAATTATACATCTGTCTCAACAGACATGTTCAATTCATGAATCCTAGAGCATTCGTAAATCATGCTCGACTCAACAATACAAAGACTCATCGTCTCATCAAGTGACTAATTAAATAACACGTCTTCCTTGCAGACTCCACAATCACGAGACATCAATCGTGTCACATGGGAGATATTAACTAGGTTTTTGGTATGGCGGCCTACGGCACGTGTGTTCACCCATGATGAGAATGTGACTAAGTCGTGCAAGCGGTTGAAGGAGTTGACGAAGTAGTGGGTGGACAATCAACCAAGTCTCCGCACGATGAGTAACTGGTTTTAACACGATTTCCACTTTCCCACTCCTTGACTCCAGCAACCGTCACACTTACTGGGATCAATGTATCTACTATTTCTTGCAATATAAATAAGTCTCTAAACCCATGGTTGAAAGAAAGAGAACAAGAACTCAGCGTCTGAGCAATTACTCTCAACAGAGCAAATTCAATCATCAAAATTTATTTTCCTCATGCAGAATACATAACACATTCACAATCCTTGATCATCATTGATCTCACACACTTCTCAGCTTCCGTCCTACAGATTGACCCATCTCTCTTGTGACCGAATTGACTCTGGAACGGCCGTTGTCTTGGTTTAGGCCGGAGTCTTACATATTGATCTCTCGAATTCAAAGAACTCCCTTTGCAGTGCATCTTTTTGCAAAAGGTTAAAGCAAATTGCTCGGTTCGAGGAGTCTCCTCCGCACGGTCATCTCTTCACTTCCTAGAAAACCAGTAAATCGTTTTCTCCCATCAACACCTCCTAACAGTCCCAATTATTCCATGATATACAATCTTACTTCTCCAGAAGAGTTTCAACTGAAAAAGAAAAAATTAATTAAAAAGATTGATGATCTGGAATGTCAACTGCGGTTTTTAAGACAAGAAATTGCTGCCTTTCGTAATTGTGATCCTCCTAAGATACATCGAACCTCTTCGATTAATTCTTCTAGGCATCTTCAGCAAGTTATTCCTTAATCTATATCATTCTCGAGTCCTTCTGATGATATAGAAAAATACAAGGACATACCAAATGGTTTGGTTCTCTTGTGTAGAAATCAGGATCATATAGATACAATATGCATAAAGCATCAAGAAAATCTTTCCTCTGTTAAACCTTGTTTTCAGAAGATGAAAAGGAAATCTCCAAAGAAACCTTCTCCTTCAAAAGAGATTTCTAAAATCATTCATAGTTTACGAAAATCAACAAACAAGGTATTCAAAACTATGCTAAAAGGAAAGAATGATGCACATAATTCTTCTTTCTTAGAAACGAGACAAAAACAAGAAATAACAAATACTTCTTCTCCTCATAAGAAACCGCCCAGTCTTGTTTTGGATTGGAGAAGTTACAATCTGTAACAAGGTTTAAGGTTGTTGTTATTGTTTTCTCTCTTGAACAAGAACCATAATCTTCAAGAGGGTTGTGAAGAATTTTTTTGTCCTTCTAGTTTGTTTATGTTCGTCATTTGGTTCCTTTTTGAGGTAACGACTTTTCCCTATAAGACTTTTTCCTGGGGATAGCCAAATTCTGTTAGGGTTTTGGTCAAAGGCCTTTTTGGAAATTCATCCCCTTTCTTACTTCTTTTTAAGTTGAAGATTTCTCCTAAGAGAGAGCATTTCATTTATCTCATCTATCATGTCCTCATCAAGTCTTTCAAGCAAAGAAAGTGATGTCTGGACTGTTCTTTTTCCCTCTAAGAAGATTCATTTTGATTCTTTTGATAGTGAGATGTCATCTGACAAATGTGATTCCTCCCTTGTTGGGAATCCCTTTGTCTCTCCTTTTGATAAGCTCTCTTTAACCATGAATCTCGTCTTGGTACAAGTAAGTTCCCTGAAGAGTGAACTTGAATCTTCTTCCAAAATACTTGAAGAAAAGATGGATAATCTTGAATCGAGGATTGATCTAATCGAAGATGAGCTTGAAGAATATAGGGAATATGAGAAGAGTATTCAAGGTAAGTGAAATGCTTTATGGGAGTTGTTACTTTTCATTAATTGTCTAGGAAACTTCTTATGAGAAATTATTCTTGTATTTTTTAGAAGGATAACTAGGGTTTGGAATAGCCATTATTGTGAGTACACACAGTTATTGCCAACGTTTTCATCTTGCAATGTTTTTAGATTTATATGTTTAAATTCTAAAGTTTATTTGGAAGATGATTTTGGCAGTATTAATCTTTATGGTTTTATATATTGCAAATTGTTATGGGGCATGTTGTTTACGTCCGTGATCCTTGACTGTCCCATACATGTTCAAAAGTTATCTCTATTATATGTCAGTATGAAAGTATTGATAAAAGATATAATGAACTTTTGACTACAAAAGTTAAGCCTTTTCTGTCATTATGCAAATATTGATGGAAGAAAGGATGAACTTTCGTTTACAAAGATTGGTATGTTGTTCTCTTTTGGTCATGAAGTATCTCTATGAAAATTTCATGAGGATCCCACTAGTTTTTGTACCTTTGCCAATTTATATTGACAAAAAGGAGGGGAATTAATGTGTAGTCACGCTACAAATACATATGGTTTACGGATCAAGGGGGTGGTTTTCATGTTGAGATGAAGTATTGACTAAGGGGGAGTGATACATATCACCATATTATTGTTGTCAAAGTTGTGATACAATTGGACTTTGATGTTGTAAATGATACTATGACACTGTATAACAATGATTGAGAGCAACTGTTTTCTTATTGTTATATCTACGGATCTTCAACAACAATGATGCGGAGTTGAACACATTTGGAATCATTGGAGTACTTGCATGTGACGAAGATTTCGAGTAATGTTGAAGAACCAAGGAGATCAAGCATTTGGATGAGAAGCTACAAAGTTTATTTATTTTGTAATCCATATGTATTGATAGTTTGGTCACTAAAATTGACAAAGGGGGAGATTGTTAGAGCACTGCTCGGTCAAAATCGCAAGCGTTGCTATCTCAAGCTTGTTTGTCAATGTTAGTGATCAAAACTATAAGTCTTGATTTCTAGTCTACTTATAGTAATGTCTCGGACTAGGATATATTATGTAGTTGAGCATTAGACTTCACGACGTTCATCAAATGAAGACGAAGAACTACTAAGGCGAGCTTGTGGAACTTCATCAACAAAAGGTATGTGGAGACTAAAACTCATCTATCACTTGGAAAGTCTAATTCTACTCTATCTCCTATATTGAGACAAAAGTCGTATTACTATATAGTTGTCGGTTATACACATTTGAGATTTCGAGCCGAGTTTAACTCCCTTACATATTTCTCAGAATATGTGTTGGTAAGATTTCGCTTCAACCAAGTTCATCTTATATTCTTGACGAAAGTCAAAAGATGATCATGTGAAAATCGCCGAGTAACATCTTAAATGGTTTGTGTGATACAATCATTTGGTGTAGACTTGGAATGTTTCGTTATGATTATTTCAATAACTTGAAATTTGCTTTGATGCTAATAGTGTGTGAAAATGGCTATTGTCATCCTCTAAGAAAGTTTCAATGATTGAAATAAGAGTTTAGAATACTTAACCCTCATTGGATTATAAACATAGTGTGCATTCTTGCATGTATGTGATCCATGACCGGAACTAAAGTATGCATACCCGTATGCGTACTTGTAGTTGTGAAATTCCGTGTACCAAGTACATATACCGGTAGGCATACTTGCGTAAGGTATAGGTCCGGGAATTTCTGCTGGGATTTGGAAGAGTACTAAGTATGCGTACCCTTTTGCATACTGACAAACCCAAACTCAGACCGGCTACTTAAGTATGCATACCCGTTTGCATACTTGAGTGGTTAAAGTTCTAAAATCGGTTGGCTCATGAACTAATACATTTATATATTAAGGAATGCATTCTTTGCAAACCGTGGCTATAATGTTCATGAATTTATTCGAGTGAATCAAACTGATTTTTCTTCAATTGTGTTTTTGTATACTTCTATGAGAATATAGCAATTGAACAACTCTTTAACTAGTTTCATTTTGGTTAAGATGAATAAGGTTGATATGAGAGTGTTCATATAGCTAACCTCGGTTAACTACGGTTGAGCCAACATGGTGTACACGTTTAGGTACGGTTACTAAACCTAAATGAGGGTACATTTTATTTGTGTATAACAAGCTAAGTTTGGTATAACGGTTGAAAGATATTAGATTGAATCTAATTAGGTTTTCATCTAACGGTGAATATTGAATGCTTTGTTATCAAGGTAACTTAGATTGCAAACCCTGATTTGAAAACTATATAATGGAGAACTCTAGCAACTGGTAAACCTAATCCCCACACCTCATGTGTGATACTAGTTGTATAAGCTAGAGTCGATTCTCCTTTAACCTTAAGTTTTTCACGAAACCCTGTAGGTTAACGACTTAAAGACTTCATTGGGATTCTGAAGCCAGATCCAACTATTTTATCTATAGTTGCGTGATCTGATTTTGCTGTTTCTATCGTATTTTAGTACTATCTTCTTTAAGATTGGATCGAGATTTAATCTCCGATAGGCAAGATAAAAAGTAGTCACAAACATCTTCGTCTCATCGTTTGTGATTCCACAATATCTTGTTTCGCTACCATACGATTAAGATTATTGTGAGGTGATTGATATTTCCAGGCTGTTCTTCGGGAATATAAGTCAGGTATATCAATTGGTTCCTTTTCACCTTTATTTATCAAAAGATGGAACAAAACTCGTAGGTATTTCTGTGGGAGACAGATTTATCTATTCCTATAGACTTTTCTGTGTGAGACAGATTTGTTTATCAAGTCTTCGACTTTGGGTCGTAGCAACTCTTGGTTGTGGGTGAGATCGGCTAAGGAAATCAAGTGCGTAGTATCCTGCTGGGATCAGAGACGTAAGGAGCGCAACTGTACCTTGAATCAGTGTGATATTGATTAGGGTTCAACTACAGTCCAGTCCGAAGTTCATTGGTAGTAGGCTAGTGTCTGTAATGGCTTAATAAAGTGTGGTGTTCAAATATTGACTAGGTCCCGGGGGTTTTCTGCATTTGCGGTTTCCTAGTTAACAAAACTTATAGTGTCCGTGTTATTTCTTTTCCGCATTATATTTTGTTATATAATTGAAATATCACAGGTTGTGCGTTAAGATCAATCAATTAGATAATCCAACCTTTGGTTGTTGATTTAAATTGATTGACACTTGAACATTTGTCTTTGGTATCGTTCAAGTTGTTTAACATAATAATCAGGCTCGTGGATTTCTATCTGTTTGATTTAATGATTACATTGTGAAACAGAGATATAAACTCTTTGATATACTTTTCTCTAGATTGAGTCTAACTGACTAGTTGATTCTCTTGAAAGTATATTGGAGTTTGTCTATTTAGATTGCCAAACGAAATATTGGGTGTGGTTGTTAGACCCCCGCTTTTTCACAATAGTTTGAAAATCTTTAAGGTAAAAAAAACTCAACATAAATACGACAGTCCTAAAGTTGTTGTGGATCACCGGCTGGGAGACTTCTTATCCCCTTATTTATTTATCTATTTATTATTTGTATAGATTCTTAATCCAGAATATTGATTTAAGCTGAAACTAATAATAAGATTCAGAATTCTAGTGACAAGACGCAGTCCAGCAATTAACCTTTTATTTTTTTTTGCTAATAACTACCTCATATTCACTAAAGCTTTTGTTGACAGTGCAAGGAATCAGGAAAGCATATTGCAGTTACTTAGCTAATTCTAATGTTTGTCCATCATAACATTTAGTCCTAATATTGATAACATAAAAAATAATCAAATAATTATTATTTTTAACATCAAACCGGTAGGATAAATATTTAGGAGTCCCTATTTTAATTCAGTGAAACAAAATAGAGGATGTTGGTCATTTACATGAAGTTTTGATAGTAGAATTGTTAGTTGGAAAGGTAAACACTTGAACCATCCTAGTAGAATTGTTCTAACATTGTTTGTATTTGGATCCTTAGCATCTCATCACCTAGTTGTCTTTCTCATGCCAAACAAGTAAATAATAGGTTACAGTAACGTGTTATACATGTGGGATAGTACCAAGCAGAACTCAATATTTTGGTGAATATTTTCCACACTTGATTTGGTGGATTTTCCTATCTTTATATACAGATTACATTACTCTAAACAGGGTTTGATTTACACTGAATGAGAATAAAAATAATGCGGTAATTGAGCCATTGATTAAGGCATGGCAAAGACAGAATCTTGGCAGATGTATCCTTACATACTCTCTCAAGTTGTGCGTGAGTTTGCCGAATGTTCAACTTGTTGCGCAGAAAATTAAACCGTGAAACGACTAACGCTTTTGTAAAAATGTCAGCCAACTGATCTTTCGTTGATATGAACTTCAATCTAATTGTTTACGCACCACCCTTTCCCTCACAAAGTGATAATCCATCTCAATATATTTCATACGAGCATGAAACACATGATTAGCAGTCAAGTACGTGGCTCCCAAATTATCGCACCACAATGATGGAGGGTGAACCTCTATGCCCAATTCATTTAGCAGAGACTGAAGCCACATTAACTCAGAGGTAGAAATGGATATACCTCTATATTCAGTTTCAGTACTCGACTTTGAAACTGTCTTTTGCTTCCTTTCACTCCACGACACAAGATTACCTCCAAAGTAAATGGCATATCCACTTGTAGATCTCGTGTCATCCAAACTGCCATCCCAGTCTGAGTCAGAATAAGCATGTAATCGTGTGCATGATTATTTGTTTAACACTAATCCATAGTGAATTGTATGCTTCAAGTATCTTAAAATCCGTTTCACTATCTCTCAATGCTCTTTATATGGATCAGTCATATATTGACAGACTTTATTGACAGCCACAGCAACATCTGGATGCATAAGATGCAGATATTGCAATGCTCCATAGACACTATGATAGAATGTTGGGTCTTCATATCTTTTGGTACCTTGTTTTCTGATTTTGGCATTCACTGCAAGAGGAGTATTTATTGGTTTTGCTCCATCCATTTTTGTACGCTTGAGAAGGTATGAAATAAACTTATGTTGACTGAGTAATACAAAACTTCCTTGTTTGATAAATTATACTCCTAAGAAGTAATTTAATTCACCAAGGTCTTTGATTGCAAACACAGAGTTCCGATCATTAATAAGTTTTGTAATAAGTGATTGATTTAAACCTGTTATGATGATATCATCAACATAGATAAGTACGTATGTAACTCCATCATTTGATTGTTGTATGAACAATAAATTATCCATCACTGAACCCTTGAAATCCAAATCAGTTAGATGTGTGCTAAGCCTTGAATACCAGGTACGTGGTGCATGGTTTAGGCCAAATGTTGATTTATTCAGCTTGCATACATGATTGGGAAAATCTGGATCTACATAGCCAACAGGTTGTTTCATAAACACGTCTTCTGTCAGTACACCATGTAAGAAGGCGTTTGGACATCTAGTTGACGCATATTCCAGCCGTGTGACACTGCAATAAAGAGAACAAGACGTATAAGTATTAGGATTTATTACCGGACTGAATGTTTCTGCATAATCAAACCCTTCTCGCTAGTTTAAACTTTTTGCTACTAGTCGTGCCTTTCGTCTATCAATCTTTCCATCAGGTTTTTGTTTCACTCGAAAGACCCATTTCGAGCCGATTACATTCATCCACTTCTTATATGGGACTAAACTCCAAGTTCCATTGCGGATATGAGCATTGATCTCATCATCCATAGGAGGCCGCCATTCAGGATCCTTTGATGCTTCAGTGTAGCATGATGGAGCCATAAATTCTGGAAACCCCAAAGGATATTTTGAAGTGGTTAGGCATAGCTTCTTAGCTGGCTTCCTAATACCATCTCTTGCTCTTATAACCGTAGAATGCTGCTGAGATTGAGCACTTGTACTATCAACAACAACTATTTTATCAGCTGCATTATTAGTGACCTCAACTGAACTTGAAGGTAAGGTTTCACCTGGTGACTGCACAGTATTGTCATGTGGTATAGGATCTTGAAGTGTAGGTTCAGTTGGCACTTGTGGAGCTATAGTAGGGATACTAACATGGAAAAGAGCTGAAAAAGTGGATGATGTAAGAATCTTGGTAGAAGGTATATATTTTTTTAGATTCAAGTGAACATACTTGTTGCTTGGCAGCAAATGGGAAGCTTGTTTCTTTAAATTTGACGTGACGAGAGATGTAGAGTCTATTAGTTGGCACATGAAGGCATAAATACTCTTTGTGTGCACCATTGTATCCAATAAATGCACAAGGAAGAGAACTTTGTTCGAGTTTGTTTGCTACATAAGGCCTGAGACATGGATAACATAGACATCCATATACTTTAAGGAGAGAAAAATCAGGTTTATTGTTATATAACATTTCTAAAGGAAATTTAGACTCATACGGTGAAGCTGGAATTCTATTAATGAGATAACATGTCGTTGTGAAAGCATCTGACCAATATGACTGTGGCATAAAAGCATGGAAAAGTAGAGCTAGGTCATACTTAGTGATGTGCCTAATGCGACATTCTATAAGGACATTTTGGGCTGAAGTATGAGACATGAAAATATATGTACGACACCTGAGCTATTGAGAAAAGATGTGAATTTATTGTATTCTCCTCCACTATCCGTCTGAAAGACTTTCATTTTGTGATCAGTCTGATTTTCTATTAACTTTTTGAACTGTATAAATACTGGTAATGCATCTGACTTCCTAGCTAGTGGATAAATCCAAGTATAATGAGAGAAAACGTCAAGTAAAAGAAAATAATAACGATATCCATTTCTTGAAACAGTTGGAGATACCCATAAATCAGAAACCACTAAGCTCATAGGTTTATCAAAAGTTGAAGAACTAATAGGAAATGGAAGTTTGTGACTCTTGCTTACATTACAGGAATGACAAAATCCAAACTTTTTATTTGAAACTGGAAGGAAAAAATTCTTGATAACTCGGAAGACAGTACGTAGCATTGGATGACCTAAACGTTGATGCCAGATAGGTATTGTATGTGAGACAAGAGCAGTTGGTGAAGTTTTGCTGATCTCTCGTACACCGTCAAATATTTAGATCCCATTTTTACTCCTGTCACGCTACATTATTGCCTTGGTGTGGAGATCCTTCACAAGAAAGAAACCAGAGTGAAATTCAAAATAAACCTGATTATCTTGACAAAATTTTGAAACTGAGAGTAAGTTGGTTTTAATCTCAGGGACATGCAGAATATTTGTAAGATGAAATGAGTGATTATTGTGGGAAAATGAGGCATTACCAATATGCTCAATGTGAAGTGCATTACCATTTCCAACTCGAACTTGTTCAGTTCCATCATATTCATGACGGATGTCAAGATTGTTGAGATTTGAAGTTAAGTGGTGTGTAGCACCTGAGTCAGTTACCCAATTGTTGTCTGTTTCTTCACCAGGTAAGGCTAAGTATGCAGCTGGTTGTCCTTTCTTTATAGAAGGTTTATCTTCCTTATAGCGAAACCAACAGAATCTGGCATTATGGTTCTTCCGTTTGCATATCTGACAAGGTCCTTCTTCTTTTCCTTGTTGATTGTTTGGTTGATTATTGAATCTTGGTTGTCTTTGTTGTTGTTGTTGTGGACGAAATCCTTGATTTCTCCTTTGTTTTGTTCCTTGAGTGGATCTGGGAGTTGATGAAGAGGAAATGTTGGCTATTGGCTATTGCAATGTTGCCATATGTTGTTCTCATATCATATGAGAGCAGATGCGCATAGAATGCATCCATATATATCTTTGGAACAGTGCTTAAAGAAGTTACAATAGAATCATATGCTTGATATAGACCATCGAGTATGGAATGCTGCATATTATCTTCATCCAATGCACTTCCTGATGCTGCAAGAGCGTCAAACAGTTGTTTAGATTTTGAGAAATATTCATGCATAGAGCTATTACCTTTTTTAAGACTGTGAAGTTATCTTTTTAGGTTCATCAGATGTGCCTTAGTTTTAGGATCATATCTTTTCTCCAAAGCATCCCAGACCTCCTTTGAAGAGGTTAAACTAGAAACTCGACCTAGGACTCCCTCAGTAAGAGAAGATAGTAGCCATCCTAGGAGGATCTGATCTTGTTCTTTAAACTTTGTATAGGATGGATTGTTTTCTGCTGGTTGACCTGCTGTTATGCTAGGTATTGTTGGTGGTGGTTTTGCACGTTTACATAACCATCTAGTCGATAGCCATTCATAAGTGGCTTGAATTGGGTTTTCCAAAAAAGGTAGTTAGTATCATTGAGTTTGATGTTGATCAGATGATGTGCATGGATTGCTTGTAGTGTGGTTATTTCTAGTGTTGTCATGGTGTTGAAGGATTGTGAAGAAAGCGCGGAATATGAATCTTTCTGGCTGATACCAAAACAAAACTCAATATTTTGGTGAATATTTTCCACACTTGATTTGGTGGATTTTCATATCTTTATATACAAATTACATTACTCTAAATAAGGTTTGATTTACGTTGAATGAGAATAACAATAATGCGGTATTGAGCCATTGATTAAGGCATGGCAGAGACATAATCTTGGAAGCTATGTTATTGAAGAATCATCGACAATTAAGCCCTTAATTTAGACTCGGTAGTTGTATCCTTAACAGTACCTCTATGCTTACTTGACTAGGAGGGTTGAATATTAAGAAAACCGAACAGTATTAAGAAAACCGAACAGTTGAATATTGCTCGTTTAGCAAAACTTGGAGTAATGGTAACTGAGCTAGATGCTTTATGGGTATAAGGTTTTGAAGCGTAGTTACTTCCAAACCATAGTGCGCTCCCCTGTATCAATGATAAGTATGGGTTTTGGGTTTGAAAAGGTAAATATAGGGGTCTATCTATAATTAAAGAGAACTACTTCTAAGAAGTTTGAGATGGTAAGAATATATCTATATGGATATTAAAAAGAAATTCTCCACCTGTATCCAACTTTTTGTCGTCCAATTTTATGCAATTTTAGTATCAACTTATTATGACTGATGGCTCTCGATGGAGAATAGACAGAATGCAATCTTTGATAGAGATAAGTAGATGTTTGTGTTATCAATATTCTGGCAAAGATGTTATTAGATGGAAACCTGTTAGGAATGATCTTTTCCAGTTAGATCCGCTTATAACGTTATTAAAAATTTAGCTCATCGTGCTTTTGCAACAAATTTTTCTTGGAAAAGTATGTGGAAAGCTAATCTGCCCCATAGGATTCTTTTTTTTTCTTGATTGGAAATTGTGCATAATTGTTTACCTGTGACAGATAAGCTTGCTAGATTTCTGCATAACATTGACAATGTTTGCCCCAATTATAGAGATAATAGTGAAACTACTCAAAATATTTTGATTAACCAGGATGATATGGTTTGTGTTGGATAATATTATAGAAGTACTTATAAATGGAATGTCCATCGTGGACTAGATAGTGATTTTGTTGAATTCTTCTTCCCATGGATATATAGATTGATATGATAGTATTTGAAGGTTTCTCACTGTGGCATGCATATATGAGGAAGCTGAGGTGTGCTATTGTGTTTGACAATACTTAAGTGAAAGTGGATTTCTTAGTGAGACAGATCAACCATTCAATTAGTAACTGGTTAATTCCAACCAGAAGAAATATGGTAATTGACAGACAGGGGGACCAAACAAGACATCACATGTTTCAAAATACATACAAACTTCATCAAAATGAATTTTGATATTTCTTTTTCTAGAGAGACGAAAAATATGAGAGTTGGACTGACCATATTTGATGATATAGAGGATTGCAAAAAAGCAGGTTGTATCCTAACGATAACCAAATATGAGGAGGAACTAAAGCCAGAACAACACTGGAGGCTATCGAATGGGACAAATGCAACGGAATTATCACGTCACATCCGGAAGGAGACATTATCTTAATATTATTAAAGCTATTAGTGCTATGAAGTGGACAACTAACAATATGATAAATGATGATAAATATTGATCTAAAAAGTTTGTTTCATGAAAAGATTCTCTTGCAAAGAAAGCTACGCAAATAGTGAGTTCAGTTTTAACGAATGATATTCCTTTCACTAACGGACTTATGAAAGGGCTAATCTGGTCTCAAGCCTTAATTAGCCCCTCAAGTTCATTATGCGAGATTTTTACTTAGTAAATCATCCCAGGTAGGTTTATTGTGCGTGATTTGAGCCTACTTCCTTGATGATTTTCCTAGTTGGTTAAGTACTCTTATAAGAGACAAAGTGGAGTCAGACTTTGTGCACCCTGGCATAACCGGGGTGCACATTCCTCCCATCTTCATTGGAGTCTTAATTGACGGAATATATTTTTACTTTTTTATTTTTTATGTTTAATTTTTTATATCAATTTTCAAAACTGCACTATCTTATCTCTTATACTCATCCTCATCCTCTTTATTTGCCTGGTTTCAATTTCTTCGTATCCCTTTCCTCTGATACATAAAGCAGCTTTCCCACCTCCATGATATCGGTATAGAGTTTTACATGATCAGAAAATTTTCTAATCAATCAGAGGCGATCACTGCATCATCCGTCAATTCAAAGATAATATATCCATCAATCAGAGATCCACCAACAAATCTAGCATTGATTTTGATTTTTGATCACACGTTTCTCTTCATTCTACTCCTCGAATTTTTCTATGTTTTTTGCTTCTTAAAAGGGTTATTGGGATTATTAATTTTGTTAATGGCAGTTATTTCCATCTTGAGTTTATCTCTTTTCTGTTGAATTGAATGGTGAAGATTTATGGGTTTTTAGAAACATAAAATATTGAGTAATGGGTCATGCATAATTTTCACTGAAAATGCTCAAATGGCTGATAAGGTATCCAATATCCTTAATTCTTTTCCAAATAATCAGCAAAGTATTTGATTATGTTAATAGTGATTGCATTTTTGTACTTGGAGCAGTTATATTTATCTGGAAACAAAAACTAACCCAAAGAGTGATAATTATCATCATATCAGTGAACAAAATAATGGGGGATCGGTAAACAAAAGAAATGTACGGAAAAAGAAAAGAGAAGAAAGATACTTATGTTTTTCTTTTTTGTAATTGGAATTACAAAAGAAATAAATCTCTAAAACGGTAGAAATTTCCGTTAAAAACAAACAAATGAGGAGAGGAGGTATGTGCGGGTGCACATAGTTGCACTCGACAAAGTGCATGTGACTTGTATGTAAGTCTTGTAGTTCAATAATAATTTATTTTCCTAATAAAAAAGGAAAAAAAAAAAACTGGTTGTAAGCACTAATTCATTTTCTAACCTATGATTCCTAAACATTTCCCAATTCCCACGAGTCTTTTGAGCAACTAATTTAAATGATAAACTACCACAAACTTATCACTTGAATACAAACTAAGCAGACGCCTTTGACTCGCAAAGTTAATTCCATCATGGCCCCGCTCTTGAAAGTTAGAAACACGGCCGTCGAAATCCCACTCGGAAACAAAATCCGGATATAATACGAACTCCGAATATCCTCAGGGCAGCTATACCGAGTACTAAAAAGAAGTACAAAGAGAGTCCATACGGAATACGGAAAGGTACCCCAAGATTTTGTATGAATACCTTATAATACGTATACACACCCAAACCGATTGAAGACTCTATAAATAGCCTGTTCCTCTGACTATACCATCCATTCGAAAATCTAGAAGCAAAAGAGAGAGGGGGGGGGGGAGAGAAACAGAAAAAAGGAGAAGCAGAATTGGGTAATCACGGCTATATTTGGAGACGGAGGGTGGAATTTCCACCATAATCAAAGATTGATTCATTCATTATCATCAGCTTCTAATCAAGTTGAGAAAAGAAACCCTTCACCTCACGGTGGTAGAGGAGCTTTGCCGTCAGAAGGTGGTTCTCCTTCTGATCTTCTTTTTCTTTCCGGTGGTGGTGAATTTCTCATCAAATACCCAATCAACTAACCCCCTTATTATTCTTTATAACCCCTTTTGATTTTTTCCTAGATTCACCAATTCATTTTTTTAACTTAAACCGTTCATATTCTGGTACATAATACATTACAATATACAATATGTTGACCATCAAAAGAGTTCCTACTGTTGTTTCTAATTACCAAGAAGATGTTTCTGCCGCTGCTGCTGAAACTGTTGGCTGTGGCCGTAATTGCCTTGGAAAGTGCTGTTTACCTGGTAAGTTCCTAATTTTCACTCAACAAATTGTTTTCATTTTGATTGATTTAGAAAATTTTGATTGCCTTGGAAAGAACTGGATTAGATTTAGTTGAATTGAACTTAATTTTGAGCTACACTGGGAAAATTTGTGATTTTTATACTAAAATTTGGAGGTATTTCTTCCTAGTTTTATCTAATTTGAGATATGTATTTATAAAATCCAGTGTCCAAGCTTCCTTTATATGCATTCAAGGGAGATGGGATTGATTCAATCAAAGGAGGAGAGGAACCTGAGGTGTCTTTCTTTGATACCTTAATTCTTGGGCAATGGGAGGATCGAATGAGCCGTGGCCTTTTTCGATATGATGTAACGCTGTGTGAGACTAAGGTTATTCCTGGAGAATATGGATTCGTTGCACAACTGAATGAAGGACGTCACCTTAAGAAACGACCAACTGAGTTCCGTGTCGATCGAGTGCTACAACCCTTTGATGGGAGCAAATTCAACTTCACGAAAGTTGGGCAGGAAGAGGTGCTTTTGCGGTTTGAGCAGAGTTTGGATGAAAAGACACACTATTTTGCTAGTTCAGCTGTTGATTCGGATTCCATATCTCCTAGTGTGGTCGCCATTAATGTAAGCATGATTTAGCTGTGAATTTTACTTTTTTATTTTTGAATTCTTATCCTCTTTTTTTTTCTTTTTGAAATGAGAGGTTAAAATTAGATATCAAGGTGCACAAGTGTTGCAAACTAAAGAATTATTGGCCATTGAACTAAATGTTTCTGTTTTGGTGTTTCAGGTGAGTCCAATTGAGTATGGGCATGTACTTCTGATTCCCCGTGTTCTTGAATGCTTGCCTCAAAGGATTGACCATGAGAGCTTCTTGTTAGCTCTTCATCTGGCGAAAGAAGCAGCAAACCCCTTTTTCAGATTGGGTTTTAACAGTTTGGGTGCCTTTGCAACAATCAATCATCTCCATTTCCAGGTAACTATTTAACTTCCATCTCTATAACCAGGACCTATAGTTTGTACTTCTTGTTAGCATTGTCATTTGCCTTATTTCTTTGTTTGACAATTTTTAATTTTTTAATGCAGGCGTATTACTTATCTGTGCCCTTCCCTGTTGAGAAGGCTCCCACTCAGAAGATAACCATGGCAAATGGACTTCCAGATAATGGGGTTACAATCTCTGAGCTGTTGAACTATCCAGTTAGAGCTCTTGTGTTTGAGGGGGGCAACACATTAAAAGATCTCTCTGACGTTGTCTCTAATGCTTGCATTTTTCTTCAAGAGACCAAACTTCCATACAATGTTCTCATCTCTGATTGTGGAAACCGAATCTTCCTCTTCCCTCAGGTATGAATTGCTCTCTCCACAGCTCTTAATTTCGTTCTTGTGCGACTGTTACTCCTGAATAATTACAGAACAACTTGAACCTATATCTTTTATAAATTTTAATCGGTCAAGTGAAGCCCAAGTGATGTCAGCATATCAGTAATGTTTTTGCCATTTTAGTTCTAAATATTGTGACTAGAAACAGCTCAGTGAGTTGTCTTTGGAGGAGTTTGATTTTGGATTCTTTTAACAATTAAGGAATGCTTCAAGTGGTATGGTCACTACAACTTTGTTCCCTGCACAATCTACATATTGCCTATAAGCCTAGTTAATCTGAAGATTCCAATTTGCCTAGTTAACCTTTTCCTGGGCGCCTTCATGATATACTAATTGAAACACTCGAGGGAATAGAATCTTCGCTTTACATATTTTGCTCCTTACACATGCATGGCATCAGGAAAATTGTCTTTGCAAGTGTAGCCAGTTATATACTTGTGATTATTCTTACTATTTTCTTACTTTCTCTGAGAATGCTTAATTAATTTGTTTGACCAAACTGAATGTACAGTGTTACGCTGAAAAGCAAGCTCTTGGAGAAGTGAGTCAGGAGCTTCTTGATACCCAAGTAAATCCAGCCGTGTGGGAGATAAGTGGACATATAGTGTTGAAGAGGAAGAATGACTATGAGGACGCATCTGAAAATTATGCTTGGAGGCTCCTTGCGGAGGTGTCTCTCTCCGAGGAAAGGTTTCAAGAAGTGAAAACCTATATATTTGAAGCTGCAGGTTTTCAGGAAATGGTTTGTGTTGCAGAAAAAGAGAAAGGAGATGGCAATGAAGATGTCAAAGATGAGGATGAAGATTCTTTGTTAGGGAGCTCATCTCGCACCTCTGCCACATATTACCCCCAAGGTTGTCTGGTTCAGCAGTGAAGAAGTACTATTAGGGTTTCCAGAGGGTTGCAGTGTTGTCTCTTGTTATTTTCAACTTTTCTGTTACCAGCGTAACAGAAAATAGTTTTCGTAGTTATTGCGTGTAGTTTGATTTTGATCATTTAATAATGATCTTAATGCATGTGTACTTTGCTTAATGAAGTGATTGTGTACATCTCTCTCTACATTATACGAAAAATGAAAATTTGTTATTATCCGACTCTCGAAATATTATGAACACCTAAATTCTTTTTTTTTTTGAAACAAAAATCTACTGACCCCACCATTGTGAATCCGAGATCATTAGCTTTCTTCTTTCTTTTTTTCCTGAAAGTTCAGTAATACATTTTGCTTCGCTCAAAAATTCCAAACTATGATCTTCTAACAGCTCGTTAGGCGTATTCCTATGCACATGGCAAAAAAAAAAACCTGTTAGACACCAGGTGGCATGGCAAATGAATTGTGCCACTATGGGGAAACCATGGAGCGACAGAGTTTCTAGCGAACGGTCTTGAATCTAGCGCCAGCGTTATAATTAATATCGCCAACGTTCGACTTTCTAACGCCTATAAATACCGCACAGTCTCATCTATTCCCTTCACACTTTACCTTCCCTTCCATTCCCTTCTCAACTATTCTCTGCTCTCTTGTTCTCTTCGCTCAGAAAATTCTCTTTAGTTTTACTTCCTAAACAAATATGGCGAGTGAGAAAAGAAAAAGAAACAGAAAACTCAAAGGATCTACTAGTACCCCAACCAGTGGATTAAGTTTTGTTATGGATAAAGAATATGAGTTTCAAAATGATAGACAAGTAGCTGGTGATGGTGTCCTATGCACATATCTGGCCGTCCGGAGCGAGTTAATTCTGTATTTCTAAGAGGTGATGGTCTGAGTTCCGTACGGTGTTTGGGTTACTTCCCCCTGTTGTTCAAAAGAGAGTCCGAAGATATCCTTGGCGACATTTATATCATATAAATCCTAGAAACCACAGGACTCAAGGAGTTCAAGTTATATTCGAACGATGGTGGAAGACTACAAACACGTTCTTTTTCAAAGATTTTGAATGCAGTAAGTTAGTTTTTTCTAGTAATTAAATTTGTAGATTATGTTTTTTGTTTTATAAAATTCAACAAACTCTAATTACGAATATGTTGTTAAACAGGAGTTACACTGTACATGTTAATGGGAATTCCATGTGATGGAAACTTACTTCCATTTAACATACTAAATTGATTATCAGAAGATAGTTGGAAACAAAGACTTCCTTTATACTCAAATGATGTAGAAGGAAGAGAATTATATAGAAAAATAATAGTGCATGGATTGAAAGTAAAGTATTTTACAACGTTGTGCTAGGAGAATGAAACAGTTGAGGTTAGATGAGCAACCATATTTGTTTCCTGATCATTATGAGGAGCTCGAACGTATGTTTGTGTTGTGGACACTAGGCAAACTATTATATGTCTGAACTCGTATTACATGTACTCGTATACGTAGCGGAGTAGCTATATATCGACTTACAGATTTGTGGTACGCATATTTTTATGTACATCATGTGAAAATCCTTTTAACTCGTGAACCAGATCGGTATGCATACTCGTATGCAAACCATTTTGAAATTGTGGCTACAGAACCGGGATGAGTATCAAAACCGGTACGCAAACTAAAACAGTTATGTGTTCCCGAACTCAGTTTAGTACCCAAACCGGTACGCAAACTATGAAAGTTCCGTGAACTCCGGAACCGGTGACAGTCTTAAGGTTTCCAAACCGGTACGCAAGCCTAAATAGTTTTGTTAACTCCGGAACTTGGTTTGGCTAAATGTTTACAAACCGATACACGTACTGTGACTGAATCGATTCACGGACGGCAATGGTATTTGTACCTTGTATACCTACTAACCATGTCGATTATATTTTCAAATGCGATTAAATTATTTATACGAGATAATTTGCATTTGATTAATTCTCTAAAAATATTAGACTTATTTGATCACATGTTTGTGACTCAGAGTTAATGTCTCATGCGTTCATGAAAATGAAGACTTAAGTTTTTAAGTTCAAATCGGCTAGTTTTGGCTAACCATGTTGAACATAGTCTTTGTACACGGTTCGGTTACGGTTACACCTAACCAGAGCGTATCTCTTGTTTATGTAAATCATATTTGAAGATTCATCTGACGGTGGATATTGTTTGCTTGGTTCCAAAGCTATCTTAGCTTAAACCTAAAGCAAACTATGCTTTCAATGTCTATAAAAAGGGAACTTCAAGCAACTGGGATTTTTGAATCCCGACAATACTTTTTGGTGTGTCCTAGTTGTATTTAGAGTCTTCATCTTCCTAACCATTTTAGGGTTTAACGACTACAAAGTCTTCATAGGGATTCATGAAGCCAGGTCCAGTTATCTTTCCTTGATAACTCGTGTATCCTGATCTTGATCGATTGTTGAGCTACTCACTTGATCAAGATATATAGAAATCATCAAAGTTATCTTCGTCTCAAACTTTTTTGATTCCATAGGTTTTATACTTGTGAGGTGAATAATAATCTAGGCTGCACTTCGGGTTGTATAAGAACGGATTTTGAGGTTATCTAGACTTTGTCTATTGCTATCGATTTCCACACCTTTGATCAAACTATTTGATTGTAAAAGGAAATCATATATAGGCTTAATATGTGTGTAACACCCCATGTTTTAAGCATGCCGCATGCTGAAAGATGCATCATGGCCTGAGATGAAGCTTTATCCAAAGCTTCAGTTGGTTGGTAAGAGGTGGATTGGCTTAAGGCCAATATCGCGCATTATGTTTGGCATTTGGACAAGGGCCAATGTTGCATCATCATGATGCATTAGGTCAGTTTGGAAAGTGGCCTTGAGATTGTAGCCAATATCGCACAATCATTATGCATCAGACCAGAGAGGGATGGTCGAGAGAATATTGAATAATCATTGTGCAATATGCCAAAGAGAATGTTACGCAATCATTACACGTAATCATTGTGCGCATACGCAATGATTGCGAATGAATAGTAAAGGTGGAAGTTGATGATGGATTTTTGCTCCCCTAATCAAATTTGTAAAAATGTCAAATAAGCATATGTAGGGAGGGGTAGTTGGTTGAAGGTGCATATGTGGACCATGTACCAAGTAAGCTTCATAGCTTAGCCGAAAGAGTATAAATGATGCGTAAGCCTCATTTATAGCTGCATAGCCTTTCCAATGGACCATATTAAGCATGATATCACTATGCCATGCAGTGGACCAAATATGCATCACTTGCATGCATTTTGACGAAACGGCCTATACGAACTAGGCCATTATCATTATTGCTTGGCCACGGCCTTGCAAACGAGTTGGCTTAAGTTGCTTGTCCCTTCGTGGATGAACTACGGTCTATGCTTGATCCCTTTAGAGTAGGGAAGGGTACGTAAGCATCCGCAATGAGTTGCAGCATTGCCAGTCCAGCACTTTGTCGCACATATCATCTAATTGTGAGATGATTGCGACACTTTGGCCTCTCATATCATCTGGCTCGGTAGCTCGACGCAAGAGATGATAGTGGCCATACTTGATGAGCCTAGCTGCATTCCATTCCTTGGATGCTCATACTTCCTATCAAGGCGTTCAAGTTAGGCATGTTATAGCCTATCTGGAGGCTAAAAAAAAAACCGATTGTCGTAATTTAGCTCAAGATGGGTCTAAATTGATTAGAAACGGCTCAATGATCAAGACGTGATCCTACGTATCACAGTCTTGGAATTTCAGCCAAATTTCATCGTTTAGGGCCTCAAAAGGCCGTTTTAAGGAAGTTTTTGCTTTCATAATAAACCCTTCGTGGAATAAGGGTAAGTTGGAATGGTGTGGAAGCTAAGTTAGCTGCATCATGCTCCACGAGCATGCTTGCAAGGGAAAATGGACGTGCGTTTGCCTAGCTCTAAGGCCCGTATCGTAGCATCATCATGGCGCACCGGGGGAGTTATGGCCTGCGCGCCCAGGCGCACAGGCATAATTTTCCGGTCCGTCACAGTTGGTATCAGAGCAAGTTTCGAGATAACTCTAGGGACTGTGCGGGAATGGCTTGTCAGCGAGTATTTTCCTTAATGGAAGACTTAAAGTTGGAGAGTAGGCCAACTTTTGCGCGGAAAGAGTTTGTAGCTGCTAGGCCAGTTACTTTGCGAATCGAGTTGAGCTTGTTTAAGTACTTTGAGTTTACTGGCCTAAGTGGCACCCCACTTACGAGTGGAAATCCGGAAGACCGTCTGGGATGGTGGGTAGACAATAGGATTGATCATCCCCACACGTTGGCAACTGGCCAGTGGTGTGCGTTGTCAGGCCCGGCTAGCATCCCACTTACGAGTGGTAACCTGGATGACCGTCAGGGACGGTGGGAAACTGGATCCTGTTCCACACATTACTAGATGTTGTTGACATCAACCTTGTAAACTTTAGGGACTCCTGAGTGTGTAGTATGGGATGCACATTTTGGATACCTTGTTGAGATATCCTTTTGGCAACTGGCCAATTGAGATTCTTGGTGACGTTGTGGACTCTTTTTGGATTCCTGAGCAGGCGGTATGGGACGTTTATTCAGAAGGTCTAAATTGTTGTTCATGACAACTTGAAGAAACCCGTGATTTCTGAGCATCTGGTATGGGACTTTTGCTCAGGAAATCAAAACCGAAGAGTTTGTCCACAATAGTTTTTTTTTTAATTTCGGGGACGAAATTCTTTAAAGGGGTGAATAATGTAACACCCCGTGTTTTAAGCATGGCGCATGCTGAAAAATGAGCCATGGCCTGAGATGAAGCTTTATCCAAAGCTTCAGTTGGTTGGTAAGAGGTGGATTGGCTTAAGGCCAATATCGCGCATTATGTTTGGCATTTGGCCAAGGGCCAATGTTGCATCATCATGATGCATTAGGTCAGTTTGGAAAGTGGCCTTGAGATTGTAGCCAATATCGCACAATCATTGTGCATCAGACCAAAGAGGGCTGGTCGAGAGAATGTTGCATAATCATTGTGCAATATGCCAAAGAGAATGTTACGCAATCATTACACGCAATCATTGTGCGCATACGCAATGATTGCGAATGAATAGTAAAGGTGGGAGTTGATGAAGGATTTTTGCTCCCCTAATCAAATTTGTAAAAATGTCAAATAAACATATATAGGGAGTGGTAGTTGGTTGAAGGTGCATATGCGGACCATGTACCAAGTAAGATTCATAGCTTAGCCGAAAGAGTATAAATGATGCGTAAGCCTCATTTATAGATGCATAGCCTTACCAATGGACCATATTAAGCATGGTATCACTATTCCATGCAGTGGACCAAATATGCATCACTTGCATGCATTTTGACGAAACGGCCTATACGGACTATGCCATTACCATTATTGCTTGGCCACGGCCTTGCAAACGAGTTGGCTTAAGTTGCTTGTCCCTTCGTGGATGAACTACGGTATGTGCTTGATCCCTTTAGAGTAGGGAATGGTACGTAGGCAGCCGCAATGAGTTGCAGCATTGCCAGTCCAGCACTTTGTAGCTCATATCATCTAATTGTGAGATGATTGCGACACTTTGGACTCTCATATCATCTGGCTCGGTAGCTCGACGTAAGAGATAATTGTGGCCATACTTGATGAGGCTAGTTGCATTCCATTCCTTGGATGCTCATACTTCCTATCAAGGCGTTCGAGTTAGGCATGGTATAGCCTATCTGGAGGCTAAAAAAAAAATCGATTATCGTAATTTAGCTCAAGACGGGTCTAAATTGATTGGAAACGGCCCAATGATCAAGACGTGATCTAACGCATCAAGGTCTTGGAATTTTAGCCAAATTTCATCGTTTAGGGCCTCAAAAGGTCATTTTTGCCGTTTTAAAGAAGTTTTTGCTTTCTTAATAAACCCTTCGCGGAACAAGGGTAAGTTGGAATGGTGTGGAAGCTAAGTTAGTTGCATCATGCTCCACGAGCATGCTTGCAAGGGCAAATGGATGTGCGTTTGCCTAGCTTTAAGGCCCGAATTGTAGCATCATCATGGCGCATCGGGGGAGTTATGGCCTGTGCGCCCAGGCGCGCCATGCGTAATTTTCTGGTCCATCACAATGTGAGAGGAAGATTTGGTTTAAATTCTTCAATTGAGTTGAAGCAACTCTTAGTTGGTGTGACATCGGCTAAGGGAATCAATTACGCGGAGTCCTACTGGGATTTAAGAGGCGTAAGGAGCGCGATTGTACCTTAATCGGTGGTATACATTTTAGGGCTCAACTACATTCCATTCTGAAGTTAATTAGTAGTAGGATAGTGTATGTAGCAGCTTAATACAGTTTGGTGTTCAATCTGTACTAGGTCCCGGGGGTTTTCTGCTTTTTCGGTTTCCTAGTTAACAAAACTTCTGGTGTCTGTGTTATTTCTTTTTCCGCATTATATTGTTTATATTTATAATTGAAATATCACAGGTTGTGTGTTGATTAAACATAGTAGACACATCCGACCTAGTTTGTTGGATAAGACTTGATTGATTTTTGGACATTGGTCTTTGGTACCGTCCAAGTTATCTCTTTGTGATTAGGTTCACGGACTTGTTTCTGTAAACGTTCTAATCTCAAGAGAGATATATATAACTCTAGATACTATTCCTTGATTGAGTTTAACTCTCGGAGTTGTATTGAGTTTGTCCATACAGATTTCCTAAGAAAAAGTGGTGGTGTATTTTGGTACCCCCACGTTTTCAATTGGTATCAGAGCAGGCAAGACGCTAAGACCTAATGAGTCTGTGTTTGAAGCAGTCTGACTATATGGACGAGAGTAAAATCTATGATAAACGTTGTATCAGTTTAAAAGATACTGTTTCTATTGATTCTGTAGATGAGTCTGATTTTTTTAAACTTTCTTAGAGACGAACAGTGTGACTCCATAAATCAGTTAGATATTGACAAGTGTCGTTCCTATTTTCTTACAGATGAGTCTGACTCAGAAGTAGAACGGGAATCATCTAGAGAAAGTTCTGAGATTTTCAAACATATTTAATTTCAGATTTCTGAGGTCATTCGGCTGAAACACAAAATCAATACTCTTATCGGTATTATTTCTGAACATGATTCCAAAACAAGGATGTTTCTTGAAGATCATGCTAAAGTGAAATCGAAAATTCTTTCACTTGAAACTAAACTTAAAGATAATGCCTTAGGGATCAAACGTCTGTCGAGTAAGAACACTACTCCATGTTGCGATAATGAATCTACAGAAACTACTGAAAAAACAGTCTCTGTGCAAAGAGATGAGTTGGCAAAGGTAAGAACACCTGTTGTTCATGATATGATAACAAAATCGCAGTCATAAACTGATAAACAAAGTACTAATACTTTGATAAGAGATGATCAGTTAAAATTCTCTGACCAAGAAAAAACTGTGTCTCCAAGGAAGAAGAGCTCCCTACAAGACAAGTATGATAAAACTACCTATTCTTATTTTATTGAAACTCGGAAAGAGTGCTATTATTGCAACATTAAAGGACATGTTCAAAGAAAGTGTAAACTGAGGTTGTAAAACTATCAGTTTGACCGTCTTCAAGACACCTTGGATTTAATTCTGAAGGGTGTAACTGATATTCGGATGTGTAAACCTCTTTAGGATAAATCACATTCTAGCAAATCTGTTTCTAAAAATGTCTGTACTTTATGGTCCACGAATATTCGAACATGTAAAAATGGTAGCGTGCCAAATCGGTTTAAAAATAACTCGGTGAAACTTTCATAAATGGGTTTGAAAGGATACCCATACGCTTCCCAAAAAGGTTGATGTTTTCGTTAATGAAACAACTCAACAAGCTAACATGAATTTGATCATTACAGGGTATAAGGATCTTATTGATAAACTGTCGAGGCAAGCAATCTCAGGTAAGGATTCTAACCGTGTTTCTTATTATAATGACATAAATTTCTATGATCATTGTTCTCATTCCAAAATGTCTTTCTTAGCAAAAGAAAGAGGTAAAAACAGTAAATTGCAGCATAATTCTCCTCATGAGCATATGGCTCACCCTTGTGCAAACTAGGCACAAGTTTTGGAACCTTATCCATAAAAAGCTTGTTGGATAAGGATTACTGCGTGACATGTGTACTTGTTAGATCATAGCTCAGTTGAACTCACCAAGCGTTGGTATGTCAAGTTTGGTTGTCATATTTTAGTATCAAAACTCATCGAGAGTCGCTTGATTAAATACTAGAGTCAACTTCGTTTAGGTTAGACTAGAAAGTCTAAGAATGTTGATACATACAAGTATTACTCGGAAGACCTGAAGAATGTGAATAAGTGAGGAACTACAACGACGACATCATCCTTCCACTTGAGTTTAGTAATATTGACTTGAACTGTTTCATTCCTAACGTATCTTTCAAGTCGTGCTATATTGAAAACATAACTGCGAAGCTGTATATACTGTACATATTGTATGATTCTCTAGTGATGTGACATGATCATAATGGTATGATCATAGTATTAATGAATTAGACTACGAAGTATAACGCTTATCTTTTGAACTTTGTAGATATGACATTGACATAATCTTGTATATGGTGTTCTGATTATGTGAATGGGTTATGGTGAAGATTTCATCCTAGGAAACAATGTTTTACATTTGGAATACAGGCAAACCAATTCTAAACTTGTTTAGAAGTGTGGTATAACCAATTCCAAGAATGCAAATCCATGTAAATATGAAATAAGAATTTGCAGTGAAAATATGTCAACATACTTTGAACACGAGCAGTAACTCTTATCATTTATTTTTCAAAGATATTCCTTGGTACTCAAGGTGATCCTGTGCCGAAATAAATTAAGAATATTTTAATTAAGGTTTTCGATTTTATATGCTTTAATTACCAGCAATTAATGCATATCTTTATAAAATAAAAATTAGTAATGTGCATTTAGTGATTAGATATTTTCTATTGAGAGATTTCGGAAATATTGGACAAGCATTTATTGGAATTATGAAAACCGAATTTTTCCATTCATTGCATATCTTGAGAATATTTTCGGTTTTGGAAATTCCTTGGTGTCTAAATATCCTTGGTCTATAAATACCTAAGTTTGCATTTCTAGGAAACTATCCTAAAAGCCAGGCAAACTTCCTTCCTTGTTGTTTCTGGTGGAGCCGTTTATTCAGGAAGGAAAGTATCCTAATTAGGTGAAATCTCTTACGACCGCTCGTTTAATGACTTCTGTGGTACAAGAAGCTCTACGAGTACCATTGGTGGGAAACTAGATAATTGCGGTGTTAATAGTTTGCGATTGATTTGATTGATTAAAGGTTGTTGAAACTTTGATTGCGCCTAGTTTGTTTATGCTTGAGAATCTTCTATTCTGATATAAGATTCAGTCAAACTAGATCAGAGTATCGAAGGGATCTTTAGAACTATTGTTAGATCTAAAGACATCTTGTGATAATCAATTGTTAATATACTCCGTTCTATGCATGACTGATCACAAGAGATTCAAGTGGTGTTGTGCATGTTTTGAAGATAAAAGAAGATTTGAAGATGAAGAAGATTTCTTATTAGTTTTCGTATCTTGTGAATTATGTGCACAAACCTTGATCGGTTGGGATCCAATTAGAATCAGTTTATCTTTGATAGATCTGATTGATTTGTTGCGTGAGATCGGCATTCTCTATATTTCTCTTAGAGATTCATATTGATTGAGTGTGAATCTATACTTGACTATTTCGGTAGTTAAAGTTAGATTGATCTAACCAGACAAAGGAGTTTATTAGATTAAACATAAGAGCCTTTGTCAACGACTCATCTAAATCTTGTAGCAAGATTGATTAGAGTGGTTACCAAACAAATTCTTCCTTTGCTGTTTGGAATACGATCCAAAGGACTTGCTATTCATGTGCGTGACTCTAGAAGTCAAAGACGCGGGGATACTGAGGGAACTAAGTAGCTAGGGGTAGTCTTCTTGGTAACAACTATATGAAGTGGTATTAGATTTTGTATAACGGCTTAATTCTGAGAGTATTCAAAAATGGACTAGGTCCCAGGGTTTTTCTGCATTTGCGGTTTCCTCGTTAACAAAATCATGTTGTGTCTTTTACTTTGATTTCCGCATTATAATTTTTTATTATAATAAAGTAAAATACACATATACGTTAACTCTGAAATACTTGATAGTGATCCTATAGTGTTTGGTTATTACCGAGCCTATTATCAAGTAACACACTTTGTTATAGTATTGTCTCGATCTTTTATCCATAGTCAATCACACAGGTTATCTTGTTGTTGTATTGTCTCGATCTCGTATCTATAGACAATCACACGAAGTGTGAACCGAAGCGTCGTATTGTCTCGACTCTGTACATAGACGATCACGTTCGGTAGAGGACTTATAGGTTGAAATAAAAAGATTGTGGTGTATTTGGGTACCCTCGTCTTTTCAGTACTATTTATCTCAAGTAGTACTTGAATATGATGAGCTATAATATTTTTCATATTGCAACCTTTCCATGATAATTTCAATCAGAACCGAATGTTAAGAATTGTTGTTGAGCCGATCTCCAAAAGGTAAAGCATTATCTGATTAAAGTCTTTTCATGAATAATAATTCTCCTGTTCTCTAAACTCATGTTTATTGAGCTAAGAATGCATTAATATTTAAAGAAGAATATTTGTCATAGATAAGGAAGCAAGTTGCAGTATTGAAAATTGTTCTGTGCTCTCTAAAACTGTTTTCTACCCTTAAAAATTTGTGTTTGAAACCTGTTAGGAACAACGGGCCCTGCACCACCAAAAGGTACACATACCTTTCCATCTTGACTGTACAAAACCCTAATATCTAAATCAGGTCACGAACCGACGTGCATCCCAGATAATACCTTTTACAAACTCCCTTATATACCTTAACTTGTGATTGAGAAATTATCATCCAAGGTTCCGCACCCAAGAATGTCTCTTATGTCCCGAATTCTTGAAAGCATGGAGAAAGCTCTTAATCGCGATGGTATTGAAACAAGAGGAAAGAAGAGAACTCTGGTTGATGATGAAGTTGTTGATTCTGCTGATGTGAATTGCTAATTTTCATATGATCATCAAGATATTGAACGGGAAGAGATGATCTCTGTTGATGTTGTTTATGATTTTCTTAAACAATTTAAGAAAGCGAAACTAGAACTTGTTGAAACGCTAAAAGGTTTTCTCTGAGTTAAAAAAGGTTTCTGCTGACCTTGTTCTCATGAAATCTCATGTTCGTGAACTTCTCAATTAGGATATTTTCTCTGAAAAGCTCGTGGATAAAGTTGATGACACATTCAAGGGTCTCAAAACCAATGAAGAGTCTGGAAAAATCTAGTTTATTTCGTTTTTCTTTTTATCTAGGAAACTTCTTGTGAGAATTTATTCTTACGTTTTAGAAGGATAACTAGGGTTTGGTATAGCAATAACTGTGATTACACAACCTATTTCCAACGTTTTTCATCCTTCATGTTTTTAGATATATTTATTTAAATTCTAGAGTTGTTGGAAGATAAACTTGTAGTATGTAATTATTATTGGTTTAATAATTGCAAAAGTCTTATGAAATATATGTGACTTTACGTTTTCGTGAATAGAGCTGATATTTCATATATGCTCAGGAATTAAATCTATTATGTTTTATTTTTTTAAACGGAAAATAGAACAAACTCCTTGAGAATTTTTCTCGCATTATTGATCTACTTGTGGTCACACTTTTGTGTTTTTACTTCTTGACACACTCCGTAAGATTCTCTTATGTCGAGTCATATCGATCAAAATTATCTTTTGTCCGTAACTGGCATAGAGATTATTTTAAGTCGATTTTCGGATACAAATCCATGTGATTTGTTAATGTCCCACAAAATCCTTCTTTTTCATAAAACAAGGTCACTCATGTTGTTCTCTTGGGAATGACATCAAATGGGGGAGAGTTCTTAAATGAACTTGTGCTTAATTGCTTTATCTTTGTGGGGAGTGTGTCTGTGGAATTTGAAAGGGAATGCTTGTATCTTAAATCTCCTAGATGAGCGCTAAGTATTTTTCTTATTATGTGATATCATCTAAAAAAGTTGATATGAGGAGTTGCATTTTAACCATGCTATAATGTGGAATCTCAAAACTTCCTTAAAACATGACATATCTTTTGGGCAATTTTCGTACCTTTGTTAATTTTATTGACAAAAAGGGGGAGAATTATTTAGTAGTTTCATTGTACATACATATAGTTTACGGATCATTATGTAAGGGAGAGTGAATCAATAATTTATAGGTTTCACCTATTATGCAAAAGATGTAAGTATTGATTAAGGGGAGAAACATATCACTATAGTATTACTTCAGAGTTGGGATACAATTGAACTTTGGATAAGGAATAATGCTACGACGATTGAGAATATTTGTTTTCAAAAGTTGTTATCGCTATGGAATCGGTTCTTCAACAACAACGATGCTGAGTTGAACACGTTCAGAATCATTGCAACTTGAAATTATGAAGAGTTCAAGGAGTTGAAGAAGCCAAGGAAATCAAGACATGTTGGATTTAAGAAGTTGTCAAAGCTTTATTTTTTATCCATATGTATTGATAGTTTTGTCACTAACTTGGAAACACCGTTAGTGAACTCCGGAACCGGTACGCAAACAATAAAAGTTCTGTGAACTCCGGAACCGGTGACAGTCTTAAGGTTTCCAAATCGGTACGCAAACATAAATAGTTTTGTTAACTCCGGAACTTGGTTTGGCTAAATGTTCAAAAACCGGTACACGTACTGTGGCTGAACCGATTCACGAATGGCAATGGTATTTGTACCTTGTATACCTACTAACCATGTCGATTATATTTTCAAGTGCGATTAAATTATTTATACGAGATAATTTGCTTTTGATTAATTCTCTAAAAACACTAGACTTATTAGATCACATGTTTGTGACTCAGAGTTAATGTCTCATGTGTTCATGAAAATGAAGATTAAGCTTTTAAGTTCAAATCGGCTAGTTTCGGCTAGCCATGTTGAACATAGTCTTTGTACACGGTTCAGTTACGGTTTCACCTAACTAGAGTTTATATCTTGTTTATGTAAATCATATTCAAAGATTCATCTGACGGTGGATATTGTTTGCTTGGTTCCAAAGCTATCGTAGCTTAAACCTAAAACAACCTATGCTTTGACTGTATATAAAAGGGGAACTTCAAGCAACTGGGATTTTTGAATCCCGACACTACTTTTTTGTGTGTCCTAGTTGTATCTGTCTTCATAAGGATTCGTAAAGCGAGGTCCAGTTATATTTCCTTGATAACTCGTGTATCCTGATCTTGATCGATTGTTGAGCTACTCACTTGATCAAGATATATAGAAATCATCAAAGTTCTCTTTGTCTCAAACTTTGTTGATTCCACAGGTTTTAATTATACTTGTGAGGTGAATAATAGTCTAGGATGCACTTCGGGTTGCATAAGTCCGGATTTTGAGGTTAGCTAGACTTTGTCTATTGCTATCCATTTCCACACCTTTGATCAAACTATTTGATTATAAAAGGAAATCATATATAGGCTTAATCATTGGGAAGCATATTTGGTTTAAAGTTTTCAATTGAGTTGAAACAACTCTTAGTTGGTATGACGTCAGCTAAGGGAATCAATTGCACGGAGCTGGGATTCAAGAGGCGTAAGGAGCGCGACCGTACCTTAATCGGTGGGATATTTTTTAGAGCTCAACTACATTCCAGTCCGAAATTAATTGGTAGTAGGCTAGTGTCTGTAGCGGCTTAATACAGTTTGGTGTTCAATCTGGACTAGGTCCCGGGATTTTTCTGCATTTGCGGTTTCCTCGTTAACAAAATTTCTGGTGTCTGTGTTATTTCTTTTTCCGCATTATATTGTTTATCTTTATAATTGAAATATCACAGATTGTATGTTGATCAATCATAGTAGATACATCCGACCTAGTTTGTTGGATACGACTTGATTCATTTTTGGACATTGGTCTTTGGTACCGTCCAAGTTATGTCTTTGTGATTAGGTTCACGAACTTGTTTCTGTAAAAAATTTAATCGCAACAGAGAGAGAGAGAGATATAACTTTAGATACTACTCCTTGATTGAGTTTAACTGTCGGAGTTGTATTGAGTTTGTCCATACAGACTGCCTAAGAAAAAAAGTGGTGGTGTATTTTGGTACCCCCGTGTTTTCAGAAAAGAACAGTGATATCCGTCAACCCCTATCCAAGTGAAGAGCTTTCTGAAGACGACTACTTGAAATTCATAAGGGAAGGTCATTATTGGCAAGAAGATGATGAATTGATCCAAGAGCCGATGGACAGAACTGACTACCTATATTGGTTTAACACTATTTTGAAGCCCAATATTGCTATGCAACCGCAAAGTTTGGGTCGGATGGATTTCCCAGCTTTAGGTAGGATGCCACTCGACAATGAATTTCTTCCTTCCCAACCTCTACCAGAGACGGGCGACGCATTTGCATATCCTTCTCAAGCGGGTTCATCGTCAATCATGCCACCATTTTTTTAGGATGTATAAACTCTATCCACCACATCTAGAGAGATTGTTACATATACAATTGTTTCTAGTCCACCTGATCGGACTTATCCATGCTGGGGGTCAATGCTACATCGGAGCAGTATCATACCCAGTTGAACTATTATCATGCTCTATTACATGGATTTCAGAGATTCCACTGTGATGAGTTGCAAAAACTGAGGGAAAGCATGATATTTGACATGAGCCAAGGATTTTACGGTCATGATGGTGCAGGTAGTAGTAGAGGCATGAGTCCCAGTGTTAGAGGTATGATTCCCAGTGGTAGAGAAATGAGTCCAAGTGGTAGTGGAATGAGTCCCGGTGGTAGAGGAATGACTCCCGGTGGTAGAGGAATGACTCATTTGAGTCCCAATGGTAGAGGCATGAGTCCCAGTCAATCAAGTCATCGAAGTCGTGGAAGTGAAAGAAGTTTGATACTTCGTTCTATGCAGGAGGTACCAGAAAGTTATACTCCAAATGAAGTGTTAGATACTCAAGTAGTACATGAAGGTGATGAAAACGTTGGCTTGGATACAACTCCTGCACGTCTGTTTAGGCAAATGCCAACTGACATAATGACTCCTGGTGGTGGTGTGAACATGGAAGCAATTAGGAAATCGACTCTGGACACCCTAATTTCCTCAAGCTCATCAGCATTTCAACCATTTCAGCAAGCTCCTCCAGCATATCAACAACACATATTTCAAGATTTGTATCATGTTCCCCTGCGCCCTGAACCCATTATTTATCAAGGTTATGGTGATTCTGATGATACTCAACCACCAAGTGAGTCTCAAACCGGCTCGCTAACTGATATGTTGAACAACACCCTTGATCCAGAAAACACGGGCAATTGGGTCTTTGGTCAGGAAGGAAATGGCCAAGAAAATGAGTAGTTTATGAATAGTTTATGGACGTAATTTAGTTTAAACATTTCAAATGCAATCTTTTTATTTTAATTAATGGAAACTATCTTTTAGATTAATATTCAAATAAAAACTAGTTTTACATTTAACTAGAATACCGTTGCCACGGTGGGGAGGGCCGACCGAAGAAAAATGAAACACTCTTGATTGCATAGTGCGTTATATATCATTTTTTTTTGCCGGAATGTTATTTTTGAAGCATAAGTGAAAATATCATTTTTCTTGAAACAGAGTGAGTACATCGTTTTATTAGTTGTAACAGAAAATTAGTTGATGCATAAACCAAAATATGGCTACATAAAGTATTATGTATCTTTTGTGGTGGTTTGTATAATGGATATACATTTAATTTTCTAAAATTGTGCCTAAAATGATAAACACTTACGAATTTTTCGTAAAAACTCTAAATTTGATATTGTTGTTTGTACTCCTTGCGTAGATTTTTTTACAACCTTTCCAACGAGATAAAATTTGTAAAATTCCAAGGCACGGATTTTTAGATATGTTATGTTAAAGTTTGTTTTCCAATTATACCCCTAAAGGAATAGGATACATAAGGAGTTATTGTAATTGGGCTAAAAGGGAGGGATATTTTGGTATTATCAAGTGCACACTACCAAAATATTTTTATCAAATTGCAAATTTATGTGAGGTTTCATTTTACAAAAAAGTGGCCATAAAAGGGACTCCCTCCTTTCGGGTCCTTCGGACCCTCCGGTCGGTCGGCCCAATTAAAAATTAACTTTAATTGCATAACACAATACTTAAAAATTGAATCCCTGCACGTGAATCTTATAGAGTTCATAACATTCGTCGTGACTAAACCATCTTCCGTGTCTTCAGCAAATTTGGTATGAGCTCTAATTTTTAGTTCTTCAGTTGACATTCCAGGATTATCCCCTTTTATCATCCACGTAATTTGCTGATACTTTCTCACATCGATATTGATGAAACAATAACGATTCTGAAGACACTCATTTGTTCTTCTTGAATTTACGTGACTTAACGTCATAAACCTTTGAAAAACAATGTCCCATAAGTTAAAAGTCTCTAAATTAAAATCTTTATCGCTTGCAACTGAAATCCAACATCGAATTAGAGAAACATCTTCTTCTCGAATAAAATCCACTTCGGTTATGCGAGCACTAGGCATGTTAAAATGAATTTGAAGTTGAGATGGTGTGAGTTGAAATGGATATATATAGGGGGGATAGTATCCATTGAATGAGGAACTGATGAGCGATGTTCAATTCAGCAAGCGACATAGTGACTATCACTGGTACTGTAATGACCAATGAGCGATATTTTGACCATCTAGCGATGGACACTCTATCGCTCGCTGGAAAGTCTTTCGTGTATGCCTATATGTTATATTCAGAATATTGGCGTATATGTTTGGCACTTTGGCATACCCATAGTGGGTGCATATATGGCAAAATCATATGTTTGACATGTGCGTAGGAATAGGCCTTACACAGTAAAACAAAACAAAATTTGCTTCTTTCTCCAAATGGAAAGAAAATAATAAGTCGCATTACACCTATGCCCTGAAGTCCTCACCATCTTTCTGTTTTTAGTCCTACTCCACTCTTTATTTTCCCTTTTTACAAAATCGCCTTCTACCAAGAGTTTTGCAAATTTCTTACCGCCTCCTCGTTCTTCTCCTTCAGTGCGATGGCGTTTGAACCAAAAAAAAAACTACTTTAGCCATTGAAGCTTCATGACGTGGGAACTTGGAGAAAACAGAGAAAGCTAAGAACTAGTCAACCTGAAAACGCGGGGGTACCAAATACACCACCAACTTTTTCGTTCAGAAACCTGTATGGACAAAACCTAATAAAATTGCAAGTAGACTAACTTAATGATCCTCAACTAGTATGTATGTGATAATGAGTCCGTGAACCTAATTGTTAAGAAGAGTACTTAGACGATCCCAAAAATCAATATCCAAGATCAATCTAGTCGTATTCAAATAATCCAATCGGAATTCTGCCAAGTAATTAAACTTGTTATCTATCTTTCAAGATACGAATCTACAAGAACGAGTCTCGTAATTGATCACAATTAGATGGACATATCTACTTAGATTGAATATGTACAACTTGCGTAAATCCAATTACAAAGATACACAATATAATGCGGAAAAGGAAAAACACAATACACCAGAAATTTTGTTAACGAGGAAACCGTAACTGCAGAAAACCTCTGGGACCTCGTCCAGATTTAAACACCTAGCTGTACTAACCAACTAAAGACACTATCCTACTATCAGACTTCGAACTGGAATATAGATGAGACCGAATCAAACTCTCTAAGTGATTCAGCTACATCCGCGCTCCTTACGTCTCTTGAACCTCGCAAGGTTCCACGCACTTGATTCCATTTATAGGTTGTTTGGATACACATCCAGAAGTTGTTTTTGACTTCTGGAAGCAAAAAAATTCATCTAATAGCGTGTTTGGATACACGAACTATCAAGGTAAAAGATAGTCGGGTATGGCTTCAAAAATCCCCAAAGCAAAGTCTTTTAGTCGTAAACCTAATTATGTTTCTCAGAGGAAACCTAGGTTCATAGAGGATGACTCTATATCAACTAGGACACAAAGTGTCAGGGATTGAATTTCCCAGTTCAAAGAGCATCTCTATTTATAGATTCTTAAGACTGAGGGTTGCTTATAATTCAAGCCAAGATAACTTGGGAATCAAGCAAATACTTTAGGTCTTGAAAATACAATAGAAGAATATACACATTGGTCCGGTTCTGGAACCGTGTTCAATGACTGTTCGGTTTGGCAAATATGCCATGTGAACAATAAACAATATGATGTTCATTAAAACACTTAAGGGTTTAATCATGATGCACACACATGACTGTTTGAATGATCGATGAAGTGTTAGAAATGTTTAAGAGAGTCATAGCAATGCTAAACATATTTAAAAAAATAAGTCTTTTAGCATCTGCTAAGTTTATCGGGACAATTGGTGAAATGGTTTGCCAACCGTAAGGCTAGTTCACGAGTCAAGGAGCTACGGTTTGTGAACCGGGTTCGCCAACCTTACTCGGCTCGAGAACTCATATGGACACAGTTTGCGAACTGGGTTCGCCAACTGTTCTGTGGTTTATGAACTCAGATGGACACAGTTTTCCAACCGGGTTCTCCAACCTTAGACTTTTAACCAATATTAAGATATTAAGTTCATCACGGTTTGCCAACCCGGTTTGTGAACTGTTCCCAACTGAACTTGAGGTTGGCGAACCTGTATTTCTGAATTTAGATACCCATGGTTTGCAAACATATTTGCCAACTTACCTTGAACAAGAATATCAGAAGTTCATGAAACACTCTCCTATGATGTTTGAAACATTCCCAAATGATTAAATCAATTGTAGGGGCTATATTCAATAACTGTAATTTACAACGAATATATCAACCTATAATTTTTTACCGGTGTTCAAAACTCTATTTAGGATTTAACAGGATCTCATCATTACCTGAATGGAAAAGGGATTCCTGGGGAAATTTTTTTTCCTCCGAAGCCGCAGTAAGCAGCGAAGGTTTCCGTTGGTGTTGCTAAAATAATTGCCACTTGTCAGTTCTATTTATTTTCCGACATAGATGTCCTTTGTTTCCTAGTGTGTTACTTTTCAATGTTACTAGTGCATATTTTACTGTTATGGGTTTTGATTTTAGTTTGTGAGACTGAGAGTTTGAGACTTATCGATTTAATTTTTAGGTCGTTAACTCAAATTGCCTAGAGGAGTTGTCAGGTACAATGTCTGATTCAAATATGTGTTGCATTGTCAAGGGAGACTAACAGTAAAAACCCTTCTGTTTCATGTTTGGTTTTTAAAATTTAAGGCATATAAAAGTTTTAAAGGGAAGTACTTCCTCGGTATTTTGGTATAAGTAAAAAATACAACAGAGTGAATAATAAATACAACCAAACCAATCAACAACACATTAATAGATTTTTCATTCATGGATTCCAACTCCCGGTAGTTTATAATCAGAAAATCAATCTTGAGTGCAAAGGAAAGCCTCAGTTAGAATCAAACTGAACTTACCAATGGTGTTTGCTTTTTGGATTTTCGTACACAAGAAATAAGCTCCTTAATTTTTAATTCCTCAAAATTAGTTTTCACCAACATCCCAATTGCATATGTTTTGATTTGAAAAATAAACAAAATACATTCCACTTGATTTCAATCGCCTCAATGTGCCTACACATTCCTTCGTTATTTTTATTATCCAAACTCATTTTAGCAAATAGGTAAGTTGCTATTATATAATTCACCCAGCAGAACAGGACAGTTCAGCACACTAAGAAAACATTTGGCCAAATTTTCATTAAAACCACATGTTAAACAAAACTTTCGTGAATTCTTTTTAACAAAAAAGTATATGTGACTCACATTGGCATTGTGGTGTGAGCCGGGTTACTTTTCTTATTTTGGCACGAAGCAATGCTAACACAATCTTGCATGTTTGTGTTGTTTTCTCATGTTGCTCTTGATTTCGGTTGCGAGATCCATTCATCTTAGGTTGATGATTCTGTTCACTTAGTTGATTAGTTACAAGGAACCTTACAACATCTAAATAATCCTAGTAATAATCACCTGATTAGGGTCTTAGATTTAATTAACATTGAAACATGTTCTTGGAATATCTCCTTACTTACATCAATATTTCCTGCTGACATTGTGCACAAAATTAGTCATATATACCTTTTCAAAGACATTAACCATGAGCTCAGAAAGGATCAAATACACTGGTCTTTAACAACCTCTGGTAAATTTACTGTCAAATCTATGTATGAGAAATTGAATGAAAGTGGATTGGATATAACCAGTCTACCATTACCAGAATCTTTCTGGAAATCTTTATGGAAACTTAATATCTCTGAAAGAATTAAGCTTTTCCTTTGGAAATGCCTGCAAAATGCTCTCCCTACTAATGCTAAACTCTTTGGTAAAGTTAAAGATGTTAACCCTTTCTGTAGTATGTGTAAGACTGAAATAGAAACAACAGAGCACCTTCTTTTTCATTGTCCTTATGCTCAATCTATTTGGACCTCCTTTCCTAACCCTATCAACCTTAATATAGATATTTCAGATTCCTTTCTAGATAGCTGTAAAAAATGGATGTCTAATCATAAGATTGATACTTCTATCGAATTATTGCTTACCACAATATGGTTTATATGGAAATAAAGGTGTGATAGAATTTCCGAGAACAAAACTAAGAATGCTAATACCTTAGTCATAGAAATACAACGACACATAGACTTCTGGTCCTCAGGAAAACAAAAAACAGCTTGGAAAAATAATATTAGAAAGAAGAACTCAATTCCTATTTGGAAAGCCCCAAATAATGACACTTTAAAGATCAATGTAGATGCTACTTGGATCTCTGACTTACTACCATCTACTTATGCTTTTATCTTGAGAAATGATACAGGTGATAACAAAGGAGGAAGAGCAGGGCAAGCAAAAGGTTCAAATCCACAAGAGGTAGAGGCTTTAGGAACCCTTCAAGCGGCAATTTGGGCTAAAGAAAAGCAACTTCAGAACTTCAGTATAAAAGGAGACTGTGAGAGTATCATTTTAATGGAAAAAATATAGACATTTCCTGGAAAGCTAAAGCTTGTATTATGGAGGCAAACATAATAGCTCAGTCCTGTGACAATTTTTTGGGTTTATCTTTTGTTCCTAGATTAGGTAATCAAGTAGCGGACATCTTGGCAAAACATGTTAGGTCTTTAAATTCAAGTCTTGAATGGGGAGTCTATCCTCCAATTTGTAGTAGAAACCAAATTCTAGTAGATAAATCTAATATTAGGAAATCTCAACATCCCATATTAGATGGCTCTACTTCCGTTGTAACCTCGACTCTTTTTGAGTCTTAGTTGTTCTATGCAATATCTTATTAAAAAAAAAAGGTTAGATACAATGTAAAAAATATGATCTTAAAGGATTTTTGGCATATGAAATGCAACGAATTTAGCTGTTTTCCAATCTAGAAATATTGATTATGGGTTGCATTTCCAAATTCACGTTGAAATAATGGAATATAATTCAAAGTTATTTGAGGAAAATTTGCACAAATACAATTAAGGAAGAAAAAAACAAACATAATTAAACTAGAATTGGTTGTCTCTCAAAAACTGAACCTTAATTATCATGCACGAATTACAATCGTTAACCTTTTTTTTCATGAATAAAATAAGATGCTAAACACAGGATGCCTGATTATTAGATTTGTCAAAATCTAAGAATATGGGTGTCCAACGCCTCAAAAAGAAAACATATCTATGACACACAAAATGTTCGACCAGGTTTCTTCAAAATAATATGTCAAGTACCGTTTTCGTAACTCGTTCACTCAGCATTTCTTGAATTTAATCGGTCCTAGTAGAGGGAACTTTTTCCAGAGCCACGGTAGGCAGTGGCGATTTCGTGTTGGTTTTCGTTTAATGACTTAAAGCACTTTGTCACCTATTCAACTAATCTTTCATTTGGTTTTCAGACCTATCAAATTTAGGTCGATGGATTACTGCGAAAAAGAAGTGAAAAAATTTTCAGTCTGACAGCTTCAACCATTTACTACTTGAATTGTCAGATAATTCAAGAATGCCTCTAAATGCCGTTTAAAATTGTATTTGGCACCAGTGAGTACCATGGATTTTATTACCTAGAAAAATTACAAGTGGGTTTTAACGTCTGCAATCGAGCCCTCTGTGAAAAGCAACTCAAGCTCTACTTGTCAATGTCTAAAATAATATTCTTCGGAGTCTGGATCAGTTGGACTGCTAGTTTCTTGTTGTTGATGCTGAACCTTCCTCGGCACCTCCTTTGACCCCCTCCTTATTTTTATTTTGGTGCTTCAGCTTCAAGAGATTCCAACAGATGCAAAGGAACTTTATAACATCAAGACATCTTTCCCTATATAATGTTTGGACTTAGATAATGAAATTACAGTATTAAATAGCAGACGGAATGAGTTGTTGCAACTCCAAAAGACAATCAAGTTCTTGTCAATTTTTCATTCTATTGATTAGTTTCCACCAACATCTCATTTGCCTATTTTAAGAAAAAATAAACATGCATCTGAATTGATCCTAACTCTTGGCCACATTTTTATTATCACTTCTTTATCATTTTTTTTTGCCAAAACTTAGTTTCACAAATAAAAATGCTCATATATAAATGCGCAGGAAGAAGATAAAGATAGCTCAGCACAGATGTGTGATTACTACTTTTGCCAAAAAAGATTGTTTTTCATGGAAAAAATAGGGTGCCGTCAATATAACCGCACACAAAAAATGCCACCAAATTTTCATTGAAATGATATGTCAAGTAATGTTTTCAAACTCATACACCCAGTGTGTTATCTTTATGAATGAGTAGTTTGTTTCAAGGTTTGAAAAACGGGTCACGACTCAGGTCACGGGTACTAGGCGTGACCGTTATAACGTGTTTTGACGGGTGTGAGCACATTTTGGATAGAAAACGTGTTATTTAGGGAAAAAACGCGTTTTTTGTACGGGCGTTATAACGGTTAAATAGAAAATTAAAAAAAAAAATCATGGTATGAAATTCCTATCTAACGGTTATAACATGCATGAAAACGTGTCTAAAAAACGTTGTGACTAAGTTTTTTTTTCTTTTTTAATACTCCCTTTGTCCCTAAATAGATGACCTATTTATTTTTAAATTTTGTCCCACTAATAGATGACCTATATCATTAAAAAATAGGATATTTCTAAAACTATCATTTTAATTGATTATTATTAATATAAGAAATATGTATAATTTGATAGTCATGTTTATATTCCTTACGTAGGTGTTTTAAAATGTTTTTCACTATGATATTTCAAAAGTATCATTGATCAACGTAATGCTATCGAGAGCCTATTTCTGGACAAAAAAATTCTGAAATCGGTAGAGGCAAAAACTAAACAAGCTAGAGATGTGAAGAATATTATTTCAAATGAGATGTTCTGGTCGACGTGTCAAAATGTGTGCATAATGGTTGGTCCTTTATTGAAAATGGTTCGTTTTTTGGACTCAGACAAACCCACCATGGGTTATTTGTTCCATGCTCTTGCTACATGTGTGGAAACTATACAAATGGGTTTGGGATCAAATCGAAATGCTTCTATCGTTTGTGTAATAAAGAAACGATGGAAAAGTCAGTTGAGTTCTCCTCTTCATGCTGCAGCGTATTTTCTCAATCCTTATTACATCTTTAACCCAGCAACCAATCTCATCAATAATGAAATTTCTGAGCCCCAAATTTGTCTTACTGAAGTTATATCAAAAATGGTTAGTGGCCCGCGCACGCAAGAACAAGCAAAATGCATGCTAGAGGTACAAAATTACTAATACCATCTCCAAGTATGTTTAATTAAGTAAATTGAATTTCTAGTAACAATTGTACTTTTCTTTGTAGGAGGGAAGCATGCGAATGATGCAAGGTCAATTTGCATCACCATCAGCACATATTGCGGCTCAACATGGTGATCCTGTAAGTTGGTGGTTATCTTATGGTGATGTGCATCCATCCCTCCAGAAGATTGCAGTAAAGATATTAAGTCAAACAAATACATCATCTGGATAAGAGAGAATTTGGAGTGTGTTTGAAAGAATCCACACCAAACTACGCAATCGTTTACTTTCATCGAGAATACATGATCTGTTGGGTGTTCAGTACAATTTGAAGTTGGAGCAACAAAGAATTAAAGGTAAAGCAAGGCGACATAACATTGATATTCACGACGTTCATAATCTACTGAGGGATGACAATATGCTTGACTGGATAGCAGGGGAAGACGAAACACCGGTTTTACCTCAAGAAGAACAATGGTTAAATATGTTGGAAGAGGAAGTCGTTAATAATCCAGAGCCTGTCTCTCTACCATACAACTGGCATGATCCCGAAGTTGAAATCCCATACGAAAGGTTACCGGTGAGTGACTTTGTTTATGACTTTGGTAATCTTTCATTTGGAGATTATACAAAAGGTTATGAGAATGTGAATCCTACATATGATTTTCGTTACACTACCGATCGCTCTGACCAGGGTGTCCAACATATGAACGAAGGATATAATTCTAATATTGATAACAAAAATGAAATAGGTAACAATGATGATGATATTTATGCGAACGAAGACAACCAGTGTCCCCAGGACGATGACTATAATGAGGAAAGCAACCGTCGAGAAAATGAAAAATATATGAATAGATCGAAAAAGGGTGGTGGTCGTAGTTGGTTCGCGTAACTTTTTAAATGATGAACACTAGTTTAATAATCTTATGTTTTTTAAGTTTGAAGTTTTTAATCATGTAGTTTACTTTCCCTGTATTATTTTGAAATTTTAATTCTAAGTTTTAAGCCACCAGTCCAGAGAAAGAAAAACAACTAAAAAAATATGGTAAGAAAGTTATTTACACGATTTTAACGTGCGTGATAACGGGAAAACAGTTCTAAAAAACGCACGTTAAAATGTTATTTAGAAGAAAAAAACATTCAAACTAATTTTAGAAAAACGGTTATAACGTGCGTGAAAACTGAAAAACGGTTCTAAAAAACTGTCGTTATTTCCTATTTATCGGCATTATAAAGGCACGGGTTCGGGGACCCTCACGGCCACGGTATATGAGTGTGACCGTTTTAACGGCCGTTTTTTCGGTAAAACGGGTGTTTTTCAAACCTTAGTTTGTTTTGAATTTTATTGTTCTCACTTCTCAGTATGCTACAATATTAACAAATAGCTGAGTACAGGGTTTATAGTTATAGCCAGTCTTAAAGAATTTTCTTATGGTCTTACACAAAGTTATTTTTAGACCCATCTTGTCACCTTGTTTCATTTTCATCAAGTTAAACCATTTGAGCAACACTAGTAATGGGGCGGTTAACTAGAGTAGAGAGGGTACTAAACTCTATAGAAGACAGGTTTATGTTATGTTGATTCTTGTACCGTTATAAGAAAACTGGTAACCCAGCTTTATGATCAGGTTTATCCAAAACTCCAACATAGATGAAATATTGAATAGTAAAAGAAAGAGTGGATATGACCACCCCACTTGTCAAACCAATGGCCACATGAATAGTGATAGGCTCACCGAGTCATTGCTTAGGATTGTGACATCATGCTAGGATGAAATATTGACATCATGATCAGGTTTATCCAAAACTCCAACATAGATGAAATATTGAATAGTAAAAGAAAGATTGTGAAACAAACTCTGATTTGTTATGCTAATCACTCCCATTATAATTACAAGATTGTTGTAATGCAAATCTGTTACATTGTTAAAGCCCCTTTCATGAGGGTGAGGGTCGAACTCGCAACCCCTCTCGACCTTCATCAAAGGAAAGGCCATAGGAATCTACTTTACTAGTAAGTGGTTTGTGGAGCTTACTTCTTCAACTTCTTTAAAAAATCTGAGACATTCTTTTTTCTGGAGGTGGTGGTAACAACAACTGGTGATGGGGAGAAACTCTTCCCTTTATCTGAAAGCAGTAGATTATCAGTACTACCATTCCCAATATCATCTTCATTTTCTCTAGCTTTACTGGGAGATTCTGAGCCAAATATCTGCACTGTTAAGCTACCACCTGCAATAGAAGAAGTAGGATACACATCATATGCTTATAGATTGACAACAAAGTTCTCAGGTTAAGAATACTGTTACTAAATTATACTTAGAAAATGGGTTGAAAAAATTAATTAAGAGTTCTTCTTATATTTGTTATTGCATCAATCAAAAGATATTTCCAACAAAAGAAAATTATTAGTATCAAATTATCTTCGGAAAATCAGATCTACTCATATTGAGATGATCTTTATTTTTCTTATTTTTAATAAAAGAAAACTCTTTCTTACTAATTAAAACTCTTTCAACTAATGAAAAGATAACTTAAACGGAATGATATTTACATTTTAATTACGTGGAAGAGGTAACTGGTTAGTAAGTGATTTGCTAAATAGATCAGTGAAGAGCTAAATCCGGCACCAAGTATAGGGACAAATGGGATCAAACAGTCAACTTACACAGCCAGACACAAAAAGAAAGACGAACTCAAGATAGAAAAAGTAATTAATAGTCCAACAAAAATATTTAAAGATCATTACATTAGCAATGACACAAAAATAAAAATAATGGCAGTTCAATGTTCTTGAGAAAACTTGTGGATGAGTGGATCCAATAGTAGTTTTTAATCTTATTATAGCTTTTCTGTCTCTATGATTAACGTCTAATTTATGTATGGTAATGGATCTACTTAGCCTAAGAGACTCATCTCAAAGGTAATTAGATTCAAAGTTAAAACACTTCCATGAGTCGGAATTCAACAGGGCAAAAGTGTGGATTATCCCTACCAAACTAGTTCCAAGTTAGAATTTTGCATTACGAACTAAAAGAGCATAAATAAAATCCAAAAAATTAAGGTACAAGTCATCTTACCCAGTACGAGAGCAGCCCCAATCCATCCAATGATGCCCCACCTTTCGCCTAAGAGAAACCATGCAAAACCAGCACCCCAGAGTGGCTCCAACCCGTAGATGATTGCTGTTTCTGTTGCTGATACGTCACGCATAGCTGACAACTGTATAAAGAAATTCAAGTTCCATAAGAAGTTTAAAAAAAAAATATATATATATTCTTATAGTTGAAAATAGAGGGCAGAGCATGATTTTGAATGTAAAAAAAATTTAAAAAAAAAGAAGGAAAGGAAAGGAAACCATACTTCTCCCCATAAGCACACCCCAGTTGAAAGAACGCCTGTATAAATTGCAGGTATCCATGGGAAATTGACCAACCAATAGCGCACCACAGGCCATGTCCATGATCCAGGGTCCAATTCATGTGTGTCACCAAACCAGCCTCCCACGAAATACCAGATTATTGAGAAGATAGCAACAACACAAACCTGAATGAATACAAACACTGCTCAGAATATGAATTCTCACCCCATAATCCTCTAGGTGGCTGAATATAAGTACTTTAACAAATAGGAGCTAACCTCATATCCAAGGAGAGGTAAGAAATTATCCCTCTTAGTACTTCTTGCAAAATGTTCAGTTCTAAGCATGTGAACACCAAAAAACACCGCACTCAAGAAGTTCAATAGATCGCCAACCTGAAAATGGATTATTCACAAAGTGAACTTTGTGAGACTTACCTGTCAGCAAATTGTGATAACGAGACCCTCCCTTCATATAGATCCTGTTTCTCATGGTTTCTTCATCTTGTACCTCATAATTAACACTATATGCATGAAAAAATCACTCAAAGGGCCAAAAGTACTCATGCATTCCTTACACTTGGTGGAGAGCCACTAGATTCCAACAAAGTGACCCCGACAATGGAGATGAGAGCCCCAATCCAGGTGACGGTAGGCACTATTGCCCCTAACATACCATCAAGCAACGGTACCACAATTAACTGCAGAAGTCAAGACAATAGTTTCAAAAATCATAAGCTTTCTCTTTGAGAACCGTAAGTATTAGCACATAATAATGAAGTAAAATCTAGAACAAGTGAAGATAGGAATGCCATAATTCAACTTGCCGTGAACAGGGTAATAAATGATGCACGTCCAGCTTCTGATGTTACTAATCCAAGAGCCTGCATAAGGTACCCTAAACTGACCCAAACCCCCAACTCTATCCCAGCTGTTCTGGTCTCAGCGTCACCACTAGCTTGAATGACAAACGGCAAAAAAAAGATTGCAGACAGAGTAAAACGAACGACCGTGAAGGTTGCTGGATCCACAATAGCTTCAACTTCTTTGAGAACTGGTATATTACTAGCTGAAATATGATAATAAGAAAAACTATTTCGACAATTATACTCATTGAATAGAATTTCAGTGTCAATAGCAGGAACTAAAAGGAAATGCATAAACATCTCATGTGCATCAGATAACTACGTAGTGACAGTTTTGCTCCTACATTGGTAGACATGGGTTTGACTGTAATCCTTTTCATGGTCGTTCAGTAGGAACAACGATTCTGACTAGAGTTCCAAATTCTGGTCATTGGCATCAACATCCTACGAGTTCACCACTCTACAAGCGAGGCATCTGCAGGGTCTGATTGTAATCTCATGTCTACAAAGCTAACTAGTATACCCAAATGAACAAAGTAGCGAACAGCAAAAACTGAACAAGATATGCTTTTCGATACAATTGGGAACAAACCTCTTAACCCTAAGTTCAAATGTCCCTAAAATTTCACAAAATATCCACAAAAATGATAACAAAACAAAAATTGATAAAAGGGAGAAGCATAAAAAACATACCATAGATAACAGCAATGACATTGAGTAATATAATACTCCTAACTTCTTTAGATGCAAAGAAAATCCTCTTCCACAGAGGCTTTTGTTTCTCAAATAGTGACTTCCGTGGTAGATTTAGTGATGACTCATTCTTCTTCTTCACCTTTTCCTCTACTGATTTATCATTACCCGAAGCTGAAATTTCTTCAATCAGGGATGAAGTCGAATCAACAGATTCTATCCCAACTTGAACCGATTTTTTATTAATCTTCTTTTTATTGTTTTTCAGTATTTCATTATCAGTTGTATATGAAGAACTACGAACCTCATCCGAAGAAGAATTTTGATCTAAAGAGCAATTAGTACGATAAGTTGTTGTTGTTCTTGATGTTAGATTTCGATGAGAGAAATGAAAACTTGAAGGGTTGCAAGTGGAATAAAGGGTTAATACAGAATCATTTGTTCTTCTTGGTTTCAATGACCATCTCCATGTTGCAGGAGATGCCATGCCTCAAATTACCTCTCCCACACACACTGTCAGTAATGGTTTCTTCTCGATTTTGAGATTCTGAGAGAAAAATTACAAGAAAATATAAATAAAAAAAAATCAAGAAAAGGTCAGGGGTTTTGTGAGTGTAATTTAGGAAAGAGTCGACTTCAAACTATCTCCAATCTTTCTGGGCCTCGCGTTTATTTGGCTGGACTGAACAAACAAATATCTCAACCAAGTAACGGTTGGATAGATGCCATCTAACGCTAGACTAGGGAGACAGAAAAATGAGGGCAAGAGAAACACACCATCTATACATTTTTTTTTTTTTTTTTTTTTTGAAGCATGTAATTAAATAAAAGGAAATTAGTTTACAATTTGTCGTGGGTATTTGGTACGAACGTGCGATTGAGGATACTTATATTAATTGGGGGATATGAATTACTAACCCCATCCAATAGTGTCCGCTAAGGGGTGTTTTTTGGGGGCGGAAATACTTAAATACCCTTCCATCTAAATTAAAATTTAAAACTAAAAATCAAAATCAAAATCAGATCCTAACAAGTTCTTAAAGATATGTTAAATTGAATTATTGATGAGCAAGAAGAAGAAGAAGAAATGGCTTCATTGAGAATGTACATGATACCCAATCATATTTAAAGTAGTGTTGTTGTTTTAAAACTTCGTTTGGGTTAGAATCATATACTGAAACTTTTCAGTTTTAGTTTCAATCCACTCCTGACTTGTGTTCATGATGAATAATACCCTACTGTTTTTTGTGCCGGCATGGTATTTAGGATGAATACCATGCCGATATCTGGTGCCAGCATGGTTTTTCAGGATGAATACCATGCCGATACTTGCTATTTTAGACATATTTTATGTATGTTTTTGTCCTCAAATCGGCACGGTACACTTGGGAATCGACCATGCCGGCACTACTACCGGCATGCTCGATAATGAACTTTCTCTGCCTGCAATGTACTTACAATTTCAAAATTTGGGGATATTGTGTATCGACATGGTGAAAGTATGAATACCATGCCGATTTGGTCCCTGCCGGCATGGTATTCATACTTTTACCATGCCGGCACAAAGTTTTTTAGGCGTAACAATGACGGATTCGATGGGAAAAAAATCAAATTTCAATACATTAATACCTATATATGACTAATTGGAGCACTTGTATATTCAACTTGTTTACTTTCCTGGGTTGGTTCTTCACCAGAACCTTCATGATCATAAATATCTTGATTTAATGTTGTTGCATCAACAAATTCAATGATAATGATTTATTCTAATAATTATCAAACTAATCTATTAACTTACCAAATTATATTTAACCACTAAACATGATTAGTAAGGGGTACATTAGGAATTAGTTAAAATACATGGATAAGGGGTGTCTCTGATTTACTATTTATATCCCGTTTTTGTCTTTTTCCTCTATCCCCCAATTGCGCGTTCATTTGGTACCCACGGAGTCATGAAATAAAATTTGACTAATAAAAGATGGGATTGCCTGGTCCCATATTTTGGTTGATAAGCTCTCCGTTTGACTTCCATCTGCCGCATGATTGGCTAATCCGTCTGCCGCTTGATTTCCTTCCTTGTAGTTGTGCTGAATTGCAGCTTGTGGGATCTGTTGACATATATACATTTTTATGGCACATTTTAGGTGTGTAAAAAGTAAAAGAGATATTATTTTGGGTGATATCAAAAATATTAGAGCAAAATAAAAAATAAAAAAAATAAGACAAATTTTTAATTAAAAAGTTTGCATAGAAGAAGAAAAAAATTTAAAGTTCACTAGCAACCAGCCTTGATGTAGCCATACCTCTTACATAATTATGAAAACCTGAAATAAGGAAACCAGGAATGTTTCCTATCCAAACTCCTTCGTACAGCAGCATTCTTGGCTAAAGTATCGGTAACTCTATTAGCTTCTCTATATCTTTGCTTAAACTTTACTTGATTAAAAGAATCTTTTAGTCTTGCAATTTCTCGGACAAGGCCATCGGTGTCCCAGTGGGATTCATCATTCTTGCATAGCTGAACAGCAAAAATGGAATCAATGAACAACAAAAGTAGAATCAATTTCCACTTCCACATGACGCATGCCCAACTTAACAACCAATCTATAAACAAATTTTCAAATAGGTCAGTGCATCTTTTTGATCATACGCAGTAGATTTCGATACACGAGTTAAATTTTTTGTTTCAGATGACATTTTGGTCATACGGGCGTATAATGGGCTATAATTGAAATCACTGTGTTACATGAGATATTTTCTCTCAGGAAACAAAATTTAGCAAATAAAGTAGAAAACACAAAAATAACTGAGATTAGATTAGATTTTGATTGAGAACGCATTGTAAACTACAATAGACTTTGCCATTTTTTATATAAAATAAATAAATATAATTCTAACATAATCAGTAATTAACATAATTTAGAAAATAAGTAATTCTAAAAATAAATAAACTCCCCGCATTGGGGTATACCAAAATTAATTGGATGCTAAGTAATAAAACAAAATGGGCTCATTTGGAAGTAAAATGTAAAGCCCCTTAGTCATATATCTTTCATAATGACATAACTTCCCCCGATTAATAAACACTAATCTATTTAATTAGTTAAGTAAATATAGTTAGATTAAATTAGTTAAGCTGCATTGTTATTCTTGTTAGATTTAACTTATGAATTTTGTGGAGATTTTTTTTAAAAAAAAAAGGTTTTTGCGAATTTTGTAAATGAGTGAATTACTCTAGTCAAACATTTCTCAAAATGAAATTGCACAGAGTTTTGTTGGTTTAATTCTTCAAATGAGAGAAGGAATTCAGAATTTAAGAATTCAATCCATAAAAAATCGTCATACTCGACTGAGAAATATCATAATGACAACAACTAGTCGGCGTCGGTAGGTCGGCATTAAAACAAAATGAAGACTTTTAATAGTGATATCATATGTCTTCATTGTTTATTGATTAATACCATGCCAACTAAAACCAAATTGGGATACAGAAAAATTATTTTTGCAAGTTTTTAGTGGTCATTGTCGAGAATGCAAAAGATGCCGACTGTTTATTTTATGGGTATGGTCGTCATGTTATATTTTCTAAACCATGATGACTAAAAGAAAATTTGGAATTGGAAAACTTGTTATTAGAGGTTGTTAGTCATCATGCTCGAGAATGTAAAAAAAAATGACTATCTTTTTAGTAGTGACGGTAGTCATGGTATATTTTCAAGACCATGACAACTAAAACCAAATTTTGACACTGAAAACATTGTTTTTTGGTAGTTTTAGTTGTCACGGTAGAAAATGAAATGCAGTGACGATTGTCTATTAGTCGTCAAGTTATTTTTTTCAAAACCATGACGATTAATAAAAAAATTGGAACACATGAACAAATTGTTTATGTCAGTTATTAGTCATCATGGTTTAACTTTTCCAACCATGATGATTGTTCATACTACATCACAAGTCGTCATGGTTTAGGGATGAAGACCATGACGACTCTGTCAATAATTCTTTAAGAAAACCCTTTGAAAAGTCGTTACACTACTCATCCCACAATAGTAATGACAAAAAATAAACATGAAAAGTCATCATGGTAGTTTTGAGATACCATGACAACCATATGGATGCAATTTTACATTCAAACAACAAAATAAAGTACTAAATTGAGTTTATGTCATCACTTATTAACTCATTCTCGCCATTTATTCGGTTTATTCACTTTCAAAAATTTCTTATTCACTAACTGATTTCCTTTTACGTATGTATTGTTGCACAACGTTTCCAATTTGAGGGTCACCACCACGTGTACTATTAGTTTGTTTGAAATGCTTTATGTCTGAAAGAGTTAATCGATAATGAAAATTTTCGAATCGACGATTACAGACGAATTAAGAGTCTTTTTTCGTATGGAAATGATGGAAAATGATGGAGAGTGAGAGAGGAGTGGTCACTAGCAGTAGCAAAAAAGGAGAAGGAAATAAAATGATTTATAATTGGCCAAGGACAGTAATGTAAGTTTACTTAAATTTTATAGCCCGAACTAGGTTACTTATACCACATACCTAAAACTTATAATAAAAATATAAATCCTAAAATTAATAAGTGTTCTACATCAGGCTTGCCATCTTGAAAAGAACTCGTTCTGAAATAACAAATTACTGCAGAACACGTGTTACCTCAGGCCCGCCATCTTGAAAAGAACTCGATCTCGAGGTCACTAGATATTGCAAACGAATCACACAACGAACAATATACTTTGAATACGTTGATGACCGTCGATAAATACATCATATGATCATTTATTGTTGGACACAAAAACTGATGTGGACGTCGTAGGGAATAATCTTCGTAATTTTCCTCACAGAGTGTTTTTTACAATAGTATTAAATATTGAACAACATGAAAACAAAACGCTTCAAGTTTTGTACAGAGGACTCACAAAAAACAATAGTATCTCAATTGTTTCAGGTGTTGATTTTGGTTAAACCTCTTCATCACTATCTTGGTGAATAATTTGTTGTTGATTATGAACGACATGGCTATTTAGGACTGCTTCATCATCACGAGGTTGAGGAGTATCATTATGAACGAGTCTACGAGCACCATTCAAATTCAAAGTAATAACATGGACCAAAGGGGTCATTCTAGTTTAGGCGGCGTTGAAACATTTTTTCAACGAAGTACTTTGACTATATTTCTCCATCAGAATAGGCCAGTTGTTATTCTTAGTGAGTGAAGAATGAATATTCGATACCAACAACCCCGCTAAAAATTGGATCCGCTTGGAAGCAGGTCCTATAGGTCTTGAACGAAGTATATCTATCTTTCGACGAATTGGGAAAATCAGGTATGCGCTAGGCGTATCCGGATTTGTATATGTTCATCGCTGATCCGGAAGCTCAAAGGAAATGGATCAAAAAATTTATTATTTAGAAGATTATGCTTGGATCTGGATTAGCTTATCGACGATCTGCTTTGTCAATCACCAACTATCGTATCCAAAAAAGAAAATGAGTGTTCAATGATAAGTGAATGCAAGTACGAAGAATTGACATTATTTCAAGTTGAAGTTGAGTCACGTATTGCAAGTAGACGTGCAGCATCGTCAATACTATCTTTTATTTCCTTACCGATCATAACGAATACCGACTAACACGACTGTTCTGGTAATGAAAGAAAAGGAATAGAAATAGGCGTGACTAGTCAATGTATTGGTCGGAACTAGAAACTAAAAAGATATGAACTTTATAGGTTGGACCAAGATAACCATTAGATTAGAAGCTAAAACGCAGAGATGAAAAATTAATGGGCTGGGCCTTGGTATTTGGAAAGAATAGTCAAGTTATGAAAGTATACATTAACGATAGACTAGGTGTGAAATTATGGATAGATTGATAACGCGATTTGAGAGGCATAGTGAATGATAAATACATAGAGAGAATGTAAAAATATCAAAAATGAAGGGCTAAAAAACAATGATTTTTCCTTTTCCTTTTTTTTTTTTTTTTTTTTTTTGTATTTAAGAAACAAACAACAGATAATTGACGAAGAATGCATAGATCTCAAGAATTAGAAGAGACGAAAGGATTAAGAAAACTAAATCGAAAAGAATAAAATGATCAAAGACATACTTTTAATGCCACCTGACGAAGAATGGAATTGTGAATATTAAAAATAGGGTATAAAAGAAAGATAACTAAGATTAATTCATGTTTTAAGTGAATAATTTAATGAATTTGTAACCACAATAGAGTTGTCCTCTTTTACAGGATAACAAGATAACTCTAAACCTAATTATCCTAACTTGAAAAATATAGTTAAAACATATTTGATACTTAACTTAGAGTATTAATGCACATTTACAGTTAATACATTAATAAAAATAATACGAATGCATTATCGAGTTTTGTAATCTTTTTAAAATATTTTTCGTATTACTTACATATTAATACATATAAAATGCTAGAAAAATATATCATATGCTATAAGGAAACTTAATATTATAAAAGAGAATCTATATGCAAAAAAAAAAAAAAAAAGTTCATTTGCAAAATAAAATTAAAATCATTGCATAATATTTTTCAGTTTAGGTTATGCAGAAACATATTTGAAATTACCTTCAATCATAAAAGATGTGTATGTTAAACATATGATAGCATTTCTAAGAGTGGTTTGTATGGCGGAAGAAATAAGATCACCACATCATTGAGGTATGGGTGCTCCCTGTTTTTCATGAATTAAACATGTTAATTTATTTGCGATTTTATCCCTAATGGCCCAATATACTACTTTGTTCAGCAAAAAAATGAAAAGAAAAACGGATCGACTAGCTAAGGAACAAATAAGTAAGGATCGATAGATTTCTAACCTGCACAAAATTACACAATGTTTTATATCTAACGGTTCAAGTTTCACTGCTTCTGGTATAATGATTCGGATATCCTAACACTATCTCTGAACTCTATCCGTAAACAGTTGGCGAATGAAATAGAAAATCATCCGAGATGTTATGTGAAAGACATTCATCGAAATATCTTAAATGAACTTCAAGGATACGCAACTTAAAGAGGGTTCTAGAAGAAGTTAAAAAATGCAGGGTTTATTTTTGCAAATGCCTTCCATGTTATCATCATATTTATCGGGGAAGATGGGAAGAATAATACATCTTAATTTCCATTGAGAGGTACTTCCAAGACAAATCCTCAAATCTCCTCAGCAACCGCACCTCAAATCTCGGTAATCTCAATCGTAACTATTAAAGGCTCGTGTGTTGAAACCAAACCAGGTAGCATCTTCGGCAGATGTGAAGGATATTTTTATACCATTTGAAGGTCGTTATCCTCGATATCTTACAAAGTTTTTTTTTATTATCTTTATAGGTTTAGAACTCCCATTGCATATATACAAAAAGTCAAACTGAATTCAAGAATGGTCAATAAATATGCATAAGTCGTAATCGACTACAATATATATTTTAAATATCATGTTAGAAACCAATTTCTTTGACATGTATTAAAGTCACATGACAAATCGAAAATCATGACCGAACCTGAACCTTTTCGAGTTTTTTTGTTTCTTTTTGATTAATGAATATCGAGATGTACATAAGTTAGAACATGAAGATTGACATGTCATGAAATATTGAACACATACTTAACTCCGATATATTATTGTTTCATATATATTTCTTTGATACTCAAGGTAAGATCATATTAATATTTTGAGATACATTTTTGAATCCACATTTGGAATCGATATTTATGTGTTTTTGTTTATTAGAAGATTACACATCACTAGTTAACTATTTTAGCAAAGTTTATTTACTTGCACCCAGCTAATGTTAGTTTCCATACTAGTAGGATATCTCATATATAAAAAAAGGTCGGAATATATTCTAAGATCTTATTACATCATTGTGTATTTATATAATCTTAAGAATATCAAGAACATTCTTAATTTCGTTAATGATATTATTTAAATATACTTTTGAGAATTGAGAATTTCGAAATTAGGATTCTTGGTTCCCAATCAAAGCCTTGGTCCACTATAAATGGTGGAGCTTTGTGTACATACAAACTCATTTCAAAACACACCTGAGATAAGTGTGAATTTAATGTCAGGAGCAAGTAGTGTAATTTAATTTGTAAAAATCCACGATTAACTAGTGTAAAGACTTTTTTGGGATCAAGAAGCTTTAGTAGTACATCGGTGGGAAACTAAGATTATTATTTAGTTTTTAGTGTTTATTACTTGTTATTGAACTAACACAAAATTATCTTCAATAGACATTCTTGTTTATTGAACATTGATGATTGGGTAATAGTAGATTTTATTACTGATGCAGAATCTATCGATAGGAATATTAGTTTGCTAACAACAACAGACTCCATTCTGCGAGACAAATCATTAGTGGAATCTAGTACATGTTGTTACTTTTGAAGATTAAGAAGATTGAAGACTTTGAACACTTCAAGTTCTATTGTGTTTCTGATCTTGGCATGATTATCTGTTTGACTTGATTCTCTGGGACAAACAAGCAAGTTATCTTTGAAAAATAAAGCTTTGGGATATCGGCAAGTTGTTTGTTTTACAAACTTAACGTGTAAAATAAAGATTGGTTATTTCTGTAATGTGGTCTTGATTGATCTCTGTCAGGGAGTTTTGGATTTGGTATTATCGGACTACATATAATTTACTCTATCTTCGTAATAAGAATTTCATATAATCAATATAGTCTACACGCATAGAACGAGATAGATAGAATTCACAAAGTTCCCTTCATCTTAGACTTTGTGATTCCTCAAGATTGATATCTAAAACTAGGAATTTGATTAATTTGTTTGGATTGGTCTTGAGAGGTGGTTTGTAATCTAGGATTCTCAGCTAATTGAGTATAAAAAAAGAACTTTGGTTGAAGGTGAAGTTGAAAATCCTAATACTACTGAAAATCATCTTGAAGTAAATTGTTATTTTGCTTACGATTATCAAGATGTATAGCAAGAAGAGATGATTTTTTTCCAATGTTGTTTACGAATTTCTAAAACAATTTGAGGAAGCTAAGATTCAACTTGTTGAAGCCTTGAAAGGTCAATGCATGTTAAGAACTGAGTTGAAAAACGTTTCTTCTGACCTTTTTCTCATGAATATGATGTCAATAATCTCCTCAATTGAGAGATTTTCCTAGCAGAGTTCGTGGATGCTTTTGAAGACAAACTCAAAGGTATTAAAACCAATAATGTAAATTGTTAGAAATTGTTATATTACTGAAGATCATCCTTAAGTAAATTGTTTTTTGTTTTTTTTCTCTAGTTAACTCCTTATAAGAATACTCTTCTTATTGTTTTAAGGAGGAATACTAACTTTTGGAGTAGCCTATTTATGTGTTTTATATTAGCTATTTCTGTTAGAGCATTGCTTGGCTTGACCCACTGGCGTTGGTATGTCAAGTCAGTTGTCAAATTTAGATGCCAAAAGCATTCTTGATCTAGTCACTAAAGTCACTTCCGGACTAAATTAGGTTTAAGTAGTGAAAATGGAATCAAAACTATCCTTGAAGAATGGAGATTGAGGACTACATGACGACATCTTGGAGAACTTCATTAAAGTTTAGTAACAAACACTTTATTCTCTTGTTTACTCTACCTCTCTATCTATCGAAATATGTGCTCACTCTGTGGAACAATTCCTATGACAGTAAATACATGTTTATGTATACACTCGAGGATATTTGAGCCCAAAACTTTTGTGAGAATGAACTTTGTCCCTAAAAAAGGTCATTATGTTGTAGTGAATGAAAATATGAATCATATGAGCCAAGAATCACTCAATTTCGAGTTATAACGAAGAAGTTATGAGTTATTTATTATAGCAACACTTATATGTATGGATAAGGTTGATATTGTGAACTAAAACCGTGAATACGTGACTAAAGGCCTACTTAGGTCAAGTTACTTGGTGTTTCCTTTCCTAGAAAAGGTAGCTTTGTTTCCAAGCAACTTAGACTTGATCATCATTATGAATAGAGGTTTCATGTAACCACATAAACTATCCCTTGGAAAATTGTGTGTGTGTATTCTTGATACTTTGATCATAGTATAATGACAAAGCAACCAATACTAAAGTCATTACTAATAAAATTTACTTCATATGTTATGTTTTCAATATATACTGACTCGAAACAACAAATGATAAAAACGGAACAAGTCAAGTCTGTGGTTACTAACCTCAAACTGAAGGATGATGGCTTCGTTGTTGTCGATACGTCTTTAGGTTCTTCATGACAAACAAGAGGAAGTCTGAACATTTATATGTTCCTAGTCTAACCTAAAAAAGTTGACTCTAGTAATCAAATCAAGCGACTTCGAGTTTTGGAACTAAATTTGACAAACAAACTTGACATACCAGCGCTTGGTGGGTTCAATCGAGTAATGCTCTAACAGGTTTTCCATGTACTCGTTTTTGTTAGTCATGAACTGAACTTGATGATCCATAATTGGCTTGTTTTCCCATTGTTTTAGCTTCTCTTTGACTCGGACCTTTATATTCCGGGGAGTTGGAAATTCGATACCATGAGGGATTAGTAGGTCCGCCAGCATTGTGATTAGTTTGCTTATCATAAGAAATATGGTACTCTTGGAAAGTGACTTGATTCACAGAAGAAGAAAGAAATTACAATAAAGTTTTTGACTTGATTGACAAAGATACAAACTCTTGGAAAGTAAGTGTAGTACAAAGGATCTTTTTTCAAGCAGATGTGGACAGAATTCTGTAAACACGTATTTTCAACAAAAATGCAGAAAGATTGGTTTGGACTTTAACTAGAAACGGTCAGTTTATAGTTAAATCAGCTTACCGGAAGTTGCTGGACATCAAGCAAAATAGTAGTCAAGTTTTTGATGCAGAGAAAACTAAATAGTGGAAGCAACTTTAGGGTATTAATACTTTGCCGAGAGTTAAGCATTTCCTTTGGAAGTGCATCACTGATATAATTCCTTCCAATGAGAGATTAGCTAGAGTCATGGGCTACAATGGGGAAGTTGCAAAATCCGCAACAACGAAATAGAAACAACAAAACATATCCTTCTGGATTGTTCTTTTTCACGAGCTGTGTGGTTCATAGTCACGGGTTCTAGCTCTAACATGCAAAATCCTGATATTGCAGTTGTTGATTAGATAAGCAGTTGGTTTACCAACATTGCGACAAATATTGATGAAGATTGGATTTTTGAGATGGCTAATGCATCATGGGAGATATGGAAAGGAAGATACAATTTTGTCTTTCAATATGTTGGACCTAAGTTATGGACGAGCTGCCAATCTATGACCCTTCAGCGGGCATCAAAGGCCACTCAGTTATTACTTGGCTATAATAGGCAACCCCACCTCCCACCCCTACCCCATGAAATACCTTTTTGCCTATCCTCTTTGCCTATTTGGCCATTTCATAATGGACAAAAATTGCCCAAATCTGTATATTTGGTCTTTCGACATCCTTGCCCTTAATCCAACATTATTTAAATAATGAAAGATTAAATTGTTCATAAGTTTTTTCTTTTTCTTTTTGTTAATAAATTCTTTATAAATTCTGATTTATAAAACTAAAACGAGTTATACCCATAAGCTGTTCTAAAGTTTCATCCATTACCCTGAAGATATTTTCTATTTTATCTCTACTTTCATTAAGTTAAAGAAAAGTTCCATGAAGTTATAGTCCATTTTGAACATTAAATTAGTGTTGCGATTCATATAATCAAATAACTTTTGGGTGTTCAGGAAGTATTTTCAGTTAAAGATTCCGGGGGTTCCAACGGTTTAGGAAATATTTCCATTTAAATTTGAAGTATTCGTGAAGTAATTTAACTTAGAAGAGTCAACTTTCTTCATCATTTTTTTTTCTTCGCTAAAGATTGAATCCAAGTTTTTCCAGTTATTATTGTTCTTCCTTTTTAACACTTTAGTTGAAGATTAACTTTAGAAAAATATGGGAAATAAAAAAATTGGAAAGACAAAACTAGACTATCTCTGCGTACAAGGAAAACACTAAAACCGGGATAACTATCATGGGCCAATCAATCCAGACTTTTGATCATTCACATCTCCACCTCGCTACCAATCCCAATGCTAGAGTCATTCCCCTCTTCACCTTTTAGATTTTGCCACATCGTGTCTCAAATCTGGACCATCCCCTGATGTCCCGGCTGTAGCAAGGTCGCAATTATACGAGTGTGCGTTATCCTAGGGTATTTGGCGGGTAGAATCGCTTTGGAACAGATAAATTATCAGATCCTGATTAGTTTTATCCACTGGATGTTAAATTTATAATGCTTCCAATTTTAGGATCTGAAATCAGACCGAATCAACCAATTGGGATTCGGTTTCGGCAACAGGATTTTTATGGTTTTTACTTACACTCACTCACAAGTCAAAATGATCGCCGAGATTTTTTCGTCTGTGACCAAATTCGGAGAATGGAAGAATTTAAAGAGTGTGGGTTGCAAAGCATTGATAAACATTAAAAATGAGGAGTTACATCAGAAAAGGACTCGGTAGCTAGTGCTAGCTCACAATTATCTTATCAAAACCACGAGCATCTATTTATTTATCAGTTGTATGGCTCATCAAAGTTCTCAGCTAACAAATGCAATATATAGGCAACCAATAATTCACTGCATTATATGGCTCTCTTTATTGTTTAGAATTTTAGATAACTTGAACATTCAACATTAAAGTTCCACTTATTATTATTACACTTACAATTACATCTTAGGTCCATCAGACATGGACGAACGAAAGATAAATGCAACTTTCTCGACAGAGTTGTGTTGCTTTGCAAAAAAATCAACAGCACATAGGTTTGAACAAAGTTTGCGAGAATTCTTTATTCTTCACAGTTCACGCCATGTCCTAAATCGCATCTTCAAAAGACAACTTGTTCAACCCGCCAACAGGACATAAGTTTAGATTCTCAGATGATTTGCAATCTGAATTTCAATATTTAAACTCTCGAATTTATCTGTGTACTTTTTATAGGTAGAAATAATAAAATGATTAACAGTTTACAAGTGTTTCAAAGTAGGTAGGTAGGAGTAATGAGGGACAGTAAAACAGTGTCCTTAAAGCCATGAGAAAGTGTGTGTGTGATAAATAAGTCCAGTTAAGGTACGACAAACATCTTCTTCGAAGCACCATATGAGGTCTGAAATCTAAGATGGTCCTTAATATAGCCAAACAACACATTAATCAAGTCAACACACACACATGGATTTCTCCTAGGAATAATCAACGGTAGTACAATACATATAAACAATTACTGTCTAAACTAAAGTACCTTCTTTAGGACTACAATAATGTATAACAGACCCAACGGTTAAACCAAATCTTGATAATTGGTCTAATAAGATCGGTTAATGGCTCTGAACCACGCCTTTTTGCATTTTAGGACTAGCCAAATCTACTGCACTAAACTTGGCCCGAACAGTTCCAAAGATTTCAACTCTAGCTCACCAACATGCCTCAGGAGACTCTTACTGAGAGGAAGGGTTGAGACCAGGGGCGGAACCAGAAACTCTATTAAGGGGAAGCAAAGTGTTACTAGAGATGCAAGATAGCAAACATAAGCTTGAGAATCTAAAATCTCTGAAAATTTAGGTTCGGGAGCCAGTTTGGCAGGGCATGCAATTGCACACCCTTGCTTTAAACTGCCTCCACCCCTGGTTGGGACTTGGGAGAGGTCTACAAAGATTCCCGCAAAAAAACAAGAAAGAAAACAAGAGGGAAAGAGATGGAAACTCCGCCAGCTAGACAATGGCGTCTACCAATTTTGCATTTATTTTGGCCCCCGCGTTTGTCAAATTTTCCTTGATTATTCTTGCTGGATTCAATCTGAATGCATCTGCCTGGCATCTAGACATTGTATTCATGATGGCATTGATCGAGTACGATACCCGTTGTATAAACGACTGAGCTGTGTTGGCCGTGCGGTGGGGACTGTAGTCAAGACTGCGGACTGATGGAAAAGGAGTAAACCATTCTCACCAAATTTAGGCCGTATACTCGGTGGATTTCACGAGTCACATATGGAAATATCAAGGAATTGTTGGTACACTACTTAGTACATTGTTAATGTTACGTTCATTTCACGGCAAGTGTTTGAATGAAAATCAAGTACGTCGTACGGAACAACTACCAGATAAATTCTTACACAAACGATATTTACTTCAACAGTTGCAAAACTTCTCAACGCCAATGATATTATTCAGAAATGACTACATGAATGAATGATATATAAACAGCTATTTAACAGCATCCTGATATGACAGTAGAACACATAGAATTGTTCATTTTAGGACCGAAAATGACAACCTGAAGGAGAAGTCGTTATGAGAAGTTAGAAGCATTTTTTTTACTTTTTATTTTTTTGATTTACAAAAGACTACTAAAGGGTGTTTGGATACCGGAATTAACTCCTTGGTTTTTGGAGACAAAAACATCTAAGAATTAGTTAATGAACCTGATAGGAACTCGTAGTATCCAAGAATTTAAATTGGTTAATAAATCTCAAGGGTATTTATGTAAATTTTTTGTTATTTATTACCATTGGTTTATTATTATAAAAGTGAGTCATTAATGACTCTCCTTAACCTCTATCCTCTAAATTTAGGAAAATTTAGGATACAAGATAACATTTGCCAATATCTAAAATTAAGTTAGGAACAAAATTCGAAATTAAACTTAACCTCCATAGTTAAAAAAGTTAACTTTCTTTTTGTTTATAACCTTGAGATTAACTTTTGTTTCTGGAAATGCAGAAATACTTAAACTACTTTATATCGGAAGTCCGAACACCCTCTTAATAAATTTTTAAAATGTTCCCAAACAAATTTTTGACTATATAACTTGATTAAATCGGATAGTTACTTTTTGTTTGGATAGTTATTTTTTGTTTATTTTTTTTGTTGTTTTGATCGATAGTTAGATAAAAGCTACATTAAGATTAAAAAAGTCAAACCTAGCACTACCATTACCGGGTGTTACCAGATATTTCCACCGCAAAATATGTTCAGCCTTAATTTGGCTTACGCGGTCGTGGTCCTGGCTCGGAGACAAAGAGGACAAAGAGGATTAAAGAAGTATGATAAAATAGCAGTGGGTCATAATTGAAAGACCATAAAATTGAATTAGATCAACTTGTTCCCTGAGCTATTAGATACTACTCCTGCTAATCAATAAAGGAAAAGCTTCCTCTTTTTCAGACTCGTTTAATTCCTCAGACAATGCATGTGTTAGTAATTGTTAACAGAAATGTCTTCAGTAAGACAACAGCAAAAAGACAATGCCATAACATTGAACAATGCATGTTGTTACTATAATATTCTGGCTGGCAATGGCTAATATCTGCTACCACTCTCCATCATCTTAATTATGTATGTTTTCTTCTTCTTGCCATGGTTTATCAGCACTAATTCCATACATAAACTCCCAGTTTAGTCTTCATGGGTTGCAATTTTTCCGGTTCTTCATGAAAGAAAAAGTTGATGAACAAAAACGATACTTGTAAAATTACAATTAAAAAATAATACTCCTCAAACGCAGAAGTTTTTTTTCTTTGATTTTCTCAACAAAGAGTTATTAAGAAAAGAAAAGAAAAAAACACAAAGAAAAAACAGCACACTAATTAAACAGTAGTTTAATAACTTATACTTGAAGTAAAATGTATAACAAAGATGACCGTATTATCAGTTGTGAAGAGGATTTGGGCCTGTATGAACTCTTCTTTTATCATCCTCAAACAATTTGGCATCCTTCTTCTCTGTGTTGTTGTTCTTCAACCTACTTGGACCTGAAACGACCACGACGGCGTCTCTTTTATGACGGTTACTATTATGAACGGATGCTAATTCCCGAAACTGATGAACTCCTGGTGCCAAATATTCTTCATGTGTGTTAATCACCATGTCATTGCGATGAATAGCTGATAAGGAACGTAGTTGAGCTAAGATCAAAACCAACCACAACCAAAATATCACACTACTAGTAGTACTTCTGATTTTAGCCACACAATCCGTATTATCATGCGTAGTATTTCTATTGCTTCTTATTGACGACGAATTTCTTCTTCTTCTTCGTTCTTCTTCTGAATATTTCATACTAGTGCCAGTCGTAGAAATTGTCATTTTGATGACCAATTCACTATTACTCGTTACGTATACCACTTCAAGAATTCAGAAGTATATAAGTACGATGTATTATGCAGCTCTTCAATTGCTTACAGAAAATTTAAAAAGTAGTAGAACTCTAGAAGAGGAATAAGCAAGAAGCTGATTACAACTGAATATGTGAAAGTTTATTGATGCAAACACTGTGATGTACGCCAGAGTAGAGAGACTTTCGTATTTGACGAATCGTGAATGTTTCACTGTTCGAAAACAGTGGTAGTGGATCTAAATTCAGAAACACATGCACTTATAAATCAGTAGCTAGCTAGAGAAGCTTCGGATCTTGTCGCGGATCTCATGTAGTTGCTAGATTATTAAATTAATATATACCCCATTTTGAATTCTCCTTAATCAGAACATCCTAATAACTTTTTCTCTTTTGTTATCTTTCTCTTGTGAATCTAGCTAGCTCTCCTTCTGTATGTATATAAATATAACCTTGTTCTCTTTCTCTCTAGCTAAGATCTCTTTCTAAAAAGTAGTATCTGTTTCCTTTTAGTTTTTTAAGTAGAGGGAGTGAGTATGCAGATTATTAAATTTGGGAGCTAAGTTTGAGAAAGAGGAAAGGGTGGTGGGGACTGTGGAGCATTTATAGCCGTTGTCTCCGGAAACATTCAAATATATACTCAAGAAAAGAAGATGGTAGTGGTGGTAGTAGTGGTGGTGGTGGGAGAATTCATTCATTCAGTCAGTCATTCATTTATTCGAGAGAGAGAGAGGGCATTGGAAACTTGAAACAATATGTTCGTACAAAATTTGTTTATTGCTTCTGCCAACGACAATAACTATTGTGTCTTCTTCTTTTTAAAATTAATGGTGTTGTGAGAGTTGAAATGCAAGCCCATATCACATTTGCAGCAGTCTATCCTCCTTATTAATGGTGGTGTGTTGTTTTTTTAACATAGTTTCATGTAAACCGTATAGCTTATAACAGAGATGAAAACTCAAAGCAACTTTAATCACTGCATATTCACTAATATAGTAAAATAGAGTTCGAACTAGATTTTTCACATTCAATTTAAAGGTCGGTTCTTAAACCATTCCCAGAGGGGAACACGAAAATGTCAGAGAAACTTAAGTGATCGATGTTTGATATCTATATGTATATATGTAGGCCGTACCATTTCGTCGTGATTATAGAATAGCTTGTTTTTAACCAAGCGGGATGGTTAGGAGTTAGGACCAATGCCGGAAGAACTACGGATCTCGATGTCTGGTCAAGATTAGCCGGTAACAGTCAAGGATGGTCATAACTGCCGTTACTATCTTATCTTATCTTATACCAACTAACCCTCATTTAAATCATCCCGCTTTAACAAATTGCGTAAATTCCTTAAAACGAAAGGGTATAACAGTAAACGCGGATTTCTTTCTTTTTTTCTTTCGATTCTTCCCTAATCTCTTCTCTCATTCCTTTTCTTTGCGCAGCAGTATCGACGAAAACCTCCCCTGCACATCATCTTTTCCCCTCTAATTCGAATTTTTGCTTGCAAAATCGTGCCCTAATTATCTCAACCATGTAGTCACAGACTCAAACCCCATTTCCCGATTTGAATTGGGGACTCAAATCGATCTAATTTAGTGGTTTGTTTTAGGTTGCAATTTGCGTTGAAAAAAATTAAGCAAAGGCTTCATTCGCGCTACTCAAGACACTACAGGTTAGCTTTTGTTTTCCTGACATTTAAATTTTGTTTTTCCCTAACATTCGAATTTTTGTTTTCTAATTTTTGCCCTAATTATCTCGAATTGGGGACTCAAATCGATCTAATTTAGTGGTTTTAGGTTGGAATTTCACTTGGGTCGAATTTGGGTCATAATTTTAACCAAATTGTTAACTCAGTTGATATCCAAAGTGTTTTACATGTACAATTGGTAGCTTAATGTAGTTTCATGCCATGATTTATTCAGAGTATACCAAAAGTTTGACTTTTGTTTAACCTGTTTATTTGTATTTCAATGAGGTGAACTTAATGGTACTTATCATTGTTTAACCTATTTATTTGTATTTTAATGAGGTGAACTTAATGGTACTGTATTCATCATTGTTTCTTTTGCACCTTTTAAATCTAACCAAGACCAATATCATAGTTGAACACCAACATTCTTTTATAATTTATATTAGTAAGATTGGGCTATCGGGCACAACTGCTTCTTCCACTATACCGATTGCATTCCTGTACGGTGGGTATATCAAGTGGAAGTATGAAATGCAGCCTTTCCACCACAATCTAGGATTATCAAGTGGACGGTGATATAGCTTGCAGCCGTTAATTAACTCGAGAGAGTCACTCCTACTAATAAGGGTTATCCTGTAAGAGATGCAACTCAAAGTATGTTGTGCAGGTTCGTATATGATTTCACATAATGGCATGTTTTTGCATATCAAGAAAATAATTGTTGGAAAGTTGGCGAAGTTTCACAATCTTAATATGTTTACTATCATTTTTGATATTTGTCCATCATTCTTACATAACCGATTTTACTGTTATTTCATACTTGATTCGAACAATATTTTTTCTGTGCATTCGACCTTCTACATTTTAACTGAATTCATGCCATTCTTCTATATTTCTGAAGTCAATGACAATATGTTTTACCTGGGAACCATTTGATGTTTCAAATGTGTCCAGCTTTCCAACTTATTTTCTCGGCATAGCTAATACCTAAGTGTCCTTTATTTCAAAAAAATAATATGTAATAGTCCTATGGTGGAGCTGGGGCTGGGGCAAGGGAGATATTAGTTGTATAAGATTTGTGAATTAGTATATACAGTTGTTGTTTGTATTTGGTTTATTACTGATTATGGAATTTTCATTAGTTTGAGGCCGTTGAGGCAAGAGTCGATGGTAATGGAGGGTCAGCTCCGCCGCAGTCCTAGAATTATGGAACAAGCTCGACAAGAGTCAATGGTAATAGAGGGTCAGGTTCATCGTACTCCTAGAATCATACAACATGCCCGCCTTCATATGGAAGTTGAGAATGAACGACAACAACAAAGAGATCTTCAATGACACAATCGCTGTATTTCACAAAAGGCTAAACGAGCGGCATTGACTGAAGCGGAAAGAGAAGAGATTCTTAAAAAACGACGTGATGCTTATCATTTGTGGACTATACGAGATAGACATGCGAACAAAGATGGGCAGGAAGCATCAACAAGTTCTGGTGAGTGAGACATGAAGCTTATTTATTTTCAGATGGTTTTCTATTTCCTGTTGTTATGTAGTAAAAATATATTAGGATGGGATATACAAGGCATTCAGGTCCCTAATTGATGACATTGGCTATTTGATGGGAAAGTTTACTTGCGTCCATTCTACAACTCCATTCCTTATCACCCCACTTATTCGTACGTATCATTTCTTACCAGTCATGACAAACTTTACATATCTTACAATTGTGCACAGCACCAGCTTCTAGGGTGACAATTGGAGAACAGTTTTAATTGATGGACTAGGTTAGCTAACAAGGATCACTGAGAGCTGGCAAGCTGATTAATGGTTCTTAGAAGCTGATTACTTTGTATGAACTGAACTAAATCAGAATACAGGCTTTATATTGGAGTGTCGATAAGCTAATGCCACGTGCTGTCCTTCACTCCAACCATTTACTTTGTATGAACTGAACTAAATCAGATTAACCTTTTGTTGTTCTACACCTCCCCATCTCTGTATGTAATTTGCTACACATTTCTAACACAAGGTTATGCCAACTTGATTTTTTACTTTTTTTTTTAATAAATGATGATTTGCTTATCTTATGAAGCACCAATTATTTATCATTTCTTATGGAGTATGAATTTTCTTTTTTTAATAAAGGATTTGCATTTTAGGCCATTTAGAACATCTAGATGAAAATCGTATCATAATAAGGCATTTTTTTAAGGTCAATTGGAGACCATTGACCAAGTGTTGACTTTGACTATTGACCACAACACGGAAAAAAAACAACAAAATCACGGATGGAACGGCAGGCGCATCACGCGTGCGTGTTATACTAGTAAAAATAATGGAAAACGCATTTTTTCTATAGACCCGTACTAGTTGATGGAAAAACAACAAATTCAATTTCACAATCTTTACGATGAAAAATTATTCAGAAAATATAATAAGATGCAATTAAGGGCAATTCTTTCTTATTAAAATCAACAAAAAATTTCTTTTGTTGAGTCACGTGGATGAACAAACACATTTGTGGACTATGAAAAATCAATGGGCGGTTGATCATTAAACGTGCGGACGAAAGAAAAACGCCAGCGGGCTTAGAGGAAACGCTGGCGCGTGTATACAGACCGCTCGTGGGTTAATTAAGACCGCGAACGGCTACTTTTAAACGGTCACCGGAACGGCTAGTTTCTACCTCTATAAGTACTTCTCGAGTTTCATCTCACAAATTCACAACAATCTTTCATCCGATCAATCTTTTCTTAATTTCAATCACTTTCGATTTTCAACCACGAATCCTGATTTTGGATCTTTTGAGGAAGATATGGAGATGGATGAAATCTGGTATGAAAAAGAGGAAGAAATGTATATGGAGATTTTGCGTCAAATGGATGAAGATGCAATTCAAGATAGAAGGAGGCGAAATTTTACGTTGCAATTACAAACCGGGATCATACCAAAGCATTTAGAGCCTATGAAGTTATAACTAGAAGATGGACGTGGGTGGAGATCGACATTTTTACCACGACAAGATGATGCATGATTATTTTAATCATGATTGTGTTTATTCCGATGAGGATTTTCAGCGACGATTCCGCATGGGCCGCAACTTGACGAAAAGGATTATTACAGAAATTTGTCAGGTACAACCTTTATTTAATTATCAGTATGATGCATGACATGTACGAGGCTTTAGTCTTGAACAAAAGGTCACTGCGACCCTCTGTATACTATGTTACAGGGTACCAACGGATTCCACAGATGATTACATCAGTGTTGGGAAAACAACCGCCTTTAGGTATCTCAAATTGTTTTGCGAAACAATAGTCGAGCATTTTGGTCCAACCTTTTTAAGAAAGCCTACCCAGGAAGATGTTCAAAGAATAACTACAGAAAGCACCGCGAGGGGTTTTCCAGGAATGCTAAGAAGTCTTGACTACATGCACTGGACGTGGCATGCGTGTCCGGTTGAATGGGCATGCCAATATAAGGGTCATTATTCAAAACCAACTGTAATTTTGGAAGCTTCAGCTACTTATGATTGTTGGTTTTAGCATGCTTTTTTTGGACTCCCAGGATCAAATAACGATCTCAACGTTTTGTATAAGTCACTGTTGTTTGAAGATTTTAAGCATGGGATCGCGCCGCACTGTAACTTCACCATCAATGGTCATGACTACTCTCAGGGTTATCTAGCAGATGGAATCTATCCAGAATGGTCAACTATGGTTCAAGCTTATAGTCAGATAGGTTTTGGACCGACGACTTCAAAGGATAAAAAGTACTTTAACACCCAACAAATGAAATGCAGAAAGGATGTTGAACGCGCTTTTGGCATACTGAAAAGGAAGTTCGCCATCATAGCTGGGCCGACACGCTTTTTTGATCTTCAAGAAATGAACAAAATTATGTTGACTTGCATCATTCTGCATAACATGGTCATTGAAGAAACCAGACGTGACCCAACTTGGACTAGTTTTCCAGATGAAGATTTGAAGCTGAGGCTTGTGGTGCAGCATGGGCGTCCGGCAAGAGAATCTAGACTTGCCACTGACAGAATCCAAAACCGGAGACTTTATGAACAACTAAGAGAAGATCTAACTAAGCACCTTTGGGCTGTAAAGGAGCAACAGACGGTACGCGGGGGCGAGTCAGAGGCATATAGATGTTATTATTCAATTTAGTGTTGTTTGTTTTTCAATTTAATGATTTTTATTTTCATGCAGTAAGACTAAACTTAAAATTAAAATTAAGGCAATTATATTAAAAGTAATTTTAACTAAACGATTACATTTAAATTAAACTTATAACTACTAGACAAGAATTAAAATCAATTATCAAGACGGTATTCATCTTCGTCTTCTTCCGAGGCATTATCTTCGTCTTCTTCCACATTCTCATACTGGCCAGTTTGTTGAGGGACTTGTTGTTGCGCCATATCCATTTGCTTAGTCCATACAACAAGTTGTCGTGCATTCATTTTTGAAGTGTCCAAGGAGAGTAGCTTGTTTATCTTAAAATCATTATAGTGTTGTTCTTGCGAAAGACGACTTCTTCGAAGTTACTTTATAGCAATGCCACGGTCCCTGGTTCTATCTGCTTCTATCTTCATCTCGAATTCCTTGTGCTCAGTATAGTTGAACTCGTTTGAACCTCCTTCTAATAATGCTCGTTGGGCTGCGTTTCTCGCTGCTTTTCCAGCTTTCTGACCCGCTCATCTTCTTCTCTTGACGTTGGTGTTAACGTCTAGATTGGAGTTGTGTTGTTCCTGACTACTTGGAGACCCGGTATATGGAGATCCAGTTCCTTCAGGTGAGGAAGCAGGCCCACCATTCTAAAAATCCTGCGAGATTGGACCATGTGGTGATCTTGCAGGCACTTAATTACATTCCAAGTATGGATTAAACTTGTTAAGCACCCTTAGAATGGTGAAAAAAGTTTCATGTTGGAAACCAGTTTTGTAGGATATTTTCCACTCTTCCCAACATCTTCGTTCCACATCCGGTTCACCTTCACCATTTTTTTTGTCACGCCACATTTGCATGATCAAAGATACGTATTCACTAATGTCTGCTGAAATTGCGTGAAAACGATGAGACAACATGTCGGCATCACGACCATGGATGTTACCGGTTTCTTCACAAAATTTTGCTAAAATATTTCCATAAAAAGTATTCTTTTCTTGATAACAACCATTGATTTGATCAAATGTAAATAATACATAATTCTTGCAAATTGATTTGTCTTCATCCATCGAATACTTGGTACCACGAATTCTAGTGTTTCTTCGTTGTGAGTGTTGTGACCGTTGTTGTGTTTGTTGTTGTGATTGTTGCAATGAGGATGCCATATTTGTTAGAAATGAAATTTATAGATTTTTTTTTTGATAGATTGAGTTGATACGAGATGGTATGAAATTGTGAAATTTGAGTTAGAGATGAAGAAGGTGTGAGTTTTAAGTCTGAAGATGAGCTGAATTTATAGGGAAAGGAATAAGACCCGTTGGATGACGAGATTGGAAAGTAGCCATTGGCGGTTTTAGATCACACGCTGGAGGATTCACTAGAGCCGCTGGCATTTGTAGGAAAACCGTCAATCACACACCATCTTTTCTTTTTCCGCCGCGCGTTTCTTGATTAAGCGCGCGCCTAATCTATGGCCGCAATCAACAAACCCTCAATCTTATTGGTTTGCCCATCCGTTTTTCAAGTTTGTTGAGTTCATAGTGGGAGAAAAATGAACAAATATTTGAACCCCAAGCATGTAACACATACCCAACTTCAGCTGGCATAGAGAAATACCAATGCATCTAACACATGAAATCATTCCAAACTTGTCTAGCAAAGTGATGCAATTTTAAATAGTGGTAAGAATGGGTTCGTTCAGATTTGTGAAGATTCGAGTTTTTTAAAATTAATAAATAAATATATACAAAGACTATTAACAATGGGCGAGAGGTACTGGGACTAAGGATTTAGCCAATCTTTATAACATAAGGTTCACTTATTTATTCTCAACAATTTTAGCTCAAGAAATATAAACATGGACTCTATTTTTGCCAAGGTAGATTCTCAAAACATTGATTGTAAATGTTAAGCATGGGACATCAAATCACCTAAGCTAAGCATGACCCATCTAATCAAATGACAACCAATTTAATCAAATCATATTTCAATTAATTTTAATGCAAAAGTCATAAAAAGAATAAAAATAAATTTACCCATGTATGAAGTTCGGCCTCCTCCGTCGTCCCAGTGTTGGGGTTTAACTCATCATGTCGAAAACACACTCAAAATATGTATTCATGGCTCAAAAAGTGTTTACAAGAAGAGAAAATAATGAAACAGGAAATCTGCAACAGCACAGGTGCGTTACAGACCAACTGTTTCAACTCTCAACTGTTATGATGAAGATAATCGTTACAAATATGAAAATAAATGTTGCAGAAGAGGATGAAGAAACTGTTACAATGAAGATAAATGTTGCAAACCAGTTGAAGAAACTGTTACAACGAAGATAAATGTTGCAAACCAGTTGAAGAAACTGTTACAACCAGTTGAAGAAACCGTCGCTGTTTCCCTGTTCTTCACGAGCAGCAGCAGCAACAACAACAGAGTTCTGAAAACTCTTGATTCACGCCTCCTGAGCTCTCCTATCGACCCCAAACTCTCTACCCCCCTTATATGTGATCCTATGAACCTATTTATACATAATTTCGACATTGAATCTCCTCCATTAACTACAAATAATCTTCTTTTACTCGGGTATATTTTTTTCCATTTTTTTCATTGATTTTGATTTTCACGCATCTGCAGCTGTATTTATTTCCTTCTATACATTCTTCACGCTCTATAATATCGATTAAATCTTCCAAGCACGTGCAGTACACGTTTAAATTTCTCACAACTCATGCAAGCTCATGTTTTTCCTCCAACTCCCTGTTTGGATTAAAACAAGTTATCCAGCCAAATTTGATCGATAAAATCACCCATACTAGCTTTCTATAGTCATATCACGTCTACCCACTAAGTTTCAGGGATTGAATCTCACTAAATCACGTCCAAATATCCGATTGAAATTCTGCTGTTAATGAAAATATTTTCCCGCCAAAATTCATTTTTTGAATTTGAGAAGAACATGTCCTCCCCCTAATCCTGCACGGGTGTCCCTATGGGGTGCAAATAGTAATTTTTGGGCGTAGATAGTAATTTTTCCGGGGTTCCTCCGACACATTTCTGGGGTGCTTCCGGTGCATTTCTGGGGTGCCTTTAGTACTCTATCCTGGGGTGTAAAACACCACTTTTCGAGCCAATTTTGCCGCAAGAGCTTATTTCTCTAAAAATACCTACAAAGACATAAAATAACAAAATAAATACAAAATCGAACACTAACAATATATACAATTGAGACATATTAGACACAATAATGCGTCTATCACAAAGTTGCAATGTAACAGAAGATGAGAGCAAGTTTCATGAGAGCAAGTTTCATCCTCATTGCAGAACAAACATTCTTCTTGCACATCAATGCTCCTCAAGGTAATAAAGTTAGGATCCTAACAATTAGTCATAACTTACGAACTCGGCACATACAAAAAAAAGTAAGTTGAGAAATGAAATAATAATCTTGTTTAGCGAAAAGATCATCTAAAGCACACCCTTTTGGCTCATCAAAGGTCTTACAACAGGAAAAAAAAAACTACATTTTGATTTGTTTTTATAATAATTTAAAGATAATTTTTAACATCCTTCGAATTGCAGTCAGAATTGCATTTTTAGTTTTCTAAACTGTCCAGCAAATTACAGTCGGAATGAACGGCCAAATCATATTTCCAATTAGATACGGTAATTAATCGATGCAATTTGACATAGTTCTAAACGCATCAATGAAAACAATCGATTTTTTTCTTTTTTCTTTTTTGGTATTACTCTATAGTGACCACCTTTTTGTGATAGACTAACCATAAAAGTAAACCCATCTTATGCGTGCGATTATTATTATGACCAAAAACTCATGTACATGAAAATATATAAGGAATCTAAATTCCATTTTAGTTGATCACCATGAGTAAAGTTACAAGTTTCATTGATTTAGAATTGGGTTAGTCTTCATTGCAACATCCCCTCTCCCGTTAATAGATTCATCGTCCTTTTTTGTAGTCCTATTCTTTAAATAAGTATCATTATATACAACTCAGGAATTTAGTTATAAAAGCTCAATTAGACTACCACTTGCCCTTCCAAAATAACATAATTAAGCCATATCCTAGCTAAAATATTGTTGCCTTTTGAGTGAGTCTAGATCTTTAAAGTTTCATTTTTATAAGCAAACATCTTAGGAAAGTTTCGGAGTCCTGTAGAACCAAAGTTTAAAAAAACTCTCCTTAAAACATCTTTTTCAGTTTGGGTAAAAGGGTAAAACTGACATTTAGGGTTTTGAGCGTGAGCTGCGAGAGGTTGACCACGAATAGCCTTCTCATAAACCAAGAGGAATGACCGTACAAGGGATGAGTTAGTAATAAGAAACAAAGTATTAAGGCTGGTCTTAGGGAGGAAAGTTGATGAAAGAGAGAGATCAGAGTAATTCTAGGTTTGTAGAAGAATGCTCGGAGATATTTGTTTAGCTAAAGGAATAACTCAAGATAAGCGGCGCTAAGTTTTATCCTTAAATTCCTAAAATATCCGAACGGTTGTTCTCTCTTTAACGGTGAAAATGCAGCCGGGTATTTCTTACACGTATTGTAGATCGCCTGACCAAAACTCTAATTGTTATCCCCCGATAGTATGGCTGAGTCATCTCTAGTGCTGATGGATTAGTAGGCCACTACTAGAATGAGCCAAGTAAAAAGGGAGAATTGTCTCAAGAATCGTCAAAATACGATATGAGCTGAGGATGAATGTTAATTAACCTTGTATGGTCGGCTTGTAGTAGCCGTTTCTGTGCTTTTGGATTCGTCTAATGAGCTTGCAGAGCTCCAAGAGGTTTGACTATGATTTTGGATAAGTTTGTACGATTCAGACTTAAGTAGCTATCCAAGAGCATGCCTAAGAGGCTGAGAAGGAGGCTTATTCCTTGGGCAAGGCTTGTAATTTGGTTTGGTGTCTTGTGCAAGTTTTATGATGAGCTAGTGAAGCTCAGATCGCATGAGGACGACAGAGGCGTACTAATGGAGTCCAATAAGTCTCATAGGGTTAACTGGGACGTGTTTGGGAGACCAAAAGTGAGGTTTGCATGCCTGATAATGTCTCTTTCATAAGAATATTAAAATACTTTGGCTTAGTCGGCGTATCTTAGGGGATGTGCTAGGAGATAGTTGGGAATAATGTTCATGTATAGAGCAGACATGACAAGTGTATCACATGTGGATGTACTAATAGTTAGTCACGAGACTCGGGGTGGGAGCCGGACATGAACAGTTTATCACGTATAGATATTACTATAAATCATATATAAGTCCCATGACAGACATAACTAGTATAAGGAATCATTTATAAGACCCACGTAAGGCTTGAGCCATGATCGTGAGGCTGAGGTATGAGTCGTGCTTACTAGAGACTTAAATATCACTAATGCTCATGTTATGAAACGTGGATGTGTCATGAGGGATATGAGTAGGTGTTATTGGTCAGGCAAGTGACGCATAATGATTGCGCGTTACAGAGTTGCAAGCCAAGTCACTGTGTAGACAGAATGACCAACACTGCGTAGACTGTCAAGTGCTAAGGATGGCATAACCCCGCAGGGCCAGTGAAGCGCAAAGGTAATGCTACACTGTAAAGACATTTGGCTAAGTAATGAAGCTTATTGTCCGACACAATGAGGCTTCATTGAGGGATTGGCAAGACGACGCCAAAGTTGACAGATGCAACATGCGATGTTGGCATTGAGGCATATCCGAGGAATTGAGTTGGTCCAAATTCAAGGATGATGCAAGAGTGAAGAATAGGCCAGGAGTTGGTCTATGGCATTAGTTCAAGGCTGGCCAAAGCTTGAACAATGCAAACAAGCTAATAATGCAAGAGTGGCATTACTATTGTCAAGCAAATTGGCTAAGTGAAGCATATGACGCATGAGCAACCAGAATGAGCTTAAGGAGCTGGCCTCGATGATTGAAGCACAAGGATTGTCCGTACATTAGCTTAGAGTGATAAGCATGAAGGGCCAAGATGGCTGAGCATTGGAGCGAGGCAGAATTTAGTAAAGCACAACAGTGGTGCAATACGGCTCAAGTGACGGTTAGGAGTTGGTTACGAGCTTCACAAGCATGCCAATGACGCGAGACAAAGACGAACAGTTATAAAGGAAGTTTATAACCATGTGGGAGTATTCATAACCACCAAGAACAAATGTGACATCATTTGGCTTGACAACACAAAAGGTGGCAGTTGAAAAGCAAACCGGCGGTTAGGAAAACTACCTGATGGGACACATGGCTGTTCCATGCGTGTGCAAGTGTTGTGCACGGTTTTGGCTAGTAAGTTTGCTATATAAATAGTCCTAAGGAGTGGGAAAATCGGTAGGCTTACATAGGAAAGAGTTCTTATGTTTTAAAAGAGTTAGGCATTCACCAAGAGGGTGAATGACCTGTTTTTGGTCCATGTGATGGACGAGTTTTGTAATCTTCCTTTAGTGCAATAAAATTGGTTTATTGCAGTATGTATTTATGTTGATTGTGTTGCTGATGTTGTGAGATTGTCAATTGGAATTGATGTATGGAAGAACCTCTTATGCTTATGGGGGCATAAAGAGTTAGAGAGAAAGAAGAGTAAAGACTTCCGTTGCGTATTGCCTTATGAGTGAAGGCAGATGCATACTTTGGTGCAAGTATGCAAGGCTGAGTGATTTTGGGTGAAGTTGATTCACTGAACCACGATCATTGCCGGTCATGTCCCATGAAAATTTTAGGCGATTAAATGGGCATGTGACAGTAGGCATGGCCAGTGTATCTCCAAGGGATGTTGTACTAGGAGTCGTGCTAAAGATTGATTCTTGAGAGACCAATTGATGAGTCTTATTCATGAGAAGGTGAGTGGAGTCTTGATCGTATTGTGGATGAGCGGAGGCTTGCTCATGAGGAGGCTGATTGGAGACTCGTTGATAAGAGGCTGATCGGAGACTCGTTCATAGAAATATGAAAAGAGACTCGTTCATAAGAGACTGGGTGGAGACTCACTTATAAGATGAAGATTTCGGTCAACAAAGGCCCAGAGAGTTTAGGCTTCGATGACTTGAGCTTCAGACGTTGGGCTCCGGTACAAAAATTGAACTTCCGTTATACGCGGGCCTTTTTCGTATTGGCTAGGACTGATGCCGTGTCGTAGGTATAATGAGTTAGTCATCTTAATTCTACATAATTAACAAGTAATATGGTGAATTCAAGTTCATTCCCACAAAGAACAAGTAGTTTTAGTTATTGAAGTTGTCACAAAACAGGGGAGGGGGGATGTTAGATTTTTAAGAAAATAAACAAAACAATTAAAAACAATAAGTTTAACAAGTAATATAGTGAATTCAAGTTTATTCCCACGAAGAACAAGGAGTTTTAGTTATTGAAGTTGTCACAAAACGAGAGAGGGGATGTTAGATTTTTAAGAAAAAAAAAAAAAAAAAAAAAAGATTAAGTTGTCATCATTGAAAAAAATACATGATCGAGGAATCTTTCTTCGTTACTGAACACTCATCAAGTTAGTATCCCTATATCACTGGAATAACAAGTACGCTCAACTATTCTGAAAACTCCTTATATCACTGGATAATATGTATGCTTAGTTACCAGATTCTATCCGTCAGAACAACCATAAAGTACGCTCTCAAGATGTAATTCAGTCAAATGCTTAAGGGTTTTTGAATTTACATTTGATCCTAGTAGTTAAACGTAGGGATAATTGGACTTTAGTACTCAGATTTTGTCCAAAACTTTGGTTTAACATTTGTCCAATATTAGGGCTTGGTACTTGGACTGGATGTTGACCAGAGCAGACTAGGTTAAGTCCTAACGTCTGTTTAGTAATTATTAAAAAAATTATATAAAATGTCATTATTAATGAGTTTACTATAATACCCTTGAGTTTTTTTAATATTTACTAAATTCTCCATCTCCTTTCAAGCACCACAGTTCACGGTAGGAAGCATTCATATCCAGGCTCATGACTACCAGCACTCGAACTCATATTCTCATGTTTCTCGCTAAAGCAAATATCAGCACAACATCCAACTATTCACACGCCTTCCAAAAACCACCGCCGATTGCAACAACTCATCCAAAGTCATACCGCAAATAAATCCTCAAATCGAACCCACATTCAGTCGATTGAACAGCCCCGTACAAAACCAGCCAACATACATCTCCACCTTGCAATAAAGCCTTTCAATTCACAGCCAGACAACAATGGCAGCATCCCTAGTTCGTCTTCAATCTGTGTACAACCACTATTACCAACACCATATCAATAACTGCGATAACTTCAGCCATCAAGAACACTTCATTTATGCCCAAATTGCATCTTCAATTCCTCGCTTCCTCCTTTATTCACCACTTCCCCTTCTCGACTACAAATTCTTGAACATCACAACCAAGTTCTTGAACAGTATCTTTACCTTGAATTTAGTAATTCTTATTTATATTTTGCCCTAGTTCATCTTCAATCTGTGACCGAGATCAGTAGAATTGAGTCTGAGTGGTGGTTGTGCGAATCTATAACCATTATCAATCGAACACCATTATCAATCAAACACAGAATCAAACCCAATTATCTTTACCATTATCAATCGAACACCATTATCTTTTTCATAAATCTGTAACCAGAATTTATTAATTCTTATTTATATTTGCCCTAGTTTGTCTTCAATCTGTGACCGAGATCAATAGAGTTCGGGTGGTGGTTTGATGAGCTACAGTATCTTTACCTTCTTCTCTATCACCATTATCAATCCAACAAAGAATCAAACCCCTAATTCATCATCAGAACCCTAACTCAACCGCCATCTTTGATTCAATCACAATCCTTCAAATCCCATCTAACTCTTACCCCGAAATCACCAAAGACTCATCGCCTATTTGTTCACCGATTTCTAATCTCCTCCACAAAACCCATCTCTAATCTCTGCAAACCCTAATTTCATATTTTTTGTCTTCTCACTGATTATAACCCGTGCTGATTTCTCCTCGAATCAACACAACCATCTTCAATTTAACACAACCATTTTCAACTCATGATACGTTTATACGATAGGTTTCAGCGAAAAGAAAGGAAAAAAAAAATACATGGGATGTTCTATAGAATGAAGACGACAATAGAAGGGAAACGAGAGAAGAGTTTGATGCGAATAACCCAGCAACATGTGCACAAGAGAGGAAAGAATAGAGAAATTAGGACCGTCGAATATTTTCTTTTATTTATAACTGTTGGATCAGATCCCCTTTAAGGGTAAAATTGTAAACTCAGTATTTTACTGTATTTGTATTTCATAAAATTAGTTAAAGTCTAGTCATTAACGTTCAACCCAGGTCAACATCTAGTCCAGGTACCAAGCCCTAACATTGGACAAATGTTAGACCAAAGCCTAGTTTGGACAAAACCTGAGTACCAAAGGCTAATTATCCCTTAAACTTAGCACGCTCAGTACACTTTCTAGTATTGTCTTTACACACGATTGCTCCACAGAATCCGTTTGCAAGGTTTCACGTTCTCTACTTGTATAAGGAATTATCCAATAATTATGGATATCCTAACCCTTACTAACAATAGATTAAATCGACAAATTAATTTATATGGCCAATTAAATAATTTACCAAATGAACATTCATATTAGTAAAAACAAATGATACTCCTGTGAAGAAATTTGAAATACTATCCGTGTCCAACAAAAAATGCGTTTTTCACTTTTCCAATTTTGTCTATTTTTAGGACATCTAGTGCAGGTTTTTCATGTTGAATTTTATGATAAATGAATATATAGTTTTAAGGTGTTGATTGCTACGCATTTGGTTTGGTGGCCGCATCTGTATCTGCAACTTCTTCCGCCACTAAACTATAAGATAACTTTATTTTGTGGCGTGAATGGCCTCCAGTGTGACAACCATAGTAGATAGCAAATATTTTAGGTGCAACAATGAAGAGGAAATCTAGTATTTGCAAACCATAAGGTGTAAAATAGTCTCAAGGGCGTTGTTTTGGCAAATATAAAGCACTTCCTTATGATAGATGAATCATCACCTCATCGCCATCACAAATATCACCCACGTCCAGTCCATATAAATGGAGGATTTGAGATTTTCATCCACGTCCTGTCCATTACCTGTCGGGTTTGACATCTATGGGGAGCGGGTGAGGGTGGATTGACGGATTTTAAAAATAAAATGAAATTATGTGATTAAATGTTTAACGAGAGTAATGTTACTTAGTTTTAAAACTTATATTACTGAAATTTAAATAATTACAACATAACATGAATAACGTAAAATATTTAAGGACTTCAACAACCAATGTACAGTATTCATCAATACAAAGACTAAGCCCTAATCAATAAGAAACTATTTAGATTATCTATTAAGAGAGAACAAATGATGGAATCGCTGAATGGGGAAGTGGAAAGCAAAGTTCTATAAAGAAAAAAGACTAAGCCCTAATCAATAGGAAACTATATTATTACATACTAATTTCCTATAATAACTTTCATATATATGTATTATACAAACTGAAAAGGAGATGGTACCAAGTACACCACCAACTATTTCGTTCGGCAACCTGTATGGACAAAACCTAATACATTGCAAGTAAACCAACTTAATGGTCCTTGACAATATATGTATATAAAGTTTATATCTCTATCTCTTCTCAATCAAAGTCTAGACAACAATGTTCGTGAACCAGATTGTTAAGAAGAGTATTTGGATGATCCCAAAAATCAATATCCAAGATCAATCTAGTCGTATCCAAATAATCCAATCGGAATTCTGTCAAGTATGAAACTTGTTATCTATCTTTCAAGGTACGATCGATTTTACAAGAACAAGTCTCGTAATCGAATACAATTAATATGAATGTATTTACTAAGATTGAATACGTGCTACTTGTATAAACCCTATTACATAGATAAACAATATAATGCGGAAAATGAAAAACACAAGACACCAGAAGTTGTGTTAACGAGGAAACCGCAATAGGAGAACTACCCAGGGGCCTCGTCCAGATTTGAACATCAATTATATTAAGCCGCTACAGACACTATCCTACTATCATACTTCGGAATGGAATGTAGTTGAGACCGAATCCACCCTCTCAGCAATTCAGTTACAGTCGCGCTCCTTACGTCTCTTGAACCTCGTAAGGCTCTACGTAATTGATTCCCTTAGTTTGCGTCCTTTACATCCTAAGACTTACTTCAACCTAAGTGAATACTTTTGATACCAATCTGCCTCTAACAGATAAGCCTATCTGATGTTCCTTAAGATCAAAGATCAAGGATTGGAAATCTATTTGTAATAGACAAACCTAGCTAACCTCACAATCTAGAACACTTACACTTAGTTAACTTAGAAGCCTGGATCTTTAACCACCTCTCAAGAACAATCTTGAACTAATCAATTAAAAGAAGTTTTCAGATATCTATCTTGAGGAATCACAATGTATAAGACGAAGAGAACTTTGTGATTTCTATCTATCTTGCCTGAAAAAGATTATGAAAACTTCGCAACAGAAACGGTAAGATCAGGATTCACAAACTATCAAGGTAAAGATAGTCGAACCTGGCTTCACGAATCCCCAACTGAATTTTTATGTCGTACATCTAATTATGTTTCTCAGAGGAAACCTAGGTCAATAGAGGATGACTCTAGCTATCAACTAGGAAACAAAGTGTCAGGGATTGATTTTCTCAGTTGAAAGAGCATCTCTATGTATAGATGTTCAAAGTTAAGGGTTGCTTAGAATTCAAGCTAAGATAACTTAAGATTCAAGCAAACACTTTTTATATTTAGATGAATCTATAATTAGGGTTTCAAGTAAGCATGTGATCATTAGTCTTGAAATCACATAAAAGAATAGACACAGTGATCCGGTTACGGAACCATGTATACTGACCGTTCTTTGGTAAATATGCCTTATGAACTATAAGCAGTTTGATGTTCATTTAAAAAATTAAGAATTTAATCATGATCCGCATAGACAAGTGTTTTACTGATCAGTGATGTATTAGAGGTGTTTACGAGAGTCACAACAATGCTAAACGTATCTAAAAAATAAGTCTTTGAGCATCTGCTAAAGTTTTACTGGGACCGTTGGTGAAACAGTGTGTGAACCGTAAGGCATAGTTCATGAGTCAGGGTGCAACAGTTTGTGAACCGTGTTCACCAACCCTACTCGGCTAAAGAACTCATATGGACACAGTTCGTGAACTGGGTTTGCCAACTGTTATCTTTTTTAACCAATATTAAAAATTCAGTTCACCATGGTTCGTGAACTGTCCCGTTCTGAACTTGCAGTTTGCAAACTGGTTCGCTAACCTTCCCTATATTTCAGAAGTTAAGATATCTATGGTTTGCGAGATGGTTCACCAACCTACCCTGAGTCGAAATAACAGAAGTTCTGAATCTCTCTCTTTGATGTTTGAACCATTCTCAAATGATAAAATCATTGCTTGATAAATTTTCAATTGATCCACAAAATTAATTCTTGAACAATAAATTGTTTCGAACTAATATTTGTTAAGGAACTTTGAATATCCAATGTTTGAATCATATTTCGATATGTTTAAAAAGACAAGCTTGACTCGAAATTTCTTTTTTGGAATAACTACTAGAAGTCATACGACATAGTCTTGAATAGATAGAATGGTGATGTGTGTGAGTAATTAGAATGGCTCAGTCTTCACATACCTTATTGATGAAGTTATCCAAATATATTCGTCGATCTTCGGTCTTCGAGGGTGATGTATGATACTCAACTACCAACTTGTATACCTAGTCCGAGGCTTGACTTATTAAACTAGAAATCAAGATATAGTTTTGATCAGCTAACATTGACAAAAAGCTTGAGATAACAAAACTTGTGGGTTCAATCGAGCAGTGCTCTAACACAAACACTATCCTTAGGGTCGGTGTCCAATGGGTGGGTAATGTTCTACTTGCGTTTAATCCTTCGAGAGACAGGTCGGGTGTCGACCCGCAAAATAAAAATTAAATTGATTCGCATATTTAGTTGTTTTTCTCACCCTACAATTGGACGCCTTTGCACAACATGCTTTCGTTTTTCAGAGTATACATAAATACCGTGCCAAAAATTCTCAAAAACATTTTTATGTTGCAACGGTTTTTCAGAGGATGCATATTGAAAATGAGAGGGTACCAAGTACACGACCAACTTTTTCGTTTAGCAACCTGTAGGGACAAAATCTAATATAATTGCAAGAAGATCTAATTAAAGATCCTTGAACAATATGTATATATAGTTTTCTCTTATCTCTCCCACAATCAATATATCTAGACAAAAAAATTGGTGAACCTGATTGTGTAAAAGAGTTCTTGGAAGATCTCACAAATCAATATCCAAGATCAATCTATTCATAACCAAATCAAGAGGATCTGAATTCTGCCAAGTATGAAACTTGTTATCTATCTTTCAAGATACGAATTCTACAAGAACAAGTCTCGTAACTGATCACAAATAATAAGAACTTAAGCTACCTATATTGAATACGCACTACTTGTGATATTCCTATTATAGAGATAAAATAATATAATGCGTAAAAGGAAAAACACAAGACACCAGAAGTTTTGTTAACGAGAAAAACTGCACTTGCAGGAAAACCCTGGGACTTTGTCCATCTTAGAACACAAAACTGTATTAAGCCGCTACAAACACTAGCCTACTATATATTAGACTTCATACTAGAATGTAGTTGAGACCGAACTAACCCTCCAAGAAATTTAGCTGCAGTCGTGCTGGTTACTTCTCTTGAACCTCGTAAGTCTCTACGCAATTGATTCCCTTAACTGACGTCCTTTACATCCTAAGAGTTGCTTCAACTTAAGTGAAGACTTTTGATACCAATATCTCTAATAGATAAGCTTATTTGATTTCTCTTTAGATCATTTAAATCAAGGCTTGGAAATCTGTTTGCAATAGACAAAGCTAGAAAATCTCATGAATCCGAAACACTTACGCTCAATTAGTTCAGAAGCCTGGATTACTAACCACCGCTCAAGAACAATCTTAAACCGATAAACAAAGAATAATTTTAAATATCTATCTTGAGAAATCACAAGGTCTGAGTCGAAGAGAACTTTGTGATTTCTATTTATCTCGTTTTTTGAAAAACGCGGGGGTATAATAGCCACACCCAATATTTCGGTCGGCAATCTATAAGGACTAAACTCCAATATAATTTCGAGACCACCAACTTAAAAGCGAGACTCAATCAAGAAATATATCAACGATCTTTATCTCTTTCTCAATACAATCAACAAATCGAACAGATAGAAATCCGTGAGCCTGATTGATGTGAGAATAACTTGGACGGTACCAAAGACCAATGTCCAAGTGTTAATCAAGTTCTATCCAACAAACAAGGTCGGATTTATCAACTGTGATTGAACTACGTATAACCTGTGATATTTCAATTATATAAACAAATATAATGCGGAAAAGAAATAACACAGACACCAAAAATTTTGTTAACGAGGAAACCGCAAATACAGAAAAACCCCGGGACCTAGTCCATATTTGAACACCACACTGTATTAAGCCGCTACAGACTCTAGCCTACTACAAGTTAACTTCGGCCCAGAATGTAGTTGAGCCCTAACCAAGTCTCACACCGATTAAGGTACAGTCGCGTTACTTACGCCTCTTGAATCCCAGCAGGACTCTGCGCACGTGATTCCCTTAGCTGATCTTACCCACAACTAAGAGTTTCTACGACCCAAAGTCGAAGACTTATAAACAAATTTTTCTCCCACAGATAAGTCTATTCTTGGTTTTGTTTCCCTCTTAAGATAAATCAAGGTTAACTGGAAACTTTACTAATACCCCGGACTTATACTCCCGAAGAGCATCCTAGAAATATCAGTCACCTCACAATAACCCAACTGATTAACAGAAAAAGTTATTGCGAAGTCACAAGAGTCTGAGACGAAGAACTGTTGTGATTACTTTTTATATCTTACCTATCGGAGATAAATCTCGAGTAAATCTTAGAGAAGATAAAACTCAGTACGATAGAACAAGTAAGATCAGAATACGCAACTGTAGAGAAAATAGTTGGATCTGGCTTCACGAATCCCAAATGAAGTCTTCAAGTCGTTAACCTAATAATGGTTTTGGAAAAACCTATGTTAAAAGAGAATCGACTCTAGTTTGCAACTAGGACACACGAGAGTGTCGGCATTAGGTTTCTCAAATGCTAGAGTTCTCTCTTATATAGCCTTTCAAATCAGGGTTGCTTACAATCAAAGATAAGATAGATTAATAACAAAGCAATTGATATTCACCGTTAGATGAACTCCTGATTTAAGATTAAGGCTAAGTCTGCTTATAAACTAAGCAACCAATCTCCACCGTTAGATAGTATTAGCTTGATACACATAAATGAAATATACATATATTTAGATATGAATGAACCGTACCCAAACGTGTATACTTGTTGGCTCAATAATAGTTAACCGAAGTTATCCATATTAACACTTATAATTTAGCCATATGATGATCAATCAATCATGATAGATAATCAACTGAACCTAAATGTGTTTCAAGAGAGTTGTTCAAATGTTCATCATCTTATAGTAATATGTATATGAACCATTTGAAGCCAAATGGGTTTGGTTTGTAATTTTACAAAGTACTTATACAAGAACCAATTCATGAACATAATGCCACGGTTTGTAAAACTAGTTTACATACCTTAATACATTAAAGTTCCAGGGACTTAAGTTCACAAACGAAACTGAGTTCATGAGTATGAAAAGCACACTTTACCGATTTTAGAACTTAACCACTCTGTTCTCAAACTGAGTATGCGAACAAGAGTTCCGGACTTTGGCTTTGTCCAGGCGTTTGCAAACAAGGTATGCGAACACCGGCTCCTGACTTAGCCTTGTCTAGCCCGTTCGCAAACAGGGTACGCAAACAAAAGCTCCGGACCTTTTCATAGGTAAACCAGTTCACAAACAGAGTTCGCGAATAATTCTAAAACTCTCATTTAATCATTGAAACATCCTCGGAAGACAATAATGGTAATCTTACACATACCACTAGCTTCAAATAATTTTCAAGTGATTAATCGATCAATATGAAACTTACCAAGCCGATATCAAATGATTGTCTCTCACAAATCATGTAAGATGTTTCAAGGTAATTTTCACATGATCATCTTTTGACTTAATATTTAGTTTCCAACAAATAAATTGTCTCCAACTAAACTCGTCAAGAAAACGATGAACTTAGCTAAAGCTAAAAGTTTCCAACACATATTTCGAGAAATAGATAAGGGAGATAACCTCGGATCGAAATATCAAATGTGTATAATGTAAAAGTCTATATAGCTATACGACTTAGTCTCTTTAGAAGATAAAATAGAATAGACTTATGAGTGATAGATAAGTTTTAGTCTCCACGTACCTTTTGTTGATGAAGTTCCTCCAAGCTCTTCAATAGATTTTCTTCTTCAGTTGGTGAACGCCATGAATTCTAAAGCTAAACTACACACTTCTAATCCAAGACATGCATAGCTATAAGTAAACTAAAAATCAAGAATATAGTTTTGATCAACTAAACTTGATAAACAAGCTTGGGATAGCAACGCTTGTGAGTTCGACCGAGCAGTGCTCTAACAATCTCCCCCTTTGTCAATTTTAGTGACAAAACTATCAATACATATGGATTACAAAATAAATAAACTTTGTAGCTTCTGATCCATCATGCTTGATTTCCTTGGCTCTTCAACTTCCTTGAATTCTTCGTTACTTCAAGTTCTCCATCGATTCTGAATGTGTTCAACTCAACATCATTGTTGTTGAAGATCCGTAGCCATAACAATATGAAAATGAAAGTTCTCAAACATTGTTATACAGTGTCATAGTATTATTATATCGAATCAAAGTCCAATTGCATCACAACTTTGAAATAATACTACGGTGATATGTATCGCTCCTCCTTAGTCAATACTTCCATCTCATAATGAAAACCACTCCCCCTAACATAATGATCCGTAAACCAATATGTATGTAGTGTGAACTACCAAATAATTCTCCCCCTTTTTGTCAATATAAATTGGAAAAGGTACGAAAGCTATGGGATCATAATGAAATTCTCAAAAAGATAATTCATGACTAAAAGAGAACGTATCAACTTTGTTTCGATGATTTCACATAGTCGAAACTTAGTGTATTCACCAAGGAGTTTATTAAGATACAATTTAACTCCTTCAAAATTCCGTAACCGCTCTCCCCACAAAGATATGTCAATTAAGCATAAGTTCGTTTAAGAACTCTCCCTCATTTGATGTCATTCCCAAGAGAACAACATGAGCGACCTTACTTTTACGAGAAAAGAAAGATTTCTTTGGATGTTAACAAATCACATGGATTTGTATCTAGTAAACTCGAATAAATTAACCACAAGAAGATCTTATTGATTAATTTGGCCGAAAATCACTCAACATAAGAAAACTTACGGAGTAAATACACTACTTTCACATAATAGTGGATCAGGGAAAGATCAACACTGCGGAATTTTCTTAAAAAGTTCATTCTATCTTTTATCAATATTTGCATAAAGACATAATAGACTTAACTTTTAAGCATATATATGAGATAAGCACAGTTCACGAACGTAAACACTTATATATCTCATAAGACATTTGCAATATATAAAACCAATAAGATTAAATACTGCAAGATCATCTTCCAAATAACTTAGAATTTAAATAAATAAATCCAAAAACATTGCAAGATGAAAATTGTTGGAAATAGCTATGTATAATCACAATAATTGCTGAAAAAGCGGGGGTCTAACAACCACACCCAATATTTCATTTAGGCAATCTGTATGGACTAACTCCAACATAATTCCAAGAGAATCAACTAGACAGTCAGACTCAATCAAGGAAAATATATCCAAGAGTTATATCTTTGTTTCTCAATGTAATCAGCAAATCAAACAGATAAAAATCCGCAAGCCTGATTATTATGAGAAACGACTTGAACGATACCAAAGACCAATGTTCAAGTGTCAATCAATTTATATCAACAACCAAATGTTTGATTACCAATTGATTGAACTACGCACAACCTATGCTATTTCAATTATATAGAAAATATAATGCGGAAAAGAAATAACACAGACACCAGAAGTTTTGTTAACGAGGAAACCGCAAATGCAGAAAAACCCCGGGACCTAGTCCAGATTTGAACATCATATTGTATTAAGCCGCTACAGACTCTAGCCTACTACAAGTTAACTTAAGACTGGAATGTAGTTGAGCCCTAACCAATCTCACACTGATTAAGGTACAATCGCGTTTCTTACGCCTCTGAATCCCAGCAGGACTCTACGCACTTGATTCCCTTAGTTGATCTCACCCACAACTAAAAGTTGCTATGACCCAAAGTTGAAGACTTGATAAACAAATCTGTCTCATACAGAAAAGTCTATTGAATAGATAAATCTGTCTCCCACAGAAATACCTACGATTTTTGTTCCGTCTTTTGATAAATCAAGGTGAACAGGAACCAATTGATACACCAGACTTATATTACCGAAGAACAGCCTAGTAATATCAATCACGTCACAATGATCTTAATTGTATGGAAGCGGAACAAGATATTGTGGAATCACAAACGATGAGACGAAGATGTTTGTGACTACTTTTCATCTTACCTATAAGAGATTGAATCTCAAGCAAATTTTAGAGAAGATAATACTCAATACGATAGAACAAAGTAAGATCAGAACACGCAACTACAGAGAAAATAGTTGGTTATGGCTTCAGAATCCCAATGAAGTCTTTAAGTCGTTAACCTATAATGGTTTTAGAAAAACCTTGGTTAAAAGAGAATCGTCTCTAGTCGAAACTAGTATCACACAGGAGGTGCGGGGATTAGGTTTCCCAGTTGCTAGAGTTCTCCCTTATATAGTCTTCAAATCAGGGTTTGCAATCAATGTTACCTTGGTAACAAAGCATTCAATATTCACCGTTAGATGAAAACCTGATTAGATTCAAGCTAATATCTTTCAATTGTTAGATCGAACTTAGCTTATTACGCACAAATGAAATGTAACTATATTTAGATATGGGTAACCGTACCTTAACGTGTACACTTAGTTGACTCAAAAATAGTTAACCGAAGTTAGCCATATGAACACTTTCATATCAACCTTGTTCATCTTAATCACAACTAGTTCAAATGACTCAAATGAAGGTAGTTATAGAGTTGTTCAATTGTTTATATTCTCGTAAAAGTACACAAGACACAATTGAAGCAAAATCGATTTTGATTCACTTGAATCAATTCATGAACATTATAGCCACGGTTTGCAAAGATTGCATTCCTTATTATATAAATGTATTTGTTCACGAATAAACCGATTTTAGAACTAAACCCACTCAAGTATGCAAACGGGTACGCATACTTAGAGTTCCGGACTTGGTATGTCCGCCAGTATGCGAACGGGTACGCATACTGTCGTTCACGACCGAACTTAGTTAAATTCCCGGACTTGAATTGTTAAGTTTTTTTTACTCGGTCAATAAAAATCATTAAGAAAACAAAAAAGCAAAAAAATGTACAAAGCATGATAGGCCTTGTTCCTCTAACTAGCCGCTAGGCTACCTAAAAGAACTTGGCTTATTTGAAACGGTAATAAGCCTTACCAGGCCATTCAATCGCTCATAAGAACATTGGCGTGCCCTCATGAAACTCAAAAATATCCTCATCTAACAAACATGCTTGTTTAGCTAAGGCATCTGCAGAAAAATTAGTTTCTCTATAACTATGAATATAACGGATGCTATTATAAGAAGCACGTGCCATTCTCAACTTTTGAGCCAATTCCCAAGGAACCTCTCCATTTTGCAAAGCTTGAATGCAACTCATCGAGTCATACCTAATGCATACCTTCGGAACATTCCATCTTTTTGCTACCATCAGGCCATAAATAATTGCACAAACTTCGACATACAAATTTGACCTCTCACCGAGACCAACACACAAGGCGCCAAGCATCCTAAAATTAGCGTCTCTAAAAGAAACACCCGCACCAGCTTGGCCTGGATTTCCCAAAGAAGCTCCGTCACAGCATAACATAATCTCTCCCACCTCCGGAGGATTTCAAGAAACCTCAATAGGCGTAAAAATCTTGCACGATCTATGTCGTACCTTAAAATAATTCATGATGCGCAAATCATCTTGATTATTAAACATATGGCCCTTCATTCTAATAGAGTTATCACGTATTACCTGATAAACTCGACCTTTAAAACCAAGCCAATTAATAGCAACACCTTCAAAAACAGCATTGTTGCGTAGAATCCAGAGTTCCGTGGTGATGGCTAGGTTTGCCACAAGCCCTTGTCCTTTATCATCCTGCTCCTTCCCTTAGCAGCCTTGTAAGAGTCCACTAAATCTTCACGTGGCTGCAAATTGAAAATAACAGTAACCTATGCCCAAATACGCTTAGCAATCCGACAATGCCAAGTGATATGGCTAAGAGTCTTGCTATTCTTCTTGCATAAACTACACATAGTAGGCATTGACCTACCAGTATTCTTAATCACATTATCTTCAGTTGCACAACTCTCCTTCCTCCAAATCTTCCAATACTGCACACTCAAAGTTGGGTGCACCACAGTTCATGAGAAAAGCATTGCGGCCGGCTTAACGTCATAAAGTGTCCTTATGGCTGCCTTTGCAGACTTAACCGAAAAAAGACCCTTACTATCCAAATCCCAAATCTTGTAATCATTTTCACCAGCAATTAGAGGCAAATTATCAACATCTATATCGCAATTCAACATCAAATTCCGAGTTCTAGGTGGAATCACCCAGTTCCCGTCAACAATAAGATCACTTACCTTAGACTTAATATCATTTGGGCCCAAAGAAGTTATTCGTAGCCTCTTAGCAATTGAAAAATCACCACACCAATTATCAAAAAAATAGGGAAGTATTAGAACTATCACCAATAATCGAGCGGGTATGCCTCTAAACAAAATAATAGATCCATCTAATTCCAGGGAAAACTGTGGAACCCAGCTTATAATCAATCAAATTGCCATTTATTTTGAAATATTTGGCCTTCAAAAATCTCGCCCAAATTTTGTTGGAGTCACATATAGTAACCCAAAGCTTCATGAGCATTGCCTTATCAATAATAGATAATCTCTTTATACCTAAGCCACCTTCTCTTCTTGGACAACACAAACTATCATAATGCACTGTAAAGTTCTTGAAAGGATAAGAGCTTACCCTTCCACCCGGCCAACTTCTCCAAAATCTTCTCCATAACATGCCGCACATGGATATGACGCACAATTCCTGGCTTCAACTGAATTCCAAGATATTTATCCGGAAATAAGGTCCTTTTCATTCCTAAAAAATTAGAAATTGCAATGGCCCTTGAACAAGTACCTCCTCCATAGTAAAATTTGCTTTTGGAACGATTAACGTATTGGCCTGAAGCCCGTTGATACATACCAAGATGATTAGGAGCCACACCTTTCTTACTTACCATAACATTCATACTCTTCCTAGCAAATAATTTCGTGAGATTTCGACTTAAAACATCTTCAATAAACACAAAAATCAAAGGTGAAAGTGGATCACCCTGTCGTAAACCTCGCGTAATACTAAAGAAACCTTCAGGGCTGCCATTAATCATAACAGAAATCCTTGCAGAATGAAGAATGTTTAGAATCCACCTACACCAATTCTCAGAAAAACCATATCTTCGAAAAACCTCGGCTACAAAATTCCAACTAATCGTGTCAAAGGCTTGCGCAATATCTAATTTAAGACCCACATTACCGTGTTTCCTAGTTGCACTAAGCTCATTAATCAATTCCGAAGCCAACACAATATTCTCATGAATGTTTCTTCCCTTTATAAACGCAACCTTCTCCTCCAAAATCAACTTATTAAGAACAGTACCAAGTCTGGTAGCCAAAATCTTTGTGATGATTTTGAAGAAAAAATTGCTCAAACCAATAGGTCTGTAATCTTTAATTGCATCAGAAGCATTATTTTTTTGGAATAAACACAATGAAACTCGATTTAATGCCATTAGGAATTTTCCGCATCTCCCAACAGTTAGTAATGGCACTAAATAAGTCACCCGCAATAATATCCCAACAATGTCTATAAAAGGTACCTGAGAAACCATCAGGTCCCCGCGCAGAATCCGCACCTAAGTCAAAAACCGCCTCCTTCACTTCTTCCAATGTTGGCATTGCATCCATAAAAGCGCTCTCAGCAGCCGAGATACTTTCATGCGCAACATCAAACAATTTTAGATCAATATCAGTATCTCCGCCATTAAACTTGTCTTTGTAATAATTGACTATATAGTCTTTTATTTCATCCTGCAAAAACAAAGTAGAGTTAGCGAAAATCTTAAGTTATGAGATTGTATTCTGGCTCCTCCTCATACGGATGCTATTGTGAAAAAACTGAGTATTTTGATCCCCATCCTCCAGCCACGTAATTCTCGATTTCATCTTTAGCATAACTGCTAATTCAATTTGCACATCATTAACAGCCTTCTTAGCATCCATAACATTAGTAAATTGAACTTCATCAGCCGGATCATAATCCAGGAGATCATTTTCCGCTTCCAATTTAAGTTCTGCTTTTTTTAATCAAAACTGTACAACACCAAAAACATCCCTATTCCACAGTTTCAAAATCGCCTTCAACCTTTTTAATTTTCTAGCAAACACAAAAGGGGGCGCACCATCTAGTCTCAACTTCCAATTATCCTCAACAACTTTCATGAAACCCGGATGTGAGAACTACATCTTTTGAATTCTAAATGGGGCCCTAGTTGGTCTTGGGTTTTCAAAAGCAAAACCAAAAAGAGGAGAATGATTAGATGCAATTCTTAGTAAAGCTTTGCACCTCCAGTTCTAATACTTATATAGCCACGCACCATTAACAACAACCCTATCATGTTTAGAAATAATTCTTCGATGACCACTCTGACTATTTGACCAAGTATATTTTTTCCCAATAGAATCATCCTCAACAAGACCATTATCAGAAATCCAACTTCGAAATTCATTCATATAAATAGCTTTTGGGACCATGCCACCCTTCTTTTCCTTTAAGCGTAAAATACAGTTAAAATCTCCCAACACCAACCAAGGAATAGATATAAAACCCAACCCCAACTGTTACCAAAGCGAATGTCTCGTAACTGGATTAAAAGAAGCATGCACAGCATTACCATCAAAGTCCAACGTAATTGCTTGAGAATAACGAGATAAAATACCTGGAATAGTGAGAGAATTCTTCCACAAGACCCAAATGTTACCCTTTTCTCCATAAACCTCATTAGTCACCACCTCCTCACTGAAATCATTAAGTCTCAATGTCCTAACAAAACGAGCCATGCAAAAAACCTTAGGCTCCGCAATGCAAATAATGTCAGGTTTGTGCAAATTATTAAGCTCCGTTAACTTGACTTTTGCACCATCCTTAGCTAAGCCTTGAGCATTCCAATAAAAGACACGCATTAATTAACTTGATCTTTAGAAGGGCTTGTAGAACCCCTATGTCTACGCGTCCTACTTCTTCCTTTTCTGTCAGCTTGGCTTTCACCCTTTGTAGATGGCTTAGTACCAAGTTTTGGTTGAGTTTTCTTCTTTGGATCCGCAGGTTTTGAAGTACCAGACTTCTTAGCCAGCTCTTCTAACTTTTTCTTTTCAACCTGTTCCTGAAAAAGTGGGGGTACAACAACCTCACCCAATAATTCACTTAGCAATCTGTATGGACTAACTCCAATATACTTTTAAGAGAATCAACTAGACAGTGAGACTCAATCTTAATAAAAAGTATACCAAAGAGTTATATCTCTATTTCTCGATTCAATACTTACTCAAGCAAATAGAAATCTATGAGTCTAATTGAATACAAGAGAAATTAACTTGAACGGTACCAAAGACCAATGTTCAAGTATCAATCAATTTCAATCAACAACCAAAGGTCGGATTTCCCAATTGATTGATTCAACGCACAACCTGTGATATTTCAATTATATAACAAAATATAATGCGAAAAAGAAATAACACAGACACCAGAAGTTTTGTTAACGAGGAAACCGCAAATGCAGAAAAACCCCGGGACCTAGTCCAGATTGAACACACACTGTATTAAGCCGCTACAGACACTAGCCTACTACAAACTAACTTCGGTCTGGACTGTAGTTGAACCCCAATCAATCTCACACTGATCCACGGTACAGTTACGCTCCTTACGTCTCTGATCCCAGCAGGATACTACGCACTTGATTCCCTTAGCTTATCTTGATGTGATTTCAACTTTGTTGTAGTAGTGGTAAATAGGATTTGAACTCTAAGACTTGTGAAGATTCGAGTTTTTAAATTTAATAAAAATATATACAAAAATATTAAACAATGGGCGAGAGGTACTTGGACTAAGGATTTAGCCAATCTTCATAACATTAAGTTCACTTATTTATTCTTAACAGTTTTAGCTCAAGAAATATAAACATGGACTCTATTTTTGCCAAGGTAGAGTCTCAAAACATTGATTGTAAATCTTAAGCATGAGACATCAAATCACCTAAGCCAAGCATGACCCATCTAATCAAATGAAAACCAATTAAATCAAATCATATTTCAATTAATTTTAATGCAAAAGTCATAAAAAGAATAAAAATAAATTTACCCATGTATGAAGTTCGGACTCCTCCGTCGTCTCAGTGTTGGGGTTTAACTCATCATGTCGAAAACACACTCAAAATATGTATTCATGGCTCAAAAAGTGTTTACAAGAAGAGAAAATAATGAAACAGGAAATCTGCAACAGCACAGGTGCGTTACAGACCAACTGTTTCAACTCTCAACTGTTATGATGAAGATAATCGTTACAAATATGAAGATAAATGTTACAGAAGAGGATGAAGAAACTGTTATAATGAAGATAAATGTTGCAAACTAGTTAAAGAAACTGTTAAAACGAAGATAAATGTTGCAAACCAGTTGAAGAAACTGTTACAACCAGTTGAAGAAACCATCGATGTTTCCCTGTTCTTCACGAGCAGCAGCAGCAGCAACAACAGAGTTCTGAAAACTCTTGATTCACGCCTCCTGAGCTCTCCTCTCGACCCCAAACTCTCGACACCCCTTCTATATGACCTGGGTAATCTATTTATACCCGAAAGATGCATCGAATCTCCTTCACAACTTCAAAAAATCTTCTCTTTATTATTTTTATTCTCACAACAATAATTTCCATTTTTTGATCTTCCATGCGCATGCAGCTGTATTTCTTTCCTTCTATACCTTCTTCACGCTCCATAATATCGATTAAGTCTTCTAAACACGTGCAGTACACGTTTAAATTCCTCACAACTCGTGCAAGCTCATCTTTTTCCTCCAACTCCCTGTTTGGATTAAACCAAGTTATCCAGCCAAATTTGATCGATAAAATCACCCATACTAGCTTTCTATAGTCATATCACGTCTACCCACTAAGTTTCAGTTATTGAATCTCACTAAATCACGTCCAAACATACGATCGAAATTCTGCTGTTAATGAAAATATTTTCCCGCCAAAATTCATTTTTTGAATTTGAGAAGAAGATGTCCTCCCCCTAATCCTGCACGGGTGTCCCTTTAGCAATTGTCTTATGGGATTCAAATAGTAATTTTTCCGGGGTTCCTCTGACACATTTTTGGGGTGCTTCCAGTGCATTTCTGGGGTGCTTTTAGTACTCTATCCTGGGGTGTAAAACACCACTTTTCGAGCCAATTTCGCCGCAATAGCTTATTTCTCTAAAAATACCTACAAAGACATAAAATAACAAAATAAATACAAAATCGAACACTAACAATATATACAATTGAGACATATTAGACACAATAATGCGTCTATCAGATCTTACCCACAACTAAGAGTTGCTACAACCCAAAGTCGAAGATTTTAATAAACAAATTCGTATCACACAGAAAAGTCTACAAGAATAGATAAATCTGTCTCCCACAGAAATACCTCCGAGTTTTGTTCCGTATTTTGATAAATCGAGGTGAACAGGAACCAATCGATAATCCGGACTTATATTCCCGAAGAACAGCCTAGAATTATCAATCACCTCACAATAATCTTAATCGACTAGCGAAATAAGATATTGTGGAACCTCAAACGATGAGACGAAGATGTTTGTGATTACTTTTCAATCTTGCCTAACGGAGAAATTAATCTCAAGCCAATCTTACGATTGTACTCAAATACGATAGAAACAGCAAGATCAGATCACGCAACTACAGAGAAAATAGTTGGGTCTGGCTTCACAATCCCAATGAAATCTTCAAGTCGTTAACCTACAGGGTCTCGGTAGAAACCTAAGGTTAAAGGAGAATCGACTCTAGCTTATACAACTAGTATCACACAGGAGGTGTGGGGATTAACTTTCCCAGTTGCTAGAGTTCTCCTGTATATAGTCTTAAAATCAGGGTTTGAAATCTAAAGTTACCTTGGTAACAAAGCATTCAATATTCACCGTTAGATGAAAACCTGATTAGATTCAAGCTAATATCTTTCAACCGTTAGATCGAACTTATCTTGTTATACACAAATGAATTATACATCATTTAGGTTTGAGTAACCATACCTAAACGTGTACAAGTCGTTGGTTCAACAGTAGTTAACCAAATGGTTAGCCATATGAGCACTTTCATATCAACCATATTCATCTTCACCATAACTAGTCCAAATGACTCAAATGAACTAGTTCAAGAGTTGTTCAATTGCTTAGATCTTATAGAAGTATACAAGACACAATCGAAGTAAAATCGGTTTTGATTCACTCGAATCGATTCATGAACTTTATAGCCACGGTTTGCAAATATGCATTCCTTAATTTATATATATTTAAGTTCACGAATAAACAAATTTTAGAAAGTAATTCACTTAAGTATGCGTACTTACGTAACCGGATTTGATTTTGTTTTGGTTTCCAAACTCAGCAGAAATGCACGGACATGAACTTTCCGCCAGTATGCATACGTGTACGCATACTTAGGTAACCGGATTGAGTTGGTTTTGATTTCCAAACTCAGCAGAAATTCACGGACGTTAACTTCCGCCAATATGCGTATGGGTACGCATACTTACCCACTCTCCATCAACCATTTAGTACACACACAAGTATGCATACATTTGGTTCCCGGTTTTGGACTTATACACTAATGCACGAATATATTATATGCTTATATTCAAGGATGGTTACATTTTCTAAACTCTTTATTTCAATCATTGAAACATTCTTAGAGGATGTTAAATAGAGGTTATTCACACACTATTTTTCATCAAAGCAATTTTCAAGATATTGAAATAACCAACATGACTTTCGTCACTTGTAAAGATGAACTTGGCCAAAGCTAAAGCTTACCAACACATATTTCGAGAAAAATACAAGCGAGATAAACTCGGCTCGAAATAGCAAATGTGTATAATCTAAGTCTATATAGCAATACGACTTTTGTCTCAAGATAGGAGATAGAGTAGATAGACTTTTTGAGTGATAGATAAGTTCAAGTCTCCACATACCTTTTAGTCGATGAAGTTCCACCAGTTCCTTGAGTTGTTCTTCGTCTTTGTATGATGAACGTTGTGGAGTCTAGAGCTCAACTACACTTTCTATCCTAGTCCGAGACTTAGCTATAAGTAGACTAGAAATCAAAACTTATAGTTTTGGCAACTAAACTTGACAACAAGCTTGAGATAGCAATGCTTGCGAGTTCGACCGAGAAGTGCTCTAACAATCTCCCCCTTTGTCAATTTTAGTGACAAAACTATCAATACATATGTAATACAAAAAAAAAACTTTACAGCTTCTCTTCCACATGCATGATCTCCTTGGTTCTTCAACATTACTCGAAATCTTCGTCACTTCCAAGTACTCCAATGATTCCAAAGGTTGTAAGTTCAGATCATCGTTGTTGAAAATCCGTAGCCATAACAATGAGAAAACAAAAGCTCTCAATCATTGTTACATAGTGTCATAGTATTATTACACAACATCAAAGTTCAATTGTATCACAACTTTGACAACAATACTATGGTGATATGTATCACTCCCCCTTAGTCAATACTCCATCTCACATGGAAACCACTCCCCCTTACATAATGATCCGAAAACCATATGTATTTGTAGTGTGAACTACACATTAATTCTCCCCCTTTTTGTCAATAAAATTGGCAAAGGTACGAAAACTAGTGGGATCCTAATGAAATTTCCATAGAGACATTTCATTACCAAAAGAAAGCACATATCAACTTTTTAGATGCAATCATATAGCCGAAACTAAATGCATTCATCAAGGAGTTTATAAAC
>JAJJMB010016246.1:1756859-1819233 GCA_023531105.1 Papaver atlanticum
ATATTCCACAGCCGCACTCCCCACATAGATTTGGCAATAAAGCACAATTTCAAATAAGAACTCTCCCCCATATAATGTCATTCCCGAAAGAACAACAAGAGCGACCTTACTTTCACAAGAAAAGAAGGATTTCTTTGGACAACAACAAATCATATAAGAATATGAATTTGTATCCAAAATACTCAATTGAATTAACCACAAGAGAACCCATGATTAATTCATTCGGAATACTCAACTAAACTAACCACAAGAGAACCCATGATTAATCTAATTGAAAAATTCTCAACATAAGAAAACTTACGGAGCCGCACAGTATATACATAAAAAATATGGATCAGGGAAGATCAATACTACGGAATAGACAAAGATTCATTCTATCTTCCATTACTATTTGCACAATGACATATAATAGACTTTATCTTTGTAAACAAAAGCTCATCCTTTCTTCATCAATATTTGCATAATGACATAAAAGGCTTAACTTTTGTTTTTGTCAAAAGTTCATTCATTCTTTTATCAATAATTGCATATCGACATACGAAAGACTTAACTTTTGACAACATATGGGACAATCATAGTTCACGGACGCAAACTCACATATCCCATAACGAATTGCAATATATAAAACCATAAAGATTAATACTGCAAAATCATCTTCCAAACAAACTTTAAATATATAAATCTAAAAACATTGAAGATGAAAAACGTTGGACATAGCTATGTGTAATCACAATAATGGCTATTCCAAACTCTAGTTATTCTTCTTAAAAACACAAGAATAAAATTCTCATAAGAAGTTTTCCTAGACAATAAGAGTAAAAGAGATTACTCATCATCTTCATCTTCTGAAACCATCCAAGAGCCTTGAATGATATCCATGTCTTCCTTGATTTCAGGAAACTTGGTTGCAATCAAACACAATTGTTCTTGCACACACTTTACCCTTGAATTGATCTTAACCATACCTTTGTGAATTTGATGAAGAAGACTCAAAGTGGTAGGATCACAATTACTGTCAAGGGAATCACATATTTGTCTTTTACACACATTCTCCTTCATACGCTTAAAGGTACATGGGCGAACGAGTTTGGGAGTTCCAAGAGAGTTGCCAATTGGAACAAATGAGAGTGCTTGACAAATTTGTCCAATTAAGCAAGGGAAGACTAACTTCTTATTGGGCGAGGTCATCGAGATCATTTGAAAAATGATAAACCCACAAATATCGAGACTTGGGGTACCCAATTCAAAGAAATAGACCAATTCCGCAAACTCGCGACTCCATCGAGAATTTTCAATTGTGGAGGGACAAAGATTAGAGATACCAAGCTTTCCGAAGGACATCAAAGCAAGACTAAGATAATTTGTTGGAAACTTTCCTTCATTCCAATTAACACTCTTGCCACAAAGACCATGAGAGATGGCTTCATATGATGGTCTTTTATCACTTAGTCTAGGGAGGAGAAAATTTCCCAAAGGAATTTTGGTAATCCTTGATATCAAGAAATTTCCCTCTTCTTATCATGGTTTTGAATTCCATGTTCTCAAGATCAACATCATGAATGTTGGCATAGAAAATCCTTGTGAGAGTGTCAAAACCTTCACCAAGACCATTAAAGATGTTTCCAAGATTAAACTTTTCAAAGAAAATCAAATCTTATATATGACCACTTGAAAAATCCAACTTCTTTTCAAGAATGAAACCACTAGAAGCAATCATTTCAAAGATCATACTACTAGAATCATTGAAAAATCTAATTCTAATAGAGTCTTGAGATTGAGGAAGAGTCATGCTAAAAGAAGATGCATCCAAAGTTTTTGAAACCTTCTTTAAAACCTTGAAATTTCCCATAAAACCTAGAAATTGAGAGTACAAGGTGAAGGAAGAACTTACTTGATTTGTCTCTTGAAAACCCTTTTACTTTTTGTTTTCCAAAGATGCTTTAATGGAGGAAATACATGAACCCTAGAAAAGTTCACGTATGCGGACGTTATAAAGGAGAAGAAGGGTGAGCGTACCAGCTTCTTATGTAGCCTCAAATGGGCTAGGAACCGTTCACGAACCGTGACCCACAAAAGAAAAGTAGGATTATTATTATTATTATTTTTTAAAAACGTTTACCATTCAAGGTACGCACACTGGAAGAGATAGGTATAGTGCAAAAAAAGAATAGTAGGGAGCCTACAAAACTTTTAGTTGACCTTGGAAGGAAGAAGTAGAAAAAGATTTACAAAATAAATTAACCCAGACAACACAGTCAACCGTTACTTGCCCCACATGAAGTTATATACAGATGGGGTATAGCCAGTCTTGTTACCAAGAGGCCAAATGTGCAGAGAAATTCTCATGCAAATTTTCCGGTTGATCTTTGTGAACAGTATCACAGTAAAGATGATACTCTGGATTAATAGAGTGTTTTGAATCCTTTTTCTTATACCCAAGAAAAGACTTTTCCTGAAGATTAGAACCTATCCTGAACTCACAAGAAATCTTTTTATCAATCTCACATGAGTTGGAGATAGATCTAGTTCGTACATCATGAATGCATGATTTGATAGGTACCGAACTTTTATCAGAACTATTCTTATTCTCAAAGGAATTAAGCTTTACTAAGAATTTGAAAGCGCTTTCAAATGCTCTAAATAGATCCTTGTCAATTGATCCATTATGATAGTATTCCTCATAAAGATTAAGAGTTAATCTAGTGAGATTCCATATCCTTGAGCTTCGACTGCGTTTTTTCAAGAGACCCTTCTTAGAAGAACTTTTAATTTTTCCTATAGATTGTTCCTCATTATCTAAGCTTTCCAAGGACTTAGATGAAGCGGGATTATCATAAGAGACCAGAGGTCTAATAAATAATCTTTGAACAATCTTTACAGAATTCTTGCGGACGTTACAGATGCCAAGAGCAAGTTTCCCAACAAAATTTCCCATAGGGATAGACTTTAGGGATCAGTCAAACACAAACTTATTAGGTTTAAGGTGTTTGCCTGCTCTGATACCAATTGAAAAAGTGGGGGTACAACAACCTCACCTAATAATTCGCTTAGCAATCTGTATGGACTAACTCCAATATACTTTTAAGAGAATAAACTAGACAGTCAGACTCAATCTTAATAAAAAGTATATCAAAGAGTTATATCTCAATTTATCGATTCAATACATACTCAAGCAAATAGAAGTCTGCGAATCTAATTGAATACAAGAGAAATTAACTTGAACGGTACCAAAGACCAATGTTCAAGTATCAATCAACAACCAAAGGTCGGATTTCCCAATTGATTGATTCAACGCATAACCTATGATATTTCAATTATATAACAAAATATAATGCGGAAAATAAATAACACAGACACCAGAAGTTTTGTTAGCGAGGAAACCGCAAATGCAGAAAAACTCCGGGACATAGTCCAGATTGAACACACACTGTATTAAGACGCTACAGACACTAGCCTACTACAAACTAACTTCGGTCTGGACTGTAGTTGAACCACAATCAATCTCACACTGATCCAAGGTACAGTTGCGCTCCTTATGTCTCTGATCCTAGCAGGATACTACGCACTTGATTCCCTTAGCTGATCTCACCCACAACTAAGAGTTGCTACTACCCAAAGTCGAAGACTTTAATAAATAAATCTGTATCACACAGAAAAGTATACAAGAATAGATAAATCTGTCTCCCACAGAAATACCTTCGAGATTTGTTCCGTATTTTGATAAATCAAGGTGAACAGGAACCAATCAATAACCCGGACTTATATTCCCGAAGAACAACCTAGAATTATCAATCACCTCACAATAATTAATTGACTAGCGAAACAAGATATTGTGGAACCACAAACGATGAGACAAAGATGTTTGTGATTACTTTTCTATCTTTCCTATCGAAGAAATTAATCTCAAGCCAATCTTACGATTGCACTCAAATACGATAGAAGAAGCAAGATCAGATCACGCAACTACAGTAAATAGTTGGGTCTGGCTTCACAATCCCAATGAAGTCATCAAGTCTTTAACCTACAGGGTCTCGGTAGAAACCTAAGGTTAAAGAAGAATCGACTATAGATTATACGACTAGTATCACACATGAGGTGTGGGGATTAACTTTCCCAGTTGCTAGAGTTCTCCTTTATATAGTCTTCAAATCAGGGTTTGCAATCTAAGTTACCTTGGTAACAAAGCATTCAATATTCACCGTTAGATGAAAACCTGATTAGATTCAAGCTAATATCTTTCAACCGTTAGATCGAACTTAGCTTGTTATACACAAATGAATTATACGTCATTTAGGTTTGAGTAACCGTACCTAAACGTGTACAAGTCATTGGTTCAACAGTAGTTAACCAAATGGTTAGCCATATGAGCACTTTCATATCAACCATATTGATCTTCACCATAACTAGTCCAAATGACTCAAATGAACTAGTTCAAGAGTTGTTCAATTGCTTATATCTTATAGAAGTATACAAGACACAATCGAAGCAAAATCGGTTTTGAATCACTCGAATCGATTCATGAACTTTATAGCCACGGTTTGCAAATATGCATTCCTTAGTTTATATATATTTAAGTTCATGAATAAACTAATTTTAGAAAGGAACTCACTTAAGTATGCGTACGGGTATGCGTACTTACGTAACCGGATTTGAGTTTGTTTTGGTTTCTAAACTCAGCAGAAATTCACGGATGCGAACTTTCTGCCAGTATGCGTACGGGTACGCATACTTAGGTAACCGGATTGAGTTGGTTTTGATTTCCAAACTCAGCAGAAATTCACGGATGTGAACTTCCGCCAGTATGCGTATAGGTACGCATACTTACCCAGTCTCCATCAACCATTTAGTACACACACAAGTATGCATACATTTGGTTCCCTGTTTTGGACTTATACACTGATGCGCGAACACATTATATGCTTATATCCAAGCATGGTTACATGTTCTAAACTCTTTATTTCAATCATTGAAACATTCTTAGAGGATGTTAAATAGAGGTTATTCACATACTATTTTTCGTCAAAGCAATTTTCAAGATATTGAAATAACCAACATGACTTTCGTCACTTGTAAAGATGAACTTGGCCAAAGCGAAAGCTTACCAACACATATTTCGAGAAAAAGATAAGCGAGATAAACTCGGCTCGAAATAGCAAATGTGTATAATCGAAGTCTATATAGCAATACGACTTTTGTCTCAAGATAGGAGATAGAGTAGATAGACTTTTTGAGTGATAGATAAGTTCAACTCTCCACATACCTTTTAGTCGATGAAGTTACACCAGTTCCTTGAGTAGTTCTTCGTCTTTGTATGATGAACGTTGTGGAGTTTAGAGCTCAACCAAACTTTCCATCCTAGTCCGAGACTTAGCTATAATTAGACTAGAAATCAAGACTTATAGTTTTGGAAACTAAACTTGACAACAAGCTTGAGATAGCAACGCTTGCGAGTTCGACCGAGCAGTGCTCTAACAGTTCCTTCTTAGCATGTTCCTCTTCATCCATAGACGCACTTCATTCCAAACGTTTCGCTTCATCATCAATGATTTCAGCACTTGTATTAGTTGATTTCTTAGGGTCCGTAGGATTTTCAACAAAAACATCCTCAACATCTTCTTCTATTTCTTCGGTCCCAGTCTCAAACATGTTTGAAGTCTCAAGAATCTCCACAGTTTTTACCGGTGAATTTCTTCTTGCTTTTTTAGTTGGAGAACTAAAACCATTTTCTCCAATGGGTTCCATGATGTAATTTGTTGGTAACTCACCCACGTCTACATTCTCAATTGTAGGGATTGTTTGGGTTTGATGCGCTTCAGTTTGCTTTTTCTTTTCCATTACTAATCTTCGAGCATTCTGCAGTTTTGCCAAGGCCATTTCCTGTTCCAGTTTTGCCAAGTCAGCTTACTTAGCCAAATCACTAGCTCTCTTCTTCAATGCATCATAGTCATTAAAAAGTTCTTCCCCCTCCTTATCAAGACTATCACCATCATGTGAAGAAGTCTGAGTTGCGTCAGATTGAGCTGCGCCATTACGCATACGGGTATGCATACTAAGTTCACAGACTTCAACTATTAAACCAGTACGCATACTGGTATGCATACTATGGTTCCCGGACTTGGAATAACTTGCAACCGTTAGCATACAAGTACGCATACTGTGCTATATCCAATCAATGGTTAATCGTTCTAAACTCCATCTTAATCATTGAAACATTCTTAGAAGACGGGAATAGCTGTCTTACACAAATTATTAGCTTCAAAGCAATTTTCAAGTGATCAATAGATCAATACGAAACATTCCGAGTCTACATCAAATGATTGTCTCACACAAATCATGTAAGATGTTACCAGGCGATTTTCACATGATCATCTTTTGACTTTCGTCAAGAATAAAGAGGAACTTGGTTAAAGCGAAAGCTTACCAACACATATTTCAAGAAATATGTAAGCGAGTTAAACTCAGCTCAAAATATCAAATGTGTATAAGATAAAGTCTATATAGCTATACGACTTTTGTATCAATAGGAGATATAATAGAAATAGAATTCTAAATGATAAATGAGTTCAAGTCTCCACATACCTTTTGTTGATGAAGTACCAAAAAATCCCTGATGTAATTTTAGATAGTGGTAAGAAAGTTGTCGTTCACTCGGACTTGTGTAGACTCAATTCTAGACTTAAATTCAAATTCTAATAAATATATACAAAAATACGGTAGCAATATTGGGAGAAACTGGGACTTAGGATTCCACCAAACTCATAACATAAGGTTCAAATATTAATTCTTTTAACAGTTATATCTCAATAAAGACATGGACTCTTATTTTTTCCAAGGCAGATTCTCAAAACATTAGTTGTAAATCCTAAGCATGGGACATCAAAACATCTAAGCAAGCATGACCCATCAAATGAGATGACAACTAATTAATCAAAATCATAATTCAATTTTAATTAGTGCAAAAGTCATATAAGAATTAAATATAATTACCCACGTATGATATTTGGCTTCCTCCGTCATCCCAGTGTTGGGGTTAGCTCTTCATGTCAAAAACACGATCAAAAGATTCATTCATGGCTCAAACGGTGTTTTTATTGAAGAAATATGCGAAAAAAAGAATGGAAGAAGCTCAACTGCAACGTTTATAATTTTTGTAGATTGACTGTTACAATGGAAACAGAAAAGATAAGACTGTTGAGAGAACAACAGTTTTCCCTGTCGTTGATTCTGCGACTGATAGAGGACGTCCAATGTTCTTCGTGTTCTTCAGTTCTGCACCAGCAGAATACTTTCCTGCAACTCTTCTTTCTCAGTTCTGCAAACCTCCTAACTACCCCCAAAACTCCCGACAATCCTCCTCTGGGTCTTAAGAGAACTATTTATATACCACAGGCTAAATTGTCAACCACGATATCATCGATTATTCTTTTCTTTCTTTTACCTTAAGTCCCCGGATTTTATTTCCTTTATTTCTTACGCGTCTTGTGCAGCTCTGATCTCAACACTTGATGCCACAAATACTAGGAAAGCATCTTCCTTAAACCTTCACATAACTTCCTTTTATGAAGCACAAAATCCCGTTAATATTCTCGTCCCCTGTTTCGATGATTACTTCCCTTTTTACTTGAATCCAAGACTCGTACTTCCCTGTTTTGTTTCAAACTCTTCCCAAATATAGCAGTGTTTATCTTCTCCCAGGTTCATACGTAACTTCATACAATAACACAAAATATCCGAGAATATACACTCCCTGTTTTATCGTGTTTATGTGATATCTTTCCTTTTCTTACGAAACTTTGTCGCACAAGATTAATCCCTATCCAAAACTGTGAAGAAATCCCGAGAAAAACTCGTTGAAATCAAACAAGGAAAGTTCGCAGGAAGCTGTAATCATTTTCCCGCCACATTCCATATTCCAAATGGAGAAGATTACCTCCTCATGTCCAGACTGGGGTGTATTTAGACATTAGGTCGCCCCTTAGCAGTGGGTGCCCCTTAGTAATTTGCAGGGTGTAAATATAAAAAATCCTGGGTGTTTTTAACATATTTCTGGGGTGCTTTTAATAATTTTCTCCTGGGAGGTCCAAATGCCACTTTTCGAGCTAATTTCTCCGCACAAGCATATTTCTCCAAAAACACCTACAAAGACATAAAAAGCCATAATAAATATAAAATCGAGCACTATCAATACATACAATTGAGATCATATTAGACACATATATGTGTCTATCACTCCTCTTAGTAGTTCTTTGTCTTCAATCGATGAACGTCGTGAAGTCTAAAGCTCAACTACACATTCTATCCTAATCCGAGACATAGCTATAAGTAGACTAGAAATTAAGACTTATAGTTTTGACAACTAAACTTGACAAACAAGCTTGGGATAGCAACGCTTACGAGTTCGACAAAGCAGTGCTCTAATAATATCCCCCTTTGTAAATTTTAGTGACAAAACTATCAATACATATGGATTACAAAATAAATAAACTTTGTATCTTTAAAAAAGCGGGGGTCTAACAACCACACCCAATTTTTCGCATAGCAATCTGTATGGACTAACTCAAACATACTTTCAAGAGAATCAACTAGACAGTCAGACTCAATCTTAAGAAAAGCATATCAAAGAGTTATATCTCAATTTCTCAATTCAATCTGCAATCAAACAAATAGGAATTTGCGAGCCTGATTGAATATAAGAAATAACTTGAACGGTACCAAAGACCAATGTTCAAGTGTCAATCAATTTATATCAATAACCATAGGTTGGATTATCTAATTGATTGATCTTACGCACAATCTGTGATACTTCAATTATATAAACAAATACAATGCGGAAAAGAAATAACACAGACACCAAAAATTTTGTTAACGAGGAAACCACAAATGCATAAAAACCCCGGGACCTAGTCAAAATTTGAACACCACACTGTATTAAGCCGCTACAGACACTAGCCTACTCCAAGTTAACTTCTGACTGGAATGTAGTTGAGCCCTAACCAATCTCACACTGATCAAGGTACAGTCGCGTTCCTTACGCCTCTAGAACCACGCCGGATTCTGTGCACTTGATTCCCTTAGCTGATCTCACCCAAAACTAAGAGTTGCTACGACCCAAAGTCGAAGACTTGATAAACCAATCTGTCTCACACAAAAAAGTCTATTGTATAGATAAATCTTTCTCCCACAGATAAACCTATGAGTTTTGTTCCGTCTTTTGATAAATCAAGGTGAACAGGAACCAATTGATATACCGGACTTATATTCCCGAAGAACAGCCTAGAAATATCAATCACCTCACAATAATGTTAATCGTATGGTAGCGAAACAAGATATTGTGGAATCACAAACGATGAGACGAAGATGTTTGTGACTACTTTTTATCTTGCCTATCGGAGATTAAATCTCAAGCAAATCTTAGAGAAGATAGTACTCAATCACGATAGAAAACTGCAAGATCAGAACACGCAAACTATAGAGAAAATAGTTGGGTCTGGCTTCACAATCCCAATGAAGTCTTTAAGTCGTTAACCTACAGGGTTTCATGAAAAACCTAAGGTTAAAGGAGAATCGACTCTAGTCGCAACTAGTATCACACATGAGGTTTGGGGATTAGGTTTCCCAGTTGCTAGAGTTCTCCTTTATATAGTTTTAAAATCAGGGTTTGATAGCTTTGAAACAAAGCAATCAATATTTACCGTTAGATGAAACCTGATCTAAGAGCCAAGCTAAGTTTGCTTGAAACCAAAGCAATATCTCTCCATTGTTAGACGGTCTTAGCTTGTTACACACAAATGAAATGTACCTTCATTTAGATATGGGTAACTGTACCTAAACGTGTACACCTTGTTGGCTCAACAATAGTTAACCAAAGTTAGCCATATGAACACTTTCTTATCAACCATATTCAGCTTATCAACAACTAGTTCAAATGACTCAAATGAAACTAGTTATAAAGTTGTTCAATTGTTTATATTCTCATAGAAGTATACAAGATACAATTGAAGCAAAATCGATTTTGATTCACTCGAATCAAGTCATGAATATTATATCCACGGTTTGTAAAAGATTGCATTCCTTATTATATAAATGTATTAGTTCATGAACAAACCGATTCTAGAACTTAACCCACTCAAGTATGCAAACGGGTACGCATACTTAAGTAGTCGGACTTGGACTGTGTCCGACAATATACGAACGGGTACGCATACTATCACACATCCAAAACAACAGTTGAATTAGTACGCGTACGGGTACGCATACAAAAGTTCCCGGACTTCAACTGAGTTCGCCAGTACGCGTACGGGTACGCATACCAAAGCTCCCGGACTTTACCTGACCTTCCCAGTACGCATACGGGTATGCATACTATACCGGTTTTGGATCAACATATATGCAAGTACGCATACTATGTCTATAATCCAATTATGGTTAAGTGTTCTAAACTCTATTTCAATCATTGGAATATTCTTAGAGGATGACAATAGTTGTTTTCACTAACTATTAGCATCAAAGCGATTTTCAAGTTATTGAAATAATCAATACGAAATATTCCTAGTCTACATCAAATGCCTGTATCACACAAATCATGTAGGATGTTACTTGGAGATTTTCACATGATCATCTTTTGACTTGCGTCAAGAATATAAGATGAACTTGGTTGAAGCAAAAACTTACCAACATATATTTCGAGAAATATGTAAGCGAGTTAAACTCAGCTCGAAATATCAAATGTGTATCATCGAATATTATATAGTAATACGACTTTTGTCTGAAGAAGGAGATAGAGTAGAAATAGACTTTCTGAATGATAGATGAGTTTCAGTCTCCACATACCTTTGGTCGATGAAGTTCCACAAGCTCTCCTTAGTAGTTCTTCGTCTTCAATTGATGAACGCCATGAAATCTAAAGCTCAACTACACAATCTATCCTAGTCCGAGATATTACTGTAAGTAGACTAGAAATCAAGACTTACAGTTTTGATCACTAAACTTGACAAACAAGCTTGAGATAGCAATGCTTGAGAGTTCGACCGAGAAGTGCTCTAACAATCTCCCCCTTTGTCAATTTTAATGACAAAACTATCAATACATATGGATTACAAAACAAATAAACTTTGTAGCTTCTCATCCAAATGCTTGATCTCCTTGGTTCTTCAACATTACTTGAAATCTTTGTCACTTCCAAGTACTCTAGTGATTCTGAACGTGTTCAACTCAGCATCATAGTTGTTTTATATCCGTAGCTATAACAATGAGAAAACAGTTGATCTCAATCATTGATATACAGTGTCATAGTATTATTACACAACATCAAAGTTAAATTGTATCATAACTTTGACAACGATACTATGGTAATATGTATCACTCCCCCTTAGTCAATACTTCATCTCACATGAAAACCACTCCCCCTTACATAATGATTCGTGAACCATATGTATTTGTAGTGTGAACTACACATTAATTCTCCCCCTTTTTGTCAATATAAATTGGCAAAGGTACGAAAACTAGTGGGATCCTAATAAAATTTTCATAGAGACTTCATGACCAAAAGAGAACATATCAACTTTGTTTCGATGATTTCACATAGCCGAAACTAGTGTATTCATCAAGGAGTTTATAAAGATACAAGAAAACTCCTACAATATTCCACAGCCGCACTCCCCACAAAGATTTGTCAATTAAGCACAAGTTCAAAAAGAACTCTCCCCCATAAAATGTCATTCCCGAAAGAACAACAAGAGCGACCTTACTTTCACAAGAAAATAAGGATTTCTTTGGACATTAACAAATTACGTGAAACATGAATTCATAATCCAAAATACTCAATTAAATTAACCACAAGAGAACCCATGATTAATTTAATAGGAAATGCTCAACATAAGAGAACTTACGGAACCACACAGTATATTCATAAGAATGTGGATCAGGAAAAGATCAATACTGCGGAATATTCAATGATTCATTCTATTTTTCATCAATATTTGCATAGAGACGTATAATAGACTTAATCTTTGTAGACAAAAGTTCATCCTATCTTCCATCAATATTTGCATAATGACATAATAGGCTTAACTTTTGTTGTCAAAAGTTCATTTTATCTTTTATCAATAATGACATATGATAGACTTAACTTTTGAGCAAGTATGGGACAATCATAGTTCACAGACGCAAACACACATATCCCATAACAAGTTGCAATATATAAAACCATAAAGATTAATACTGCAAAATCATCTTCCAAATAAACTTTAGAATTTAAATAAATTAATCTAAAAATATTGCAAGATGAAAATCGTTGGAAATAGCTATGTGTACTCACAATAATGGCTATTCCAAACCTTAGTTATCCTTCTTAAAACACAAGAATAAATTCTCATAAGAAGTTTCCTAGACAAAAAATAAAGACAACAAGAAAAAATCAAAAGACCCCTAAATTAACAAAATCGATCATGAACGGAAATCAAAGATCACTTCTGGAACCCTCATGAGTCTTTAGGCCTTCAAGCTTGTGATTGACCGCATCCACTGCTTCTTCAGAGAAGATATCCTCATTGAGAAGATCTTTAACATGTGTCTTCGTGAGAACAAGGTATGAATTAACCTTTTTAAACTCAGTTCTTTACACATCAAGACCCTTCATAGTATCAACGAGTTGCAGTTTTACTCCCTCAAAGTATTTAAGAAAGTCATGAACCACTTTAGCAGAAACCATATCCTCATTCTCAATATCTTGATGAGTATAGGCATAGTAGCATGAGGCATTAGGATTTTGATGATCATCTTCTACTAGGGTTCTTTTTTTCCTCCCTTTGGACTCGAAACCAATACCTTTATCAAGAAAACCTCTTGCAAAACCTCCAGTGCGTGAAGGTGAAGCCATTCTTGACAAAACAACAATAACCTAGAGTACGCGTACGTGACTCAATAGGTTTTGCATATAAATGGTTTCTTAGGGACGGTAACTTTTAGGGTTTCTATAGTTGGTTCGTGACAAGTAACACGGGTACTCGTACGCACACAAGCTTGACCCATAAGAGAAAAAAAACCAACACAGAAAAAACTTTAAGACTCAACAGTATAATTTTGCTACGTGAATATTTTCTTTCACAAATTTTGGCTCAATAAATTTTATATCTCCACAGAGAAACAATTTAGAGCACAAGAGTAGCAGGCAACTTAGTTGCAACAAAAACTTTTTCAAACTTGAGACACAACCGATACTTAGGCAAAGCTGTCTGTGGACAATAGTTTAGCTATGGACGATAAGAAATAGCTCAACTATACCTAATTATTAGCAAATCTTACTCAACAGGATTTTTATGAGTAAACATTCAACCCTTGTGATTAATTAGCACAAGTATGAGCCCTAAGCTTATTAAATGAATGGTGTTCACGGTTGAGTCTCTTTTTTCTTCCAATCCTAGGAAAGAATCCTTTATGATGTGAAAAATTATCATAAAACTTGTTGTCATCAAAGTACGAGACAGAGTTCGAGTCCTTACCAGAAGAAGTTCGTTCGGAGGATTTCGACAGCATGTTGATAAGATCCATGTATCCTTCAATTATCAGATTAAGGTTGTCCTTCATATCTCCACCGTTGCTTCCCTCTACAGGAATCTTTTTCACATCTTGAACATCATTCATCACTTTAGGTTGAGAGGGACCTTTCTGAATTCTTCTTGAACGATTTGTATTAATGATACAATTGGTTCGAACGTTCGATGAGCAATTTGAACTGACATTCCTAGGAGAATTCACATGGAGAGTACTAAAACCAATAGGTTTAGACATCCAAATGTCAGAAACACCTTTGAGAATTAAATCTAAGGTATGCTAAAGCCGACAAAAGTAATTGTCATCAGGCTTCAGTTTGCTCTTCCGTTGAACATGTCCTTTTGAATTACAAAAAAGACATACTTTCAGATTACCTGAGTGATTAGAGTGTGTAGCATTAGAAACATCGTTAGAAGATTTCTTCCTTCCATGGGACGAGGTAAATCCATGATTAGTGGAAGAACCAGGCACTTCTTTATCAATAGGAAGGGATTTCAACTTTACTTCTGGAACTAAATTTCTTGAAGTAGAGTCAGAAGCAGTTGGTATAGTGGACTCTTTAGAACATCCTTGAATAGAGAGTTTACTCAAAAGTTGTTCAATCTCCAAGGCATCCTTTTTGAGTTTTGCCTCGAGTAAGGTTCGTGAAGGGCAAACTTTGGCGTTTTCCTCGCTAAGAGCCTTTAATTTAGAGTTACGAACATTTACTATATCGATAAGAGTATTGACGTTGTTTTTCAACCGATTGATTCTATCAGCCTAGATTCTAAAAAAGATTTATAATCAGTTTACTCTCTTCGACTGCATCACTTTCTTCAACAGAGTCAGACTCATTTAAAAGGTAATCGGGATAACACTTGTCAATGCAAGTCTGTTTCGTTGGAACACTAGGTTCATCTATATTTTAGATTGATAAATCTTTCTCTTTAATAGATTTTATAGAAACCGAAATTTTGTTTCTGGTGATACGTTTATCAGAGATAACACTATTGTCCATAGAGTCAGATCGCTACAAACGCAGACTTATGAGGTCTTAAACGTGTTTGCCTGATCTGATACCAATTGAAAAAGCGGGGGTCTAACAACCACACCCAATATTTCGCTTAAAAATCTGTATGGACTAACTCCAATATAATTTCAAGAGAATCAACTAGACAGTCAGACTCAATCTTAAGAAAAGTATATGAAAGAGTTATATCTCAATTTCTCAATTCAATCCGCAATCAAACAAATAGGAATTTGCGAGCCCGAATGAATATAAGAAATAACTTGAATGGTACCAAAGACCAATGTTCAAGTGTCAATCAATTTATATCAACAACCAAAGGTTGGATTATCTAATTGATTGATCTTACGCACAACTTGTGATATTTCAATTATATAAACAAATATAATGCGGAAAAGAAATAACATAAACACAATAAATTTTGTTAACGAGGAAACCAAAAATGCAGAAAACCCTCGGGACCTAGTCCAGATTTGAACACCACACTGTATTAAGCCGCTACAGACACTAGCCTACTCCAAGTTAACTTCGGTCTGGAATGTAGTTGAGCCCTAACCAATCTCACACTGATCAAGGTACAGTCGCGTTCCTTACGCCTCAAGAACCACGCCGGATTCTGTGCGCTTGATTCCCTTAGCTGATCTCACCCACAACTAAGAGTTGCTACGACCCAAAGTCGAAGACTTGATAAACCAATCTGTCTCATACAAAAAAGTCTATTGTATAGATAAATCTGTCTCACACAGATAAGCCTATGAGTTTTGTTTCGCCTTTTGATAAATCAAGGTGAACATGAACTAATTGATATACCGGAATTATATTCCCGAAGAACAACCTAAAAATATCAATCACCTCATAACAATCTTAATCGTATGGTAGCGAAACAAGATATTGTGGAATCACAAACGATGAGACGAAGATGTTTGTGACTACTTTTTATCTTGCCTATCGGAGATTAAATCTAAAGCAAATTTTAGAGAAGATAGTACTCAATCACGATAGAAAACAGCAAGATCTGAACACGCAACTACATAAAAAAATAAGTGGGTCTGGCTTCACAATCCCAATGAAGTCTTCAAGTCATTAACCTACAGGGTTACGTGAAAAACCTAAGGTTAAAGGAGAATCGACTCTAGTCGCAACTAGTATCACAAAGGAGGTGGTTTCCCATTTGCTAGAGTTCTCCTTTATATAGTTTTCAAATCAAGGTTTTATAGCTTTGAAACAAAGCAATCAATATTCACCGTTAGATGAAACCTGATCTAAGAGCCAAGCTAAGTTTGCTTGAAACCAAAGCAATATGTCTCCATCATTAGATGGTCTTAGATTGTTACACACAAATGAAATATACCTTCATTTAGATATGGGTAACCATATTCATCTTATCATCAACTAGTTCAAATGAAACTAGTTATAGAGTTGTTCAATTGTGTATATTCTTATAGAAGTATACAAGACACAATTGAAGCAAAATCGATTTTGATTCACTCGAATCAAGTCATGGACATTATAGCCACGGTTTGCAAAATATTGCATTCCTTATTATATAATGTATTAGTTCATGAAAAAACCGATTCTAGAACTTAACCCACTCAAGTATGCAAACGGGTACGCATACTTAAGTAGCTGGACTTGGACTGTGTCCGACAGTATGCGAACGGGTACGCATACTATCACACATCCAAAAAAACAGTTGAATTAGTACGCGTACGGGTACGCATACAAAAGTTCCCAAACTTCAACTGAGTTCGCCAGTACGCGTACCAAAGCTCCCAGACTTTACCTGACCTTCCCAGTTCGTATACGGGTATGCATACTATACCGGTCTTGGATCAACATATATGCAAGTACGCATACTATGTCTATAATCCAATTATGGTTAAGTGTTCTAAACTCTATTTCAATCATTGAAACATTCTTAGAGGATGACAATAGTTGTTTTCACTAACTATTAGCATTAAAGTGATTTTAAAGTTATTGAAATAATAATTGCGAAACATTCTGAGTCTACATCAAATGGCTGTATCACACAAATCATGTAGGATGTTACTTGGCAATTTTCACATGATCATCTTTTGACTTGAGTCAATAATATAAGATGAACTTGGTTGAAGCAAAAGCTTACCAACACATATTTCGAGAAATATGTAAGCGAGTTAGACTCAGCTCGAAATATCAAATGTGTATAATCGAATACTATATAGTAATACGACTTTTGTCTCAAGAAGGAGATAGAGTAGAAATTGACATTCTGAGTGATAGATGAAATTCAGTTTCCACATACCTTTTGTCGATGAAGTTCCACAAGATCTCCTTAGTAGTTCTTCGTTTTCAATTGATGAACGCCGTGAAGTCTAAAGCTCAACTACACAATCTATCCTAGTCCGAGACATTATTATAAGTAGACTAGAAATCAAGACTTATAGTTTTGATCACTAAACTTGAAAAACAAGCTTGAGATAGCAACGCTTGCGAGTTCGACCGAGCAGTGCTCTAACAAGCTTCTCATCCAAATGCTTGATTTTCTTGGTTCTACAATATTACTCGAAATCTTCGTCACTTCCAAGTACTCCAGTGATTCTAAACGTGTTCAATTCAGCATCATAGTTTTTGTAGATCTGTAGCCATAACAATATATAAAAACAAGATGTTTTTGTATTGTTATACAGTGTCATAGTATTATTACACAGCATCAAAGTTCAATTGTATCACAACTTTGACAATAATACTATGGTGATATGTATCACTCCCCCTTAGTCAATACTTCATCTTACAATGAAAACCATTCCCCTTTACATAATGATCCGTAAATCATATGTATTTGTAGTGTGAACTACACAATAATTCTCCCCTTTTTTTTCAATATAAATTGGCAAAGGTACGAAAAATAGCGGGATTATAATGAAATTCTCATAGAGATACTTCATGACTAAAAGAGAACATTTCAACTTTGTTTCGATTATTTCACATAGTCGAAACTTAGTGTATTCATCAAAGAGTTTATAAAGATACAAGAAAACTCCTACAATATTTCACAACCGCACTCCCCAAAAAGATTTGGAAATTAAGCACAAGTTCGATTAAGAACTTTCCTCCATAAAATGCCATTCCCGAAAGAACAACAAGAGCGACCTTACTTTCACAAGAAAAGAAGGATTTCTTTGTACATTAACAATCACATGAAACATGAATTTGTATCCATAAAACTCAATTAAATTAACCACAAGATAACCTTAATAATTAATTTAATCGGAAATACTCAACATAAGAAAACTTACGGAACCATAAAGTACTTTCACATAGAAGTGGATCAAGGAAAGATCAATACTGCGGAATATACAAAAGTTCATCATATCTTTTATCAATATTTGCATAATGACATAATAGACTTAACTTTTGTCATATGAGATAATCATAGTTCACGTACGTAAACACACATATCCCTTAAATTTATTTTCAATATATAAAACCAATAAAGATTAAATACTGCAAAATCATCTTCCAAAAACTACAAATGAGCTTAGAAGAGAAGTACTCCAAGAACCCAAGTGCCCGATCCCAAGAGAAGTGGTACAAGAGCGACGAAACGGAGCAAAACACTAAAAAAAAGAGTCAGGACAAATACCAATCTTAACTCATCCAAATTCGGGAATTATCATCTCCATTTTGAAGATAATTCAAATAGGAAGAGAATGCAAAAAGAATGAGGTCATTCCGAGTTCGGACGAAGAAGTTACAGCCAAAAAAAGTTTACCGAATATCGACGTCTACATGCCAGTTTGCAAACGAGTATGCAAAATGGAGTAACTGAATTTTTCAGTTTGCAAACTGGTATGCAAACTGGAGTAACTGAATTTTTCAATTTGCAAACTGGTATGCATTTCTGAAGTGTACCAAGAAGGACAAAACATCCCGAACAACTATTTTCAAACCGGAACATTTTAGAACCTTAAACACAAATCAAGTTAGGTAGACATGAATGAAAACACAAGGTACATGAATCATTATAAGTACTTTAAGCAAATAATAAAAACATAAATCTTGATCAAGATTAGAGACATACCTTTTTAGAAGAATCCAATCGAATTATACAATGTTACCAAAAATTCAGAATCATACCCAACATAATGTGTGCGCCTCAATTCTTGTGCTTCCCTCACCGTATACATAACAGGGCATTTCTTGGTGAGGATGCATTTTCAACACAATCAAGTTGTGTTGTGGTGAACAATGTCTTGCTCTTCACAGGTGTCAGAAACTGACTTTTCCGCAACCATGGATTTCTCACAATCTATAGTTTTTGGTTTATTTCGTTTCTTCTTCCACCGATTCTTGTGGTCCACTTTTGAATTATCATGAAAGAGATTACTTTTAGAACCTTTCATATCCAAATTCATCTTTCCCAAGAAATTTGTAACTTCCAACATCATGGATTTCGCCTTCTCCATAGTAATGGAATTTTATGGGAGATCATTCCTTTTGACACTCAGTGCATCATTGGCTTTCTTTGGTACCCAATGCTGAGTGCGTTTAGGAATAACCGAAACCTTCTTCCCATTACCCTCTTCTAGAATTCTAGGAAGAGAATTGGATTGACTATTCTTTTGCAAGTTAGTCTTTCTCCAATTGGGAGCATCGAATCTTGTCTTCGTCTTTACAAAGTTATCAATTTAATAATCATTACGATTGTGAAAAGGCTTCTTATGACGTTTATATGCAAATCTAGGTTTATCACAACACTGATTCCTTTGCCTAAAGGTTGGACGTTCATAACCCGTAATGTTAAGGGTGTTAGCCTTAACATATGATCTAGGTTTAATCACTTATTTTGACACCCAAACAAGAATATCATGAAGTTTTTCATTCCTTATACGAAAACGACATCTCCAGTCCAGGTGACCTTTGTTTCCGCAATAATGACAGATATAAGGAACGTTCTTACCCGGATTCATGTGTGCTGTTTTTGGAGGTTGATATACTTTGCTCTTTCGAACCTTAACTGCCATTGAAGGAATTTTACTTTTTCCATCAGTTGAAACCTTTTTGTATAGAAGAATCACTAGCCTTTACAAATTTTACCTCTTTGCTAGTACTTGGAGCATCTATTCCCTTATAGCCCAATCCTCGTGTATCACGATGATTTTTACTTGCTCCTAGCATAGTGGTTAATTTGCTTGAACTAGTATTGAACTTTTTCAAGTCATCTTCCAACATCTTGATTTTATCAAGAGCAGCAACTAAATCAGCCTCAAGGCGTTTTTCTCGAGCGAGATAAGCGCTTTCTCTGTTATCAAAACTTGCTTGCTGAGAGTTAATCCTTTCTTCAGTTTCTGCAAGTTTCTCTTCCAACAAGAAGTATTTTTTGATAAACATTATCACATTCAAGTGACTTTCTACTCAGGTTTTCCTCAGAATCTTTGAGGATCGATTCGCAAGAGCGATTCGAAACAAAAAGACCTCCATAAATCCTTTTCAATTTCTTATTTTCTCGACAGAGATGGGTTAGAAAAGGAGTGACAGAAGAAGTTTCAAGCTTTCCAACCGGTTTCAACAACTTAACATACTCTGAGATTTCCTCATCAACATCTCTCTATCAATATCTGAGTCACCTTCGTCATAAAGTTCATCCAACTGTTCTTCTAGGCGTGTTTCCCAGATATAACAAGTTTCTACATCACGAGGATGTTTAGATATTGACCTAGATGTGACAGTTCTCTCAGGTAAATTTAAGCTTTGAAAAACATCTGGTAATTTCTGAACTGGTACGTTATTAGAGATAGACTCGTCCATACAAATCAGATCGCTACAAACACGGACTTATAAGGTCTTTAACGTGTTTGCCTGCTCTGATACCAATTGAAAAAGCGGGGGTCTAAAAACCACACCCAATATTTCGTTTAGGCAATCTGTATGGACTAAGTCCAATATAATTCCAAGAGAACCAACTAGGCAGTTAGACTCAATCAAGGAAAATATATCCAAGAGTTATATCTCTGTTTCTCAATGTAATCAGCAAATCAAATAGATAGAAATCCGCAAGCCTGATTATTATGAGGGACGACTTGAACGGTACCAAAGACCAATGTTCAAGTGTCAATCAATTTATATCAACAACCAAAGATTAGATTACCAATTGGTTAAACTACGCACAACCTGTGATATTTAAATTATATAGAAAATATAATGCGGAAAAGAAATAACACAGACACCAGAAGTTTTGTTAACGAGGAAACCGCAAATGCATAAAAACCCCGGGACCTAGTCCAGATTTGAACACCATACTGTATTAAGCCGCCACAGACTCTAGCCTACTACAAGTTAACTTCGGACTGGAATGTATTTGAGCCCTAATCAATCTCACATTGGTTAAGGTACAGTCGTGTTCCTTACGCCTCTGAATCCCAGTAGGACTCTACGCACTTGATACCCTTAGCAGATCTCACCCACAACTAAGAGTTGTTATGACCCAAAGTCGAAGACTTGATAAACAAATCTGTCTCACACAGAAAAGTCTATTGAATAGATAAATCTGTCTCCCACAGAAATACCTACGAGTTTTGTTTTGTCTTTTGATAAATCAAGGTGAACAGGAACCAATTGATACACCGGACTTATATTCCCGAAGAACAGCCTAGTAATATCAATCACCTCACAATGATCTTAACCGTATGGAAGCGGAACAAGATATTGTGGAATCACAAACGATGAGACGAAGATATTTGTGACTACTTTTTATCTTACCTATCAGAGATTGAATCTCAAGCAAATCTTAGAGAAGATAGTACTAAATACGATAGAACAAAGTAAGATCAGAACACGCAACTACAGAGAAAATAGTTGGGTCTGGCTTCAGAATCCCAATGAAGTCTTTAAGTCGTTAACCAATAATGGTTTTAGAAAAACCTAGGTTAAAGGAGAATCGACTCTAGTCGCAACTAGTATCACACATGAGGTTTCGGGATTAGGTTTCCCAGTTGCTAGAGTTCTCCCTTATATAGTCTTCAAATCAGGGTTTGCAATCAATGTTACCTTGGTAACAAAGCAATCAATATTCACCGTTAGATGAAAACTTGATTAGATTCAAGATAATATCTTTCAACCATTAGATCGAACTTAGCTTGTTACACACAAATGAAATGTACCTATATTTAGATATGGGTAACCGTACCTAAACGTGTACACTTAGTTGGCTCAACAATAGTTAATCGAAGTTAGCCATATGAACACTTTCATATCAACCTTGTTCATCTTAATCACAACTAGTTCAAATGACTCAAATGGTACTAGTTATAGAGTTGTTCAATTGTTAATATTCTCATAGAAGTATAAAAGACACAATTGAAGCAAAATCGATTTTGATTCACTTGAATCAATTCATGAACATCATAGCCACAGTTTGCAAAGATTGCATTCCTTATTATATAAATGTATTTGTTCACGAATAAACCGATTTTAGAACTTAACCCACTCAAGTATGCAAATGGGTACGTATACTTAGAGTTCCGGACTTGGTCTATCCGCAAGTATGCGAATGGGTACGCATACTGTCATTCACGACCAAACTCAGTTAAATTCCCGGATTTGAACTGTCAAGCTAGTACGCATACGGGTATGCATACTAAGTTCTCATACTTCAACTGTTAAACCAGTACGCATATGGGTATGCATACTATGGTTCCCGGACTTGGAATAACTTGCAACAGTTAGCATACAAGTACGCATATTGTGATATATCCAATCAATGGTTAATCGTTCTAAACTCCATCTTAATCATTGAAACATTCTTAGAAGACGAAAATAGCTATCTCACATAAACTATTAGCTTCAAAGCAATTTGCAAGTGATCGATAGATCGATACGAAACATTCCGAGTCTACATCAAATGACTGTCTCACACAAATCATGTAAGATGTTACAAGGCGATTTTCACATGATCATCTTTTGACTTTCGTCAAGAATAAATATTAACTTGGTTAAAGCGAAAGCTTACCAATACATATTTCGAGAAATATATAAGCGAGTTAAACTCAGCTCGAAATATCAAATGTGTATAAGATAAAGTCTATATAGCTATACGACTTTTGTCTCAATAGGAGATAAAATATAAATAGATGAGTTCATGTCTCCACATACCTTTTGTTGATGAAGTTCCACAAGCTCCCCTTAGTAGTTCTTCGTCTTCAATCGATGAACGCCGTGAAGTCTAAATCTCAACTGCACATTTTATCCTAATCCGAGACATTGCTATAAGTAGACTAGAAATCAAGACTTATAGTTTTGACAACTAAACTTGACAAACAAGCTTGAGATAGCAACGCTTGTGAGTTCAACCGAGCAGTGCTCTAACAATTGCTATACCAAACCCTACTTATCCTTCTTAAACATAAGAATAAATTCTCATAAGAAGTTTCCTAGACATTAAGATTCTTGAAAAATTATTTATGGTCCCCGAACTCCTTGTCATCAACAGACATTGGAACATAAGGTTCATGAAGAAATTGAACTCCAACAAACCTTCTTGAATGTTTTCGAACCAGGGCCTTCTGAATTTCAAGAGATCTTAAAACAATGACTTTCATCTGTAGAACCTTCATCCTGGTTTGTTTTAACTCTTCAAGAACATCAGAAAACTTTTAAAGATTTGAGTTGTTAGCTCTTGGTTTCTTCATATTCTTCCTTTTTCTCTTCAAAGTTGTAGTGGAATGGGATTCATCTTTTTCCTTCATGACTGATTTCTTAACAATCATGTTTACGTCTTTTACATCAGAAGAGGTGATGCTTGGAGTCTCCATAAGTTTAAAATATGGGTTTGTGAAAAGAACCACAAATAAAACAACTCCACAAGCAACCTTTTGATGAAAAGAGTTTTAGAGAAGGAACAAGATAGCAGGGATACTGAACATATATACAGAGTAAGGAGGGTTCACGTACAACCAACACAGACAACCCTATGACGGGTAGAATGTCGATTTTAACCTTTTTATTCAACTAGGGTGAAATCTTCTCAATACCATTACTTGAACTTTTAGAAAGATATGAATAGAACAGATGAAAATTCAAGTAATAATATTCAAGATATAAACTAGAATAGTTTCTGACCCTAAAGCCCGACTGTGCACAATTCTTGTCTCTTTTCGAAATACGGGCACATAAGACAAGAAGCACTTTGAACACAGCTAGACTGTGTTAGGGTGAACAGTAATCTATCCACCACAAGGTTCCTGCACAGAATTATCAACATCCCTCTTTATAGATCGTTTAGACCTAGTTCTTTTCTGTAGTGATCTAACTTTTTCCTTAGAAATCAACTTCTTAGGAGAGGAGTTAAATTTACATACCTCAGATGGATTTGATTTCAAAACAAGTTTGAGATTGTTTGCTAATCGACTGGCGCTCCGTTGTAGTTTTTTGAATACCTTAATTTATGTTTGTACTTGAAACAATTAGAGAGTTCATGACCCTTAATAGTACAATAAGGACATGCCAATGTGGAGGATGGTTCAGGCACCATAGACGAAATGCTTCTAAACAAAGCGAAGTACCTAAAACATAGGAGATAGAGTTTTCATTAGACAAGGAAAAATCCATTTCATCCTCCAGTGCGGTTGAAGATGTGTCTCCAGGAAAAATGTCAAGGTTGATATGAGTATTGCTACAATAATCAAAATTGATATTTTCACCAAGGAGTGCTACACTTGATTTTTCATCTTCTGTAGAACCATAGTGATCATATTTTTCATCAAGAGGCGCAACAAGACCTTTGTTCCCAGTGTATTTTCTACGATTTGTGAAAAGACGAGGGTACCCAAATATACCTCAATCTAAAACTTTTCCACCTATAAGTCCTCTTAACGAAAGTGATTGTCTATGGACTGAGTCGAGACAATACAACGAATCGGTATTCACACTTTGTGTGATCGTCTATAGATACAAGATCGATACAATACAACAATCAAAGTGTGATTACTTAATAATAGGTTCGGACTTAACCAAACTCTATAGGATCACTATCAAGTAATACGGAGTTAACGTTTGTGTAATTTACTTTAAATTATAATTGCAGAAAACAAAAGTAAATGACACAGCAAGATTTTTCTAACGAGGAAACCGCAAATGCAGAAAAACCCCGGGACCTAGTCCAGAATTGAATACTCTCAGAATTAAGCCGCTATACAAAATCAACCTAACTTCGTATAGTTGAGACCAAGCAACTAAACCTATAGTTCACCTGGTTTCTTCAGTATCCCTGCGCTTCTGACATTCAATAAGTGCTCGCACTAGAACAATTACTTTGGTTTGCATTCCAAACAGTAAAGGTACAACAAATCTGTTCGGTATCAACTCTATTCAATCCCGGTGATATGAGTTAGACAAAGGCTCTTCTGTTTAATCCAATAAACTCCTTTGTCGGGTTTAGATCTATCTAACAAACAACTAACAAGTAGTCGAGTTTATATTATGCAATCAATAATAGGATCTATCCAGATTCTAAATACTGATGCCGATCTACGCAAATAATCAATCAAATCTACCAAAAGATAAACCGATTATAGTTGGATCCCATATGATCAAGTTTTGTGCACATCAAAGATTATAAGCCCAAATCAGAAATCTTCTTCGTCTTCAAATCTTCTTAAATCTTCAATAAACACCTGCACACAACAACTTGAATCTCTTGTGATCAATCACACACAGAACGGAGTCTGTTAACAATGGATTATCACAAGACGTCTTTAGATCTACAAACAGTTCTAAAGATCCCGTCGACACTTCGATCTAGTTTGAGTGAATCTTATATCAGAAGAGAATATTCTCAAGAATAAACAAACTAGGTGCAATCAAAGTTCAACAACCGTTACTAATGCATAGAAAAAGTTGAAAACCCCGAAACACATATGCTTTTATGTTACACAAAAATTCAACATATTGTGACTTTTTCACACATGAGTTTCAATCGGAACACCTTATGATCCTTTGATAAAGCCTACCAACAAGGGCTAGAACTTAATCCCTCTAAATCAAAAAGCCACACAAAGCATAAGGGTTCACACATAATATGAGATCGAATATTAAGGTTATAAACCGAAATCAAACATCCCATACACATAGCAATAATACAAAGCATTTAAGCACAGGCTATGTAATCGAAAATCTATCACAAGAAAAATTATAAAATAATAATTTTATTCATAAATAGATAGTTTTATTCATCAATAGACCTTACTCAATAATTGAAAGAAATCAAAAACTGATGTGTATTTTGTTTGGATTAAGTATTACATCATATAACTTAATCTCTAAAGGTGCTCTTATTATTCACCGAAGATTCTTCAGAGCACTGATTTTTGAGTCTTTTCTTTTCTTTCAGGAGATTGAGTCTTCATTTCAAAAGATTCACTTCCACAATCAACTTCAAAAGTTTTGACTCAAGCCACTTCTTATTCTTTTCAGAAGCTTCCAATTGTTCTCGAGCAATCTCAAAATCTCTCATTAAATAGAACATGAGATCAAGTGATATGTGATTCTTCTTATGTTCCCTTGAGTAGTACCACTTAATCTCAGTGGGAGGAAATGTTTAAAGCTTCTGTAATTGTGAAATGATATCAATAGTATCTTCACCCATCTTTAACCGTAAACAAGAAGAGAAGAATCGGTTCTTAATACGTTTTATATATCAAATCGAACTTGGTTTCCAAGTTTTGAGATACCTAATCAATGTATTTTTATTTGATAAAAGTCGTGAAAATATATGCTTTCGGAAATAACAGAGTAGGTTTTCTGAAACAATATGATTAAGAGGGTCAGAATTTTTTTTACCCAATTTTTGTCATGAACTTTCCTAGGATCGAAAGTATTTTTATAAAAATAGAGAAGAGTATTCCAATACTATAAAAATACTTTAGATGTTCATGATGAGTACAGAAATATACTTTTCTCATATTCCAGTGCTCTTTTAAGATTTTCCAATTTATTTAAATTGAGCACAAATGGGAAAATCCGATCAACAAACTTAATTGTTGAAGTGAGCAATTGATTTCTCGTCTTCATTTTTGGAACATGATCTATCATGATGTTTTTGAACATCTTTCTTTCTGAAACTATTCCAAGAATAGTCTTTTTCCATTAAGTCACAACTTGAGTGATCTGATGCAACAGAAGGATCATAAGTGTGACAAGAATTCTTTTGAGACATAAATTGAGAAGAGCTCTTATATCGTCCCAAAAAATTCTTGGAATATGACATCATCTTTTGGTGAGATTGTTTCCTTGATTCTAATTTAGACAGTTGATCAACAGCAAAACAACATGATTTGAAATCATTTGTTTGAGTGCATTTCTGCTGAACGTTGCCATAGTCAGTAGGAAAATCCTTGTCAATTGTTGTGTTTGACCAGATATCAGCTGTTGGATTATTCCTTGAGACACATCTCTCTTGATTCTTGCAAGTGATTAGACTATTGAAATCAGGATGTCGTTTATTAGCTAAGAGATTTCGGGAATTACATATCCTTTTCTTAACAAATAGATTTTTTCTGATTTGATCATTGTCAAATCCTTCAGATTCAACTTCAAGAGAAAATGGAACACAATTTTAACCTTGATATAGACTAGATGTGATAATCATCATATCATGCAGTTCATGAACTTCAAGAGTTTCTTGAGAGACAGCTTCTTCATGCAACCTGGTTTTTATTAGAGATTCTCGGATGATTCTCTCGATAGATTGATAATAAATATTATCCTTTAGATTATATTTTTCAGCAAGCTTTATGAAAAATTTAATCTCATTACTGTCATCTAAGTCTGACCCAAGTATTTGTTTTCTTATTAACCCATCATGATTAATATTTCCTGAGTTGTGTTCAATCAAAGAACTAACAGAGCTAAGCTGTTTACCAGGTTTTGAAAACAAATAGCCTTTTTGAAGTATATCATATTCTTGCTCTACGTTAACTGAATCAGACATAGATTCAATTCTTATAGGTTGGATCGCACCAAAGACAAATTATTAGATCTTTTCGTGTTTGCCTGCTCTGATACCAATTGAAAACACGAGGGTAACCAAATATACCTCAATCTAAAACTTTTCCACCTATAAGTCCTCTTACCGAAAGTGATTGTCTATGGACTGAGTCGAGATAATACAACGAATCGGTATTCAAACTTTGTGTGATCGTATATGGATACAAGATCGAGACAATACGACAACAAGATAACTTGCGTGATTGACTATGGATACAAGATCGATAAAATACAACAACGAAGTATGTTTACTTGATAAATGGTTCGGACTTAACTAAGGACAATAGGATTACTATCAAGTAATTGCGGTTTATTATTAGTTTTCGATTGATTTGATTGACTAACGGTTGTTGAACTTTGATTGCAACTAGTTTGTTTATGCTTGAGAATCTTCTCTTTTGATATAAGATTCACTCGAACTAGATCGAAGTTTCGACGGGGATCTTTAGAATGTTTGTAGATCTAAAGACGTCTTGTGATAATCCATTGTTAACAGATTCTGTTCTGTGCGTGATTGATCACAAGAGATTCAAGATGATTGTGTGCAGGTGTTTATTGAAGATCTAAAAAGATTTGAAGACAAAGAAGATTTCTGATTTGGGTTCATAATCTTTGGTGTGCACAATACTTGTTTCGGTTAAAGAGGATCCAACTATAATCGGTTTATCTTTGTGATAGATTGGATTGATTAGTTGAGTAGATCAACATCAATACAATTCTTTGTAATTCAAAGTATTGAATGCAAAATCTGGACAATTACTTTGGTAGTTGTTATTGGATAGATCTAAGGACCTGACAAAGGAGTTTATTGAGATAAACGGAAGAGCCTTTTGTCGAACTCATATCACTTGGTTGAAAAGAGTTGTTACCAAACATATTTGTTGTTCCTTTACTGTTTGGAATACGAACCAAAGGAATTGTTCCAAGTGCGTGACTTATTAACAAGTTTGAGGCGCAGGGATACAGACGGAACTAGGTGAACTATAGGTTTAGTTGCTTGGTCTCAACTATACGAAGTTGGTTTGATTTTGTATAACGGCTTAATCTTGAGAGTATTCAATTCTGGACAAGGTCCCGGGGTTTTTCTGTATTTGCGGTTTCCTCGTTAACAAAATATTGCTGTGTCTTTTACTTTTTGTTTTTATTATAATTTGAAGTAAAATAAACAAACGTTAATTCCTATTTACTTGATAGTAATCCTATTGTGTTTGGTTAAGTCCAAACCATTTATCAAATAAACATACTTCGTTGTTGTATTGTCTCGATCTTGTATCCATAGTTAATCACGCAAGTTGTCTTGTTGTTGTATTGTCTCGATCTTGTATCCATAGACGATCACACGAAGTGTGAACCGATTAGTAGACAATCACTTTCGGAGAAAAGACTTATAGGTGGAAAAGTTTTAGATTGAAGTATATTTGGGTACCCTCGTCTTTTCAACCGTAATTATCTAGTTTCCCACCAGCGGTACTCGTAGAGCTTCTTGATCCCACAAAAGTCTTTAAACGAGCGGTCGTAAGAGATTTCGCCTAATTATGGTACTTTCCTCTCCGAATAGATGGCTCCATCAGTAACAACACAACAAGGTAGTTTTGCTGGCTCTTAGGATAGTTTACATGAAATGCAAACTTGGGTATTTATAGACCAAGGAAGTTTGGACACCAAGGAATTTCCAAAACCGAAATATTCTTAAGATATGCAATATTTCCATAATCGGTTTTCATAATTCCTAGAAATGCTCTATCCAAAATTAACCGAAATCCTACTAGAAAATCTCCAATTAGTAAATGAACATTACCAATTTTTATTTTCCAGAGATATGCATTTTAATTGCTGGTAATTAAAAGCATATAAAAATTAACAACCTTAATTAAAAGATTCTCAACTTATTTCGGTCTGGGATCTCCTTTAGTTATTAAGGAATATCTTTAAACAATAAAAGATAAGAGTTACTGAACATGTTCAAAGTATGTCGGCATCTTAATTCTTTGTAAATCCTCTTTCATATTTACAATCTTGGAACCGATTATATCACACTTCCAAACAAGTTTAGAACTGGTTCATCTGATTTCCAAGAACTACGTGATTGATCAAATCAACACACTAGTTATGGGTTTACGGTTCTACCAAACACAAGGATCGGTTCTACCTTAATATGGTTACTGGGACCTGTTACATCAGTTACCAAATTGGTCACATCAATTACCAGGACCGGTTACCATATTCTCATGGTATTACTTGTGATCAGTCACACCAGTTACCAAGATCGGTTACACCAATTACCAGGACCGGTTACACCAATTACAAGGATCGATTACTACTCTTTTGTGATCGGTCACACCAATTACTAGGATCATATACACCAATTACAACTATCGATCATACCATCTTAGGTGATTACTTAGGATCGGTTACACTAATAAAAGTCATACCAATACATAAGTCAGGCATTGTGACTAGTTTTACCAAGATACATAACAAGTTATGATCGGTTCTACTAACTCACACATATTGGTAATCCAAAGATATGCAAGGAATAACAATACCAATAAGCCTAACGATTTCCCTTTCGATTCATAAAACAAGTTCATGAATGTACTTCCTTTAAACGAATGTAAACATTGTTTCCTAGGACGAAATCTTCACCCATACCCATATACATAATCACAATAACATTCATACGATTATGTCGATGTCTTATATACGAAGTTCAAAAGATAAGCGTTATACTTCGTATTTTAATTCCTTAACACTATGTCTACTAGAGTATAATCATTCACAGCTTCGCAGTTATGTTTTCAATATAGAACGAATTGAAAGATACGTTGGGAATGAAACAGTTCAAGTCAAAATATTACTAACCTCAAGAGGAAGGATGATGTTGTCGATGTAGCTTGTTACTTCTTCACATTCTTCAAGTCTTCGAGTAATACTTGTATGTCTCATTATCCTAATCTTTCTAGCCTAACCTATACGAAGTTGTCTCTAGTACATAATCAAGCGACTCTTAAATTGAGTTTTGATTCACTAAAATATGACAACCAAACTTGACATACCAACGCTTGGTGGGTTCAACCGAACTATGCTCTAACAATTTGGACACTCATTAGCAAAATGACCAAAACCTTTACACTTGAAGCACTGTGGCATATCCTCATCATCAATGTCGATAATATCCCTATTTTTAGGAGGAACACAATCATGGGGATTTACTGATTATCTAGGTTTGTCTCTGGTGAACTGTTTACTTCTCTTCAAAAGAAGATCTCTAAACTGTCTTGTGATCAGAGAAACTGAGTTGTCAAGATCTTCATCTGATGGTTCAGTCTCAATAGGATCATCCACCGAGTTGCCAACACTTTTACTTTTATCAAGTAGTTTAGTGTTCTTTTGTGCTTTAAACGCAACATCCTTTCCAGTTTGGATATATGCTCATGATAAAAGATCTTTAACTTTCCAACAAGAGTATTCCTGGAAAGTGTTTCAAGGTTATTTCCCTCAACGATGGCATGTTTCTTAGAATCGTATCTAGCTGGTAGCGATTTGAGAATTTTCATCACAATGTCCTTTTCAGGAATAGTCTTACCCAATGCAAAAGATGCATTAACAATTTCAGACACTTTGTGATTAAACTCATCAAATGAATCTTCATCATCCATACGAAGCTTTTCCCAATCATAATTTAGGTTTTGAAGCCTGGCTTCCTACTCAGAGGTATTCCCTTCAAATACGGTTTCAAAGATATCTCAAGCATCTTTAGAACGAGTGAACGTAGTCACATGGTGATGGAGATATGGGGTAATGGCGTGGATGATAGCATTTAATCCGTCATAATTTTGCTTTGCAGCACTAATCTCGACTTCACTGTATCTATCAATATCCTTTGCAACAGTTATACCATCTACTGTAACCATTGGAGGATTATAGCCATTAACAACACGAACCCATGTTTGAAAATCTCGCGCTTGTAGAAAGGAACGCATCGCAATTTAACACCATAAGTAATTCGAGCCATCGAAGACTGGCGATACGTTTATAGAGATAGAACTTATGTCCATAGAATCAGATTGCTACAAACACAGACTTATGAGGTCTTAACATGTTTTTCGGCAATCTGTATGGACTAAACTCCAATATAATTCCGAGAGCACCAACTTAAAAGCGAGACTTAATCAAGAAATATATCAAAGAGCTTTATCTATTTCTCAATACAATCAACAAATCGAACAGATAGAAATCCATGAGCCTGATTGATGTGAGAATAACTTGGACGGTACCAAAGACCAATGTCAGAGTGTCAATCAAGTTCTATCCAGCAAACAAGGTCGGATTTATCAAATGTGATTGAACTACGCACAACCTGTGATATTTTAATTATATAAACAAATATAATACGGAAAAGAAATAACATAGACACCAGAAATTTTGTTAACGAGGAAACCGCAAATGCAGAAACCCACAGATAAGTCTATTCTTGGTTTTGTTTCCGTCTTACGATAAATCAAGGTGAACAGGAAACTCAACTAATACCCAGGACTTATACTCCCGAAGAGCAGCCTAGAAATATCAGTCACCTCACAATAACCCAACTGATTAACAGAAAAAGTTATCGTGGAATCACAAGAGTCTGAGACGAAGAACTATTGTGATTACTTTTTATATCTTACCTATCGGAGATAAATCTCGAGTAAATCTTAGAGAAGATAAAACTCAATAAGATATAACAAGTAAGATCAGAATACACAACTATAGAGAAAATAGTTGGATCTGGCTTCACGAATCCCAAATGAAGTCTTCAAGTAATGGTTTTGGAAAAACCTAGGTTAAAGGAGAACCGACTCTAGTTTGCAACTAGGACACATGAGAGTGTAGGGATTAGGTTTCTCAGATGCTAGAGTTCTCTCTTATATATCCTTTCAAATCAGGGTTGCTTACAATCAAAGCTAAGATAGCTTAGTAACAAAGCAATTGATATTCACTGTTAAATGAATTCCTGATTTAAGATTCAAGCTAAGTCTGCTTAGAAACTAAGCAACCAATCTCCACCATTAGATGGTATTAGCTTGATACACACAAATGAAATATACCTATATTTAGATATGAGGAACCGTACCCAAACGTGTATACTTGTTGGCTCAATAATAGTTAACCAAAGTTAGCCATATTAACACTTATAACTTAGCCATATTCATCTAACACTTCTAGATCAAATATGATGATAAATCAATCATGATAGATAATCAAATGAATCTAAATGTGTTTCAAGAGAGTTGTTCAAATGTTCATCATCTTATAGTAATATGTATATGAACCATTTGAAGAAAAATCGGTTTGGTTTGTAATTTTACAAAGTACTTATACAAGAATCAATTCATGAACATAATGCCAAGATTGTAAAACTAGTTTACATACCTTAATACATTAAAGTTCCAGGGACTTAAGTTCACAAACTGAGTACGCAAACGAATCTGAGTTCATGAGTATGAAAATCACACTTTACCGATTTTAGAACTTAACCACTCTATTCGCAAACTGAGTACGCGAACAAGAGTTCTGGACTTTGGCTTTGTTCAGCCGTTCGCAAACAAGGTACGCGAACACCGGCTCCTGACTTGGCCTTGTCTATCCCATTCGCAAATAGGGTACCCGAACAAAAGATCCGGACCTTTTCACAGGTAAACAAGTTCGCAAAGAGAGTTCGCGAACAATAATTCCGGACCTGAACTAGACTTACACAGTTAACATACAAAGTATGCGACCTGTATTATATCCAGACATGGTAGTTCTAAAACTCTCATTTAATCATTGAAACATCCTTGGAAGATAACAATGGTAATCTTACACATACCGCTAGCTTCATGGAATTTTCAAGTGATTAATCGATCAATATGAAACGTACCAAGCCGACATCAAATGACTGTCTCTCACAAATCATGTAACATGTTTCAAGGTAATTTTCACATGATCATCTTTTGAATTAATATTTAGTTTCCAACAAATAAATTGTCTCCAACTAAACTCGTCAAGAATACGATGAACTTAGCTAAAGCTAAAAGCTTCCAACACATATTTCGAGAAATAGATAAGCGAGATAACCTCGACTCGAAATATCAAATGTGTATAATGTAAAATTCTATATAGCTATACGACTTAGTCTCTTTAGAAGATAGAATAGAATAGACTTCTGAGTGATAGATAAGTTTTAGTCTCCACATACCTTTTGTTGATGAAGTTCCTCCAAGATCTTCAATAGATCTTCTTCTTCAGTTGGTGAACGCCATGAAGTCTAAATATCAACTACACACTTCTATCCTAATCTGAGACATAGCTATAAGTAGACTAGAAATCAAGAATATAGTTTTGATCAACTAAACATGACAAACAAGTTTGAGATAACAACGCTTGTGAGTTCGACCGAGCATTTCTCTAACATTTTTGATTGGAGATTGATGAAAACCTCGACAATCAATAAAAACAAGATCAGGGTACACGAATTATCAAGGTAAGATAGTCGGACATGGCTTCACGAATCCCTAAGTGAATTTTTAAGTCGTAAACCTAATTATGTTTCTCAGTAAACCTAGGTTAATAAAGGACGACTCTAGCATACAACTAGGACACATAAGTGTCAGGGATTGGATTCCCAATTGTTTGAGTCTCTCTATTTATAGACTTTCAAGACTATAGGTAGCTTTGAATTCAAGCTAAACTTACTTGAGATTCAAGCAAACACTTTCTCTGTTTGAATAAAACTCTTGTAAGGAGTTCATGTAAGCATGTGAGAAGTTCGTCTTGAAATTACAGAAAAGAATATACATTATGGTCCAGGGTACTGGAACTATGTACAATGATAGTTCATGATAGTATGCCATATGAACGTGTAAGCAGAATCATGTTCTTATAACACTCAAAACTTAAATCATGATTCACAAACACAAAGTGATTTAGTGATCAAAGATGTCTTAGAGGTGTTTTTGAGAGTTGTAGCAATGTCAAACATATTTACGAACATAGTTTGTGAGCATCTTCTTAGTTCGTACTAGGAAGGTATATGTAGGGTACACGTACCTATGGACCAGTTCGTGAATTTAGGGTGCTAGGGTACACATACTGGGTATGTGTATTCATAGCATTTCACGAATTCATGCCCTTGGGGTACGCGTACTGGGTATGCGTACCTCCCCCCTTCTACAGAGATTCAAAATCTCAGGGTACGCATACTGGGTATGCGTACCTACCTACGTTTCAGAACTCAGATGTCTAGGGTACGCGTACAGGATATGCGTACCTATCTTGTGTCCATATTTTAGTTGTCCTGAAAAACTCTCTTTCTTATTTTGAAACACTCCTAATCGCTATAGATATGAAATATCATTGCTTGGGAAATTTCCAAATGATCAACTTGAAACAAAAATACTTCTCGAACAATAAATTGTTCTTAACCAAGATTGCTAAGGATCTATAAACATCTATTGCTTGAATCATATTTCGAGATATTTAACAAGACAAGCATGAATCGAATCTTCTTCGTTGCAATATGAAACTACTAAAATCATACGACATAGTCTCATAAATATAGAATGGTAATGCCGTGATTAAATAGGATGGTTCAGTCTTCACATACCTCTTTGTTGATGAATTTCTCCAAATGTCTTCATTTGATCTTCAGTCTTCAATCTTCGAGGGATATTCAGTGATGTCTGATACTCAACTACCATACTCTAATCCTAGTCCGGGACTTGAGTTTAGTATACTAGAAATCAAGCCATAGTTTTGTACTTCCAACATTGACAACAAGCTTGAGATGACAAAACTTGCGCGTTCCACCGAGCATTGCTCTAACACATATACGATTTTACTATTATACAACATACAACCATGTTTCACATTTTAAAATTAAGCACCTACGGTGAATTTTTTACATTAACGGACTAGCAATAATAAAAATATTCTTTAGGCTTGGGCAACCTAACACTTATTCTCTTGCATGATTCTTGCACTTGTAAATCAAATCACAGCCATAACACAACTTTAAAATAAAGAAGCCTGGCTCTAATAGCTAGATCTAGGAGTGAGCGAAATACTCGAATCCGCAGATTTTACTCCACCTAGTTCGTATTTTGGCGGGTAGACAACCGATCTGTTTCTTGGAGGGCTAGATGCAGGTGGATTTTTAAACATGTAGTTTTTATGGATTGAATGGGGTAGAACATCACCCTTTCGTTCGACAACCGATCCTAAAAACAACGCTTGTATTTACATATTATATGAAGGTTCTTACTGGAAATTAGTAGATAATATACATAGTTTTATATTGATTAGAGCCTAGCTAGTCTTTTCTCTTTGGAAAATTTTGTCTCCTAATACCTTTATTCATCGGTTCTCTCCCTTGTCCTCTTTTGGCAAGTAATATATATATTTTGCGTATATTTTTCTATTGGTCGAGATTAAGTTTTCATATCTTCGAATGTTTTACTCTTTACTCTTGTAACGTCGTAATTACTTAAATTTTAATAATCTAAGTTTTTAAAATAAGTTGCATCATGTTGGTGAAACATTTACCTATCTGTTTTTTTAAATCCGTCAACCCTTCTGTATCCAACCCGCTCATTTGTATATCTGCGGTTGTCAAACCCGACGGGTAATAACATCGTCGGTGAAAATTCCAAATATGCCATTTATATGGACTGGACACTGATGATTCCTAATACGCATCTACCCAAACCGAATGCAGTATCATACAGCTCTGTGACCACAGAAATACAAAGCAACCAAACAGTCAAACACAGTCCCTTGAGAGCATCTCCAACAGTTGGAGTCACATATGCTCTTCAGTGGTTTGTAAACCCGAATGTAAAAACTAAAGAATATCCAACGGTAAAATGGATACCAGCATCAAATGGAATATGCGTAAGGTTTATTACACAGGGAGATGCTTTCGGATCCGCATATGTGCTTCTTTCTCTTTCGTCGGTTTTCTACGGTTTGGATTTTTCCAATCAAAAACGTTTCTGTATTTAACCCACCTGTGACCTGTACTCCTACTTTCCCATGTGTGGGGGTCGGAGAAGAAGGAAGGAAGGAAGGAGCAGCTCAAACAAAACTCTTTCATTCCATCCAAGACGACCAACATTCAAAGGTTTTTCTGTTCTCTCTTCTCTATCCAAAATTATTTGATGTCTTGTTTATTCTTTGAATTTAGTAATCATGGGTTTCAATTCTTCAAATTTCATGAAAAAAGATGGGATTTTTAGTTGCTAGCATCAATCATGTTCTTCAATTCAGCTTATATTTAGTTTTCCTTTTGCTTCGTTTTGTGTTAAAGCTGTTTGTTTAATTAAGGATGTTTTTCCCCAATATGTAGGGAAATTGTTGTATCTTTCTTCTTGTTCTCAAAACCTAATGCTGCACAGCTTGAACTCTTGATTTTAATCAACAAATGTTTTTTTTTTTTTTTTTTGTGTGTGTGTGTGTGTGTGTGTGTTTAGATTGGTAGAATGAGCATTGGAGTTGGTTGTTCTTGGGGTATTTCTTCGGATTAAAGACTGCAAGGTCAAGCTTGCATCTACTGGAGAATTTATTAGGAAGAAGAGCTTATGAGTCCTCAGAGTACATTAAATACTAGTAAAGCCCTGGAAGGGGTTCATGGGGTTCATTTGGTGCCCCATGCACCTTTTGCAATTGAAGATAATTTCAGTCGGTCGTGTACTGAAGCTAATCAGATTCTATTGATGAAGTGAGTTATTAAACTTTTTACAGCATTAGAATTGTTTTTGTAACTTGATTTCTTGTAGTGGTATATAGCAGTGTACTGATTTTCCTTTGCGGTTTTCAGAAACATATGGAAGCAGAGACCAGCATGCCTGAGGCCAGTACATTGTTGTAGTCTTCAAGGTAAGGGCACTTTTAGTCTCCTAAAGAAAAATGCTTTAATTCATCTCAGCGGTGTTGCTCTCTTTTGTTAACATTCATGCTTTTGTAATTGTATATAGGTGATCGAACCCTCGCAGAAACTGTTGTTAATGTACTCACCTCACTTCCTTTTATTGTCCTCGGGATGCAAGCCCCAAGGCAAGTTATCCTTCTTCCACGGTTGAATTTATAATTATCCTATGTTCCTCTAGTTCTTTCTAATAGACAGATTATATTATGAATACAGGAAAAATTGGAGTACTAAACTTTATGCTAATTCATTAATTGGAGTTGGTGTGGCCTCAAGTCTGTACCATTCATCAAGAGGAGAGTTAAGGAAGTACTTGAGATGGGCCGATTATACGATGATAGCCACCACAACTGTTGTAAGTTACAAGCAACCTGAGAATCTTTTGGAATTATAACTTAGAATATGGTTAAAACATCCTCCGTTGAGAAATTGCAAAATTTAACTTAACTTCAAGAAATTAGAATGTTAACCCTGAAGTTACCCGATGTTTCTGTTTTCTCTGCCAAAAAAGCAATTCTACAGATTACCAATGGTGTGCTGCATCTCATATTTCTATTTTCTAGCACGAAACACATTAATTTCTGAAGCTAGAATTGATACTGTTGCTATTATCTTTGATAACTTGAGCAAAAATAAGGTGCATCAACCATCTTCTTGTGTATGGTGTGACATCTGTTTCTTTGTGCATCTACCTTGGTTGTTGAAAAGGGACAAGTTAGTGTTACAAAATTACTATTAGTATTGAGGATTTAGTAGTACTTGTTGTGTCTTCTCAAAAATGGCAGAGAAAGTGGCTGTGCAGGAAGGCACGTTAATCCTTTTCTGAAGCTGATGCCATATGATAGATGAAATCTGCCCACTCAATAGTCTAACAATGCCTTAATATGTTTCGAATCCTTTTGATTTCTGATTTCCGTAGATGCATCACTAAATTACTTAATATTGTATACTAATTTAATTTGCTTTTACTCTACTAAATATTTCCAATTGGCGATTGCTCATTTTTTGATTTTCAAGTTGTTCAACCTTTGTTGTTAGGGATTTAAGTTGCATCCTTGTACTCAAATATATTAGTGATGTGAAAAATTGGAGATTACTTAGAATAAATAAAGAAGAAAATTGAGAAATAATAAATCATTGTTCATCTTTCTGCAGTGTCTTTCTAGAGCAATCAGGAACGAAAATCCTAAATATCTGATGGCTGCGTCTGCACTTTTTCTACCTATCCAACCTTTAATGGTTTCCGTTGTTCACACTGGCATGATGGAGGTAATCGACCATTTCTTTGTATCTGCTTCAGTTTTAATTCATGTGTCATATTGAATTTCAGTGTGTGCTTCACTCCTGCCCTCAACACATTTGTGCAACAACAATTTCTTATGGTTTCAACACTTTTCTTAAGTTCAACCTTATTTTCTACTCTTTTATGTTAGCTCCTGTTTAGTGGTCATGCTAGATCTGTTTCGTACATCAGTTTTGTTACACAGGCAATCAACCCGCTGTTCTTATCAGGTTTCATATCTTCTGCCATTGTTTGTTTACAGGTAGCTTTTGCAAAGAGAGCACTGACTGATCCAGATATAAGGATGGCCCACAATGTGCACAAAATGTCGTCTCTCTTGGGAGGTCTGCTTTTTATTGCGGATGATTATTTTCCAACTACTCCATATATTCATGCTGCTTGGCATCTTGCTGCTGCTGTTGGTGTTAGTACTTGCAATAAGCTTCTTGAGTAATGTTTGATCACTGAAACAACCCCTTGTTTGAATCCATCAGCAGCATTTGTAGGAAACCTATACATACCAGACGATACCAAGATTCCTATCTTAGTTTTACCCAAAATATGGGAAAGCTCCGAAATTTGCCGATATTACCTAGGGGATAATTTATCCAACTAATTGTTGTATAGATTCCCTTAAATGTTATATATATTCTAGTAGAAATTTAAAGAATGCATCCCCTTTATGGATTAGTATTTTTAGTTTTTCTCCCTGTCTCCAAGTTTGCACCATTGAATATACTTTTGAATTTACTAGCATATTCTCTTTCATTTCTTTTGCTTTCATTCTCATTTTTGATATTCTTTGTTTGTGTTCGTTTTCGTTTCTGTGTCGTATGAAACACGGCAAAATAGACGTACCAAGTCATTCACTTTCAAATGGTATATTCATCTCTGAGTCCATATGCTGTCATGAAACAAAACAAAAGCTTGCAAGGAATAAGCACAAAAACAGAACAAAAGAGACATACATTGCTGCTAAACCACAATACTTTTGAAAATACTGATTAAACAACACACCACCACCATCTTCCTTGAGGATTCAATCAACGGAAGATAACAGCTTGAAACATCTTTAGCAGTAATGAACTTGAACACCTTCAGTTTTCCAGGCCCTCATCTTCTTCGTATGCACCATCATTGTCATCTTCAGCTGTAGCATCTTGATATTGCTGATACTCTGAAACTAAATCATTCATATTACTTTCAGCTTCAGTAAATTCCATTTCATCCATTCCTTCACCGGTATACCAATGTAAGAAAGCCTTCCTCCTAAACATAACAGTAAACTGTTCACTGACTCTCCTAAACATTTCCTGTATGGATGTTGAATTCCCAACAAAAGTCGATGCCATTGCTAACCCTTTCGGTGGCATATCACAAACACTAGACTTCACATTATTAGGTATCCATTCGACGAAGTATGATGAATTCTTGTTCTGTACATTAATCATCTGTTCATCAACTTCTTTGGTACTCATTTTCCCCCTGAACATTGCTGATACTGTCAGATACCGACCATGACGGGGGTCAGCTGCGCACATCATGTTCTTGGAATCCCACATCTGTTGGGTCAGTTCAGGAACCGATAATGCCCGATATTGTTGTGATCCTCGAGAAGTTAATGGTGCAAAACCCACCATGAAGAAGTGAAGTCGTGGAAAAGGGATTAAGTTAACGGCTAGTTTTCGCAGGTAAGAATTTAGTTGCCCTGGGAATCGTAAGCAACATGTAACTCCACTCATTGTCGCCGATATCAGATGATTCAAGTCCCCAACTGAACAAAAATCAGATAACAAAAGTTAGCAAAACAATGGGTACAAATGAGTTGGAACTGAGCTTGTGCTTGGCCATTAATTCTTGTACTTACAGCTTGGTGTGGTAAGCTTGAGAGTCCGGAAGCAGATATCGTATAGCGCTTCATTGTCAAGGACCATACACTCATCGGCATTCTCTACTAGCTGATGAACTGAAAGTGTTGCATTATAGGGTTCAACAACAGTATCAGACACCTTTGGAGATGGAAATACAGAGAATGTTAGCATCATTCGGTCCGGGTATTCTTCCCTTATCTTCGAAATGAGCAGGGTTCCCATACCAGATCCAGTTCCACCACCAAGTGAATGACAAACTTGAAATCCTGCAAAAACAAACTCAATTCGTAAACATCTTAAGCGGCTGATTTCAAGCCAATTGCACAAGCTAATATGCTGAAGCAAAAATAAAATCATATACGCTTATGATGAACTAACCTTGTAAGCAATCACAATTCTCTGCTTCCTTTCTAACTACATCAAGAACAGCATCAATAAGCTCAGCTCCTTCAGTATAGTGTCCCTTAGCCCAATTATTACCCGCACCAGATTGCCCGAAAATGAAGTTATCAGGTCTAAAAATTGCACCATAAGGACCAGTTCGAACACTATCCATAGTACCAGGTTCAAGGTCCATAAGCACAGCACGGGGTACATAACGTCCACCACTCGCTTCATTATAGTAAACATTCACTCTTTCTAGCTGCAAATCGGAAGTTCCGACATAACTTCCGGTGGGATCGATGCCGTGCTCGTCACAGACCACTTCCCAAAACTTCGATCCGATTTGATTCCCACATTGTCCTCCCTGAATATGAAGAATTTCACGCATTTTTGGGCTCAAGTTAAGAAGAAAGTATTCAAACTACCACTTGTATGCCTATGGGGTGTGAACACTGTGAAGTTTGAAGTAGTACAGGGAGAGTGCCAGAGTGGTATGTTTATATAGAGATTTTGTGGAATGATGATTTTTCAATAATGTGATTGATATGTGAAAATGAACGGCGAAGATTGAGATGATCAGTGTGATCTAGCGGTGGAGGATTCCCCGACTTGATTGGAGAGATACCTTGTCAATTATTGAGTTGGTGGTTGTGCCAGTTGTTTGACACTTGTAAGTAAGCTATATGTAGGTAGTGATTAGCCGGCCTGATGTGATATCGCACCATATAAGAAAGAAGAAAAAGATTTTTGTTATAGGGAAAGCTGATTTGTTTAGGGGGAAAGCTAAAATTGTTTGACTTTGGTATATATTTTTTTGATTTTGGGTCCTTCAAGGGGAGGAGTAAAAAATTGTCTTTCCCCTTAACAAAACGCTGAGTTTACCATTTTGTCCTAAACTTAACCCTTTTTTGTTGTTGTTGTTGTTGATCAGTCTTAATTTAATTTTACTGTATAACCATTTTCATGATTGAATCCTATCATTTTTCCGCCCAAAACGTTTTCGCAAAAAACAACATGAAGGATGAAGATGCCAATTGGTGCGATAATACATCAATCACAGAAGAAAGAAATCTGTTTTTAATGTCAGATATAGACTATACAAGCGCAAACAGCAGTAGCTTTTCCATTGTAGGACGTTTTCACTGTCAAGAAGAATCGCTAGAACAAGAACATCTACAAGAAGATCAAGAACATGAATAGGATGAACAAGAAAATGTCTAATTCTACCATCAAATATAGGATAAAAGAAATGATGCAACATACCAAGAACTTGAGGCGCAATTAGCCGTTTTGCCGAGTATTTGAGTAACCAAACCCTTAACAGATATACCAAGAAGTTTTCTAACTGAAGTTGGGTTACTATTCATATTTCTAATCACAAATGCTCTTAAAAGCAGTAAAGATTAGAAATATAAAGACTAAACCAGTTCAATTAGGAGTCTTCCTTTCCCATTCTTAGTACATAGGTTTCCTTTACCTGAGTCAAGGCAAACTATACAAATTAAAAAATTAATTATTTTGAGCTACTTGAAGTCAGAGAAGCTCTTGACAACAAATCTATATAGTAGATTGAGGTCTGGATGTGGGAGCTATAGGCACGTCAGAGAGAATTGTAGGAAAAATCAAGCCCAAAACAAAAAGAAAATATTTGAGTAAGTATGACCATGGGAATGTGAACCAATTCTGACTGCAAAACCGATTGGGTGATGAAAATACCTGTATGTTTCATTTTTGATCTATTCGTAAAAGGTTCAAAAATCTAAATGAACACGACCATGGAAATGTAAGTAAGTACCAATCCAGCTTAGCTATTCTGGTTTCTATGTCTAACTGTCCAACTAAAAATCACCTAATAGTTTTAAATCTCTAAACTATTTGACAGAGGTAGTGGAACAAACGAATGGCAGATATGGTGAACAATCAGATTTAGGGAAATTAGACTGAAAAAACTTACCTGTTGAACATATAAATCCACGAGCCCATACATGATTGCATCTTGCTCCTTCTGAGGTACGTCTACATGCATTGAAGAGACAGTGAAGTTATAGATGCATATCTTCTCGGTTAACAAACCAACCATTATGCTTTAAATTATACTCTTTTGGTCAGCTGTGAGAAAACCTTATGGACTAATTAAGTGTCAATCTATACTAACTCTCTGCATTACATTTGCAACATCCACACTCAAAACTAGTCATATACAGTAATAGATAGCATATCCCTTCTTAGTGAACAACCACCCCTGCTTCCTAGGATGGTGATGATATCGGTAAAGGAGAACAACAAATTCCTATAAACAGAACAACAAAAGAGTAGTCTATTCCAATCTCTATCTCACTTGCTTCCTAGGATGGTGATGAGACTGGTAAAACCAGGGATGAATAGCCTTATCTTAAACTTTAATATCTAATTTAGTGGTAGTATAGGTAATCTAACATGTCGTATAAAAATTCACTCATGGAAATCTGTGACACATTTTATCAAACACTCATCGTGCATACAATTAAAATTCACATCCATATGAATGAAATTCCAAACAGTAAATTATTCTTCAAACCCAACGTTCAATATACGTTCCCGTGGATTACATTGGAGCAAATTCAGAAACATAGTTGGTTTTGTTACCTCGCAGATGAGATCAGAGTCATACCAAAACAATTATTTGATTGCAAAATTTGCTATGGAAGTGATAGAAAGAGCTAGAACATGACATGAATTCGTTGATAAAACAAACTAAGATCTAAGCAATCAGATGAGATAACAAGAGAAGAATATAAGGCAGAAAATCCAAAAGAATACCCGTGCTTTGCTTCCTCTTTAGGCGTAACAATTCTTTAGTCGGCTGCAACAGTAAATTAGGAAATGGGTTTGGTGACTTTGGTCGGAGGGTAATCCGGTAATACGAGATAATTTCTAAAAGTCAATTTTAGTAAATGCTCCCCCCTATACATATCTCAATAATATCAACTCTCCCCTTAAAATGTTTTCCCCCTAAAAAAATCAGCTTTCCCTATAACAAAAATCAAGAAAAATGGTTTAAATATTGATTTTATAAAATTCAGACAGAACTCTACAGTGATGTTGCTTCACTGATTACGGTTGTATACCGTATACCTTATTCAAAGGTGGGCTCTATATGCCATGACCGGGAATTGGCCAAATTCCCTCGGAATTGGATTACCAAGAATTCAATTCTTTAAACCAAGCATGTCGTAAGGGTTAAGTTTCCCTCTCTGATAGTTAGCCTAGTTAATTCAAATTAAGTGTTATGGATTGGATTAGATTAACAAAAATGATTAATATGTAAATTTAGAAAATTAGAGTTAATTTTTTCTAGTCTACAGATGGGAACATATAAACTCCTAGCCGTAAATTACTTATACGGCTGAGAACTCATGAACTCTCAGCCGTACAATATACTTCTACGATTGGGACCTCATAAACTCCCGCTCGTAAAATAGAACTCACGGCTAGGAAATCATGAACTTCTAATCGTAAATTACTTTTACGACCAGGAAATCTTCTTATTGTTTGTAAAACCTTCATATTTCTGTTTAACCTTCTTATTTCTGTTAGACAAAGGGTTACGGAATGAGAATAAGTGTTTTTGGCACAGTGGGAGAGCAATTATAATATATTGAGAGGCTGATGTTCAACCACTTGAACCAAAATTCACCCAAGGGGCCGATCATATGCCGCTTGGGAAGAAAATCTCACCCAAGAAACTGGTCATATGTCGTTTGTGATGAAAAATCGCCCAAGAGGTTGATCATGTGCCACTTGAGATGAAAAAATAACACAAGCGGCTAATGATCAGCCTCTTGGTCATGTCTTTTGATCTTGTGCATCACATCTTCATCCGTCTCACTTAAACAACACATGTTCAGCCTCGCAGTCTCCATTGTGACACACTCATTCATTTAAATGAGTGTATCAAAGACTTTGGCTGAATTGATGAGTATTTCAATTTCATAATAGCCTTTGGTATTTTTTGATCCAACTCCTTCATTTTGAATGATTATTCTCATTCCATAACCTCTGCTCTTACACCTTTCTATTTCTTTTTCACCTTCATATTTCTGTTGAACCTTCCTATTATGCATATAAAAAAACTCAAAAACAACGGTAAAAAATAAATTTTCAATTTTTTAAGCAAATTTCAGACTCATGTATGACCTACAATTATGGTTACGCTGTCGACGTCTAGGAAAATACTTATATGGCTAAGAATTTTGTTTTTCAGATTAACATATGACTAGGAATTCTTAATTTCCCAACTGTAATAAGTATATATATGGTATCCAACTTACGGTTAGGAGTTCATTAATTCCGAGACATAAATACAAATATATCTAACTTACAACTGGGAGTTTATAAATTCCCAGCTCTAATTTGTTACTTACAGTTAGGAGTTCATATATTTCTAGTCGTAAGTAGTTCTGGAACATAAAATTGAATCCTAATTCCATCAAATCTAACCTATTTAAGCAATCAAAAGCAATAAATAATGGTGGGTTCTTTGAATCTTACCTAATAAAAGTCATTGCTTGAGGATTAACTAATGGTTGAACTTCTTGATTGATATATTCTTCATTTTGTTGTATGGTTTATCATTATCATCACTGATGAAGAAGAGAAGAAGAAGAATAGATTTTAGATCTTGTTTTTGTTTTTGAATAATTAATAGACTTAGGTTTAGTTATGGATGAAGGCCAAGTTGAAAATTTGATATAAGGTAGGTATTCCTTTATCCATGTTTTGGGAACTTGAATCCAATGCATCCCTCAAGGAAGAAAAAGTACAGCCAGTAATAGGTTTCATGGAAAAGTTCTTTTCGCGGCCCCTTATTACGAACAAGGAAAGGATACATGATAAAAATAAAATAAAAAATCATAACAATGCTTACCAGAAAAGTATCTGAATATAATAGCCTAAAATAATATTCTATGGTACGTTCTAAGTAAGAGAAATTTCGTGACATTGATATAGAAAATCAAATAAAATAAGTGTAGCAACTCAAGGAACATTATCTTTTACGTTACGAACCTATGGATTATGATGAGTCTTGTTATGAATCACAGAATGATGTTAAAGATGTTGATGTTATTAATCATTTTGGTCATGAAGGAAATCAAGACTAACTGATACCGTTAGTTTGAGGCGACATCAACGAAATCTCAATTCATGACCAAAAAGATTTAAAAAATCATTATCATCAACATAACCCTATAATTCATGCCATCACTCATCATGATCTAGAGTTTCGTTCGTACTAGACTCTTTGGAGGTTGATGCACATGTCTTTTTATATTTTCTATTTGATGTCAACAAAGATCTCTCTCACAAATTAGAGGCACTTTGACATCTGGTACACAATTATCTTCTCGGTCGAATGTCATCGTCTTCTATTCGGTCTGCCAAGCTCAAAACGAATTCAAGCAACTTTTCTAGGAATCCATCTAACAGATGAGAGTTATTGAAGAAAATAACTCTTTGATTAAATATGTATGTTAGACTACGTTCTTTTAAATTTAGGTATGTCTTTTTTCTATAGATTTATGTTCATGCAAGACTTAACTGTCCTTCATTAATATGCATATGCATGAATTATTGTTTTATGGTATTTATTAAAATTAAAACAACTTAATTTACTTAACTAAATTTATTAGTGTTTTAGATGACCTGATCTTACCAAAATGCACGCAACTAAAAGTATGTGTTACTCCTGCCCGAATACACTTATTTGCAGGATCTTTTATCATTGTTGAAGCCAATTGCGTTGAAAGGCTCAATGAAGCCTGGTTAGAAAAAGACCAGAATTGGAGATGCAAGGCTCTTCTTGTTGAAGCCTTTCCTGAATACTGACCTTGGTATTCCATAAAAGTTCTCTGACATTAGTTAAAGGTGTATCACTACTTATATTTTCTTTGGCCAACAACTCCCGAATTAGGGGTGTTACAATCCACCACCATTCCCTTTAGCCAACAAGTCCCGAATCAAGAGTGTTTCAATCCACCACCATAGCATGGATCTTCTCTGACTCTAGAAGATATATACCCAAATCTCTGACATTTTATGCCCCTCATGAGCTAAACAAGTGTTACATATCCAACATACGTTCCACCCTCGACATGTGATTGTTGAAGGGTGAATATGATTTTGGTCCTACCCGTCCTAGTCACACCTAATGATTACACTTACTAGGAATGGTAAGAGAGAGAGAGAGTTTCCTTTCCATTGTACCTTGTTCTCCTTATATAGACTTTCCAAAAGCCCATCCTTTTATGACATCATGACACATGTCCTAAACTTCCTTAATTACTTCTAATGTCATTCCTTTCTTAATCTAACCTCTTCATTCTTCATTAATCCCTTCCTTGTCCCTTTTGTCCCATGGGTATTTTCTTATTGGACTTGGGCTTAGTCCCCAAGTCCCCATGTCTTATATTAGACTTGCCTCCCCTTTTGGGGGCACCCCAGACCCGTTAAGGGGTATTATTTTTCATGTATCAACATTAGTCCCCTGACTATTGGGTTAATTGTAAAATAACCCAGTAGTCATATCACACTTTAATACGAATCAGCACGTATCGCAACATGCATGAGGAGGCGTGGACGGCTGTTGCATCGTAAATGACACCATTCCTTCCTATATATACGGTTTGCATTTCCTAATTTGGTTACTAATTTTACTTTCAACTTTATTCTCCCATTCCCCTTTGGTCAACATATCGCCTGCATGGCTAGCTCTCTTCATGGGTACGTGTTGTCCTTGGCGCCCGTTCCTGCATTGGTATCGGCAATGTTTAAGCATTATGAATTGAAACGACTGTTGCTCGTGAAGACTGAAATTGAGGCGCTCCGGGAGCAGAGGATAGCAAACAGAGATGTTATGCGCGCTAGATTTAAAGAACGGTTCGAGGTGCATCAAGCTTCTCACAAGGATGAACCTTCCAGTCACGTATCACTGGAGGTCCAGCGCGCTTTGGATGATGCTGTCACTGCTCGTTATGTGGCTAATCAATTATTTATGGATTCTCTGATAATGATGTCTACCATAAACCGCGCCATTTACGATTGTCGTCTCCAGATTTCCGACCAAGCGGCTCCGCCACTCCTCGGATACACCTTGACTCTAGTGGTTATATCTTCGCTCGTGTCTCATCCTTACCTCGAGGATGAGTTGGCGCATTTGTTGGTCTTGAGGGAGGAGGTGGGCATGCTATGGACTCTTAGGCTAATGCGTCAGGATAAGGCGCGTAAAGAATACGATGAGAATGAAGATACTATCTTCTGTGGGTCCTTTGAATGTTTGTTATTCTTTCTTGTATGTGAATAAAATTTTGTTTTAGGTGGGAATATTACTCTATTTCCTTCGTGTTGCGCGACTTTTATCATTGATTGAGGTGGGTTAGTAGTAATATGTCTATCCCCTTTCTTTGTGGAGAAAGGGTAGGTATACCGCGCCTACCCCCCCTCCCTCGTTTTTTTTTATGACGGGGTGGGGTATGGTAGGTTGTTGGTTAAATGCGCCTTCTCCCTCTTCTTTTTCTGGATGGATGTGGCGGGGTGGGGTGTAGATAAAACGCGTCGTTCCTACTTCCCCCTTTTTGTTCTGGATGGATGTGGCGAGGTGGGGTGGGTCATAGATTAAACGCGCCTACTCCCCCTCTTATTTTTAATTTCATTTATGAATGGGTGGGGCGGGATGGGGTAAGTTGTTGGTTAAACGCGCCTACCCTTTTTCTTTTCTTTTTTGGATGGATATAGCGGGGTTGGTCGTAGATTAAACGCGCCTACTCCCCCATTTTTCTTATATGAACGGATGGGGCTGGATGGGGTAGGTTGTTGGTTAAACGCCCCTACTCTCCTTTTTCTGGATGGATGTGGCAGGGTGGGGTGGGTCGTAAATAAAAGGCGCCTACTCCCTCCCTTTTTCTTTTATGAATGGGTGGGACGAGATGGGATAGGTCGTAGATTAAACGCGCCGTGCCTACTCCCCCCTTTTTTCTTTTATGAACGGCTGGGGCGAGATGGGGTAAGTTGTTGATTGAACGAGCCTATTCCCCCCACCCCCTTTTCCTAGCCAGTTGTTTGGGCGCCTTTGGCACTCCTAGTATTTTGGCGAATGTCAGTTGACCGGGCGCCTTTGGCATTCCCATAGTCTTTTCTGTATTTCTTGCCCGAATGGGCGCCTTTGGCATTCCCATAGCCTATGTAAGTTTTTCAGCCGACCGAGCACCTTTGGCATTCCCGTAGCCTTTTATGTATTTCTTGGCCGACTGGACGCCTTTGGCATTCCCATAGCCTCTGTAAGTTTATCAGCCGACTGGCCGCCTTTGGCATTCCCGTAGACTTTTGTAGATTTGTCAGCCAACCGGGCGCCTTTGGCATTCCCTAGCCTTTTGTAAATTTGCCAGCCAACCGGGTGCCTTTGGCATTCCCGTAGCCTTTTCTTTATTTCTTGGCCGACTGGGCGCCTTTGGCATTCCCATAGCCTCTGTAAGTTTGTCAGCCGACCGGGCGCCTTTGGCATTCCCGTAGCCTTTTGTAGATTTGTCAGCCGACCGGGCGCCTTTGGCATTCCCGTAGCCTTTTGTAGATTTGTCAGCCGACCTGGCGCCTTTGGCATTCCCGTAGTCTTTTGTAGATTTGTCAGCCGACTGGGCGCCTTTGGCATTCCCGTAGCCTTTTGTAGATTTGTCAGCCAACCGGGCGCCTTTGGCATTCCCGTAGCCTTTTGTATATTTGTCAGCCGATGGGGCGCCTTTCGCACTCCCATGGACTTTCGTGAATTCATACAACAATATCTACAACTTAATCTTTATTATTCGAAATGTCGTTACATAGAGTGGTTCATGTGTGGAAACTCTTTAGCCATCTGCCGTTGATGGGTGATCTGACCTTGGAGCCATCCATTCTTCTAAGTTTATAGTATCCACTTTCTGCTACCTTCTTTAATTTGAACGGGCCATCCCAATTTGCGGTAAATTTGCCTGCGCTAGCATTCCTCTGTACACGAGGGGCGATCTTAAGGACCAAATCGTCCACCTTGAAGTTCCCCTCCTTTTCACTCTGGTTATAATAATTAGCCGCGCGCTTTCTGTAAGCTTCTGCGAACCGCTCTGCTCGCATTCTTCTTTCTTCTATTGTATCTAGATGTGCGAAACGGCTTACTTCTTCTAGCGTAGTAGGGCTGGCCATCGCCACCCTTGCTGACGGGACCGCTATCTCCGCTGGTAATATTGCGTCTTCTCCATAAAATAGCGAATATGGTGATGCTCCCGTGGAGCTTCGTTTTGAAATCCTGTATGCCCATACTGCGAGTGTTAGTTGCTCGTGCCATTCCCTGTGATGATCATGCATCGTTCGTCTCAGGATCCGGAGAAGCGTGTTGTTAGTTGCTTCAGCCTATCCGTTTCCCTGGGGATAATAGGGGGTCGACGTGTGTAGCCTCGTGTTGTATTGGCGTAGTAGGTCTATTACGTATTTGTTCACGAACGATTTGGTGTTGTCTGCCCTAATTATCATAGGCGCGCCGAACCTGCAAATGATGTATTCCTTGATGAATGCGGCCACGGTTGCTCCAGCGTAATCTTTGAGGGGAATTGCCTCGACCCATTTTGATGCGTATTCCGTGGCGGTTATTATGTATTTGTGGCGCTTTGAAGACATGGGGTTAATCGGTCTTATAAGATCCATCCCCCAGCTGTGAAATGGCCACGACATCACTATGTTGTGTACCAGAGTGTGAGGCGCCCTAATTAGAGTCCCGTGCATTTGGCATTTTAAGCATTTTCTAACATGCTCGGCAGTATCGCTTTCCATAGTTGGCCAATAGAATCCTCCCTCGTAAATCTGCAGGAATAACTTCTGTATCCCTTGATGTTCAGCGTTATGAGATTGGGTCATTACCTCGGTCGCCTCTTGGTCAGATAGGCATCGCAGGATCGCGTTACTATAGCTTCTTTGGTAAAGTACATTCTCGTTCATGAAAAAACGTGTTGCCTTCTTTTGAATTTTTAGAGCCGTCTGTCTCTCGTTGGGCAGTTTTCCGTGATGGATAAAGTCGATGTATGGTTGTCTCCAGTCCACTCCCTCGGCTGTACAAACTTTTGCAGGTTGAGGTGGAGCTTGGCAATCGACATAGTTGTCTTGGAGGGTTGCTGCCTGCCGACATGCTTGGCCAGTATACTCCCAGCCTTTGAAGCTTTCTATAGAGGTGGATGGCGTCGGTCTTCCCGCATGTAGTTCTCGAAGTATTTTCTCTGCCTCCCTTTTATTCACGCATCTTGCGAGGGATCCTCCGACGGATCGGTAATATAGAGTCCCCCGGATCATCACGAATTGTTTCAGGGCTAGGTCGGCATTATGCGGTCATCCTCTATTCGGGTCAAGTCCTCAATGTACACTTTCCTCCAGTCGTCTGCTTCTTCGAAAGCCAGGTATTCTTTCCAGGTGCTGGGTAGCTCTCTTCTTTTTACTGTTACCGTGCCCTCGTCTTCACCATTTAATTACATCAGGTTGCCAGGGCATCAGCGTGTCGATTCCCACTCATGCACATATGATCCAAAGATTACCCTGTCTGGTGGATCAATATTTTAGCCTCTGCTCAATAAGGTGCAAAGTGCGGTTCCTTGACATGAAAGTCGCCATTTACTTGGTTTGTTACTAACCTCGAGTCTCCCTTTATCTCTATACTTCCCAGACTGAGTTCCTTCGCCATTTTGAGCCCTAGGATCAGTGCTTCATACTCAGCAACATTATTACTGCATGGTAAATCCAACTTGAATGAATACGACAATAGGTCGCCATGTGGAGCTTCGAATACTATTCCTGCTCCTCCGCCGACGCCGTATGATGAACCGTCATAAAACATTGTCCAAGGTTTATCGATGTCCGCAACTGCTACTTCTCCGGGTATGTACTCATGCACTTCGTCATCCCCCTCTCCCGGAAACATTGCTATTAGATCGGCTATTGCTTGCACTCCGTTTGGTCGCTGATATTTAAGCTCGAATTCTGACAACTGCAACATCCACCGGGAAGTTCTTCCTGTCAGAACAGGTTTGGACGCTAGGTATGCTATAGGGTTCGCCGCGGCTATCACTATGGTTTCTTGTGTTAAGAGATACGGGCGTAGTTTCTGCGCTGCATAGATAAGACCTAGGCATGCTTGTTCTACTCATGGGTATCTCAGCTCCGCTTCTCGTAAGACCCGACTAACATAATAGATAGGCGATAGCTCATTTCCCCCCATATCTTGCGCGAGTACGGATTCTATTGCTACGCTGGTAAACGCCGTATAGAGGTAAAGGGGAACTCCTTTTATTGGTGGCCTGAGGACTTGCGGGCTGATGAGGCATTGCTTCAGATTTTCAAGCGTCATGCACTGTGCTTCTCTTCACACAAAAGCCATCCCCTTTTTTAGTAGGGGTAGGAATGCCCGACATTAGTTGCGCCAGTACGGGGACGAAATGCCGTATGTACGATATCTTTCCGATGAATGCTTGAAGCTCCTTCGTATTGGTTGGAGGCGCCATTGTCGTAATTGCCTCGACTTTACTAGGATCCACTTGAATCCCCTCATTGGTTACCACGAAGCCTAAGAACTTTCCTGATGTTACCCCGAAGGCGCACTTGAGGGGGTTCATCTTGAGTTTGAATTTCCTACATCTCTCGAAGACCATTTTCAAATGGGAGATGTGACTCTCGGTGGCTTGGGATTTGACCACGATGTCGTCGACGTATACCTCTACTGCTGATGTAACAAGTTGTGAAATATGGATGTCATCGCGCGTTAATATGTGGCGCCTGCATTCTTCAATCCGAACGGCATTACTACGTAATAGAAGTTTCCGTATGGGGTTTGGAAAGAAGTCTTTTTTGCATCCGACGCGTCCATCTTTATCTGGTTATACCCGCTGAAGCAATCCATGAAGGAGAAACGCCTCTTCCCCCCGTTGCATCTAGCGTCAGGTCGATGTTAGGTAATGGAAAATCGTCTTTCGGGCACGCCCGATCCAGATCTTTTTGTAGTCCACGCAGCACCTAATTTTTCCATTCTTTTTTACCACAGGCACGATGTTGGCTAGCCAGATTGGGTGTTAAATGGGCTTGATGAATTTGTCTTTTAGGAACCATTTTACCTCTTCTTTTATTGCCAGAGCCATGGCTCTAGGAAATTCACGGCTTCTTTGTTTCACGGGTTTGAATTCGGGTGATTCCCCGAGGTTATGAGCTACGGGGCTGCTGTCTAATCCCGGCATCTCGTCGTAATCGAAGGCTAAGACATCCTTGTATTCTTTGAGTAGTAAAATCAGCGCCTCTCTCTCTTCTTCGTCCAAGCTTATGCTGATCATAATATGGCGCTTATCTTCTTGTGTTCCGATGTTGATTTCCTCAATGCCGTCCATAGTGAGGTCTCCTGGTATTCGCTCTTCCGCGGTTTTGGGCATCGCCCCTATAAGCTGATCTCGGAATTCCTCGTCATTAATTGTACTGTAAGGTAATTCGATTAAATCCTAGCTGGTATTTCCTGAAGGAACCTATGCTTCCTCGCTTATTGATGCTACGACATGATCTTGCGTATCTGCGGATGTTCCTTCGGCTAGTTGCTATAATCGGTATACGTTCCCTCCAGCTGGCTTTGAGAAACGTTGGAATCTGGGATGCCCTTCTTGCTTCCTCTTTCTTTCTGCGGGGAACACCATCCTAGATGGGCTGAATACAGACTTAGCGGGCTCTGGATTTTATTCTTCCTCCCATTTAGGGAGTGTGGTAAGTTATACCTCGGGTACTTCGTCTGACTCCTTGTGTATGATGGGCTGTCGTAGGCACAACAAATTAATAAAGATGTTTCCCACTAATTAACTAATAATATAGCGGTAGTAAGAGATCGTTCCCACAGAGAGATGTGTAATTGATAGGTTATTTGTATCAGCAAAATAAAGAAAATAACAAAGGGGGTATTGGTTTTAATATAAATAAAAAACAATAAGAAGAAAGGAGATGATTAAGGAATCCTTCGCCGTTACCAAGCGATAGCTGGATTAGTATACTTATCTATCTTCCGTTAGAACCATTCATCATCAACCGTAGAATAACAGCTAGCTCAGTGCTATCCACAAAACTCCTTTTACCACGGATACAAAAGCTCTTCAATATCAGATTCTATTCAACCGAACCACCAAGTAGTAACTCACTCAAGGTGTAATCCAATCGAACGCTTTAAGCTTTGTGAATTAGGTTAATCCCAGTAGTTAAACTCTTAGCTCAAGGTTTACTTGCTGGTGTTGTTTTTACACACGATTTCTCCACAGAATCCCTCTGTAAGGTCTCGCGATTTTTACTTGTGTAGATAGTTATTCGACGATTACTTATCTCATAACCAAAGTAGTTAATATCGTGTATCGGTATTGTATCGGCCGGGTCCTATACACCTATACAAATGATAATATTTGTTTTTATAGGCGATACATCATTAGGATTTTTTTAATATTTATTATTTATCAAACAAAAAATATATTGATATAATCATAATAGAAAATAATAATTGTAGTAAACATACTTCAACCTTACAAAATAAGAGGTGGTTGATTAGAGCCTTATACTATCAATAATGAAACCAAGCATTGAATGTCCGTTAGCCCACCAACATCACATTTACAGTAATTACATCCACCATAATCATATATGAAGTTACCAAAATTAGTGGAGTTACTTTCTTGAACTAAAAGTTCAAGAAATCATAATAAAAAGACAAAATACATTAATGATATATCAGTGTACAAGTGAAACCTATATTATCAGTGTACAAGTGAAACGAATATATCGGTCCGTACAGGACGATACACGCGTTTTTATCGTTTCTCCTTCGTATCACCGATATTTTCAATATCGTAAAGATTTTTTCCGATATCCTATAAAAACCTTTAATATCGGCATGTACAACCGATATTGACTACCTTGCTCCTAACTTTTACTAGCAATAGAACGATCAATAAATCAATCTAGCATGCACTCCAAATCAATCTAAGAATCACCCATAAACCCTAGATATGGTAAAAACAAACGATAATGATAAAAACTCTCAATAGATTTGTATTAATAATAAAGCTTCACGCTTAGAACATTGATTTCATCCTTATTTAACAAAGGATTTAGCTACTCATATTACAAAGAAGATGAATAATGGTGGTTTCCCTCTAAAGGGGTAAACCCTAGGTTTTTGATGTGAACCCTAGCTTGTGATATGAGATGTTCGATGATGTTATTTGGAAGGCCTAATACCTATTATATAGGTTTACAATGCTTGGCCTCCAAGTATCTAGTTCGGTTCAAGAACCCGACCCGAAAATACGAAATAAGGAGCCTAACCGTGAGTTTTGGCCTTCCATGGTATGCATACCCGTATGCATACTTGAATTTCAGTTAAAATCCAGGGTAATAAGTATGCATACTAGTTTGCATACCGAAAATAAGTATGCATACCCGTTTGCATACTTGCTTGTCTTCGATATTGGATAAAAATCTTGTTTTGCCCACAACTTCTTCATACGAACTCGGAATGACCTAATTCTTTTTGCATTCTCTTCCTCTTTCAATTTTGTTCAAGATGGTGATGATAAATCCTAAATTTGAATGAGCTAAGCTTGGTCTTTGTCCCGTCTCTTGATTTTGGGCGTTTTGCTCCTTTTCGTCGCACTTCTTCCACTTCTCTTGGACTTGGGCACTTGGATACTTGGAGTACTTCTCTTTTTAGATGTTTTTAGCACTTTGTAGCTCCTTTTTGGATGATTCACCTAATAGAGGCAAATAAGAGAAAACAAGAGTAATAATACGAACACATGGAAGAATAATAGCTAAAACAAGTACGGAAATGACACTAAAATCATATGAATTATGCACTTATCAGTGTGCATCATAGAAAACTGCGTCCTCCATGTACGCTTCCTCTGGGTCGAATGGGTTGCTTGTTGCGGGAATTCGGTACTGCCTTCCTCCGATGTTGGTTTTTACGTACTGATGGTACGTTGAAGCCACTACCTTATGATTGAGTATCCACCCCCTCCCTAATAGTACGTGGAAAGTGGTGTCATCTTCCAAGATGTAGAATGGTGTAAGCGCTTTTATAGGACCGACCCTCATGACTAAGTTAACAATCCTTATAGCCATCTGGGAATGTCCGCCAAATCCTCTTACTGTAGTAGTTCGTGCCCTGATCGCCGATTGTTGTACCCCTAGGATATGTTACGTGTGCTTGGAAATTAAATTCAAGGACGCGCCTTCATCAACAAAAACTCTCTTTAGTGGTTGCTTGTTAATATGCATGGTCAGATACAAAGGTCTGAGATGCTCCCCTGGGTAACAGATATCCTCATCGGTAAATATGATCGCTTCCTTGGGTAGAGGGTCATACGTTTTTCCTGCTGCGATGGCTGCTATGGCTTTGGATGCCTCTTTAATTTGGTCTTCACTAAAACCGAGGGAATCAATGAACTGTTGAGCCAACACCGTTTGCGCGAATTTACTAGCCACGCCATCCGTATTTGTGAATGTAGAGGATTTCGCACGCCTCCTCATTATCGCCTTCCCATGGTCTCCATACGTCTCCACTGGGATCATGGGAGAGCATCATAACTTGGTGTTGGGCCGCTTTACCTTCGGGGTTGCTCATCTCAATTTCTCATATTTCCAATTTCTTCTGAAAAATTCTTCGGAGGTTGTAGCAATCAACTGTGGGGTACTGTATCCTTCGATGATAATGATAGTACCTAGCGTCGTTCTTATCGAGGGTGTTAAAGTCTGCCTTTGTAGGAGGTAGTTGAGTTTCTTTATTTACTACCCATTGTTCCAACAGTCCCACGATTTTCTCCTTGCTACATGGCAGAGGAGGCGGGAATGTCTGCGGCTGGCGCTTGTACGGTTGGCTCGCCTGTACATTCTGACCCTCTTGACTGTTGTTAGCGCGGGTGTTTCGTGGTGCGGTTGATACATCATTAACTGTATTACGCCAGGCATAGTCCGAGTTATACTCCTCTACGCAATCGGAGATCCTCGCTGCAGCTTCTTCTAGCTCGACAAAGGTTGGAAATCGAAAGTTCAACAGACTTTTCTTAAATGACGGCGTCATCCCTCCCACACAAATTTCCACCAATTCCACCTCTTTGATATCCTCGTGGCAGTCTAGCGCGAAGTGGCGGAACCTGGTGATGTATTTTCCTATCTCCTCTCCTATGCGTTGGCCAAATTTGCTCAAGTCTATGGTCGTGACCACGTATGGGACAATCACAGTTCACAGACGCAAACACACATATCCCATAACAAGTTGCAATATATAAAATCATAAAGATTAATACTGCAAAATCATCTTCCAAATAAACTTTAGAATTTAAATAAATAAATCTAAAAACATTGCAAGATGAAAATCGTTGGAAATAGCTATGTGTACTCACAATAATGGTTATTCCAAACCCTAGTTATCCTTCTTAAAAACACAAGAATAAATTCTCATAAGAAGTTTCCTAGATATTATAAGAATCAAGTTTCTTTGATAATATCATACCTTTGGAAGGGTCCATCATAAAAGTTATCACTGATATCCTTGATTCTTTTGACCGTATAGACCCCATGTTCATGAGTGAGAACATTAACTTTCCGATCAACAATGCGGGCAAGATGCCTAGCTTTGACACAGTCCATGATGAGCTTCTTCTGATTCCTGATCAAGGTGTTTTGATTCTCAAGGATTTTGGCATGTCCATCAATAAGTTGATTTATTTACAGTTGAAGATTTGCAAACTCGACCCTAGAGTAATTCTGAAAAATAATTAAATCCTTGACAGATTCTCTAACCCAGGAGTTGTACTCTTTCCTTTCAATCATCTTTTTCAAGACAAGTTCTTGAACAGAATCACATCCTTTAGAGTCTTCTTCCATCTCAAGATTCACCACTTCTTGAGGTCTTGAGGAGTTTTCCATACCTTTTTTTTAAAGCTTAGGGAAGGCAAAAACAATATAAGATATATATATGTTTTCAAACAAGAGAGGGACACCCTTGTTGTGGAAACCCTAACAACTCCCAAGAGAGACATGGACGTTCGTGGACTGATTGAAGATAACAGATCAGAATAGGTCCAAGAAGAATAGAAAACACTCTGCTTTCATATATCCCTTATCATCATGACTCAATAATTAAAATATTTAATCAAAGCATGAGAAAGAGATACAGAGCAACAAGGAGTCAAGAAGTGACTCTACTTTTACAACAAAACGAAACAGCATAGTCAAACATAATACAAATGGAAAACAACAGTATACTTGAGCATCTCTCAAATGTCATTCTTGCATCCCTCAAGTTAGATACAAGAATGAAATTGCCTACGATTAGGTAGTCAAGTTAGATGTAATCCCACTATGAGTATTGAGAGATGAGTCGTAAATTCCATCTGAAAGTTTGAACCTTGTATTCCTTACCTTCTTTCGGTTATTTCTTATTCCTGAAGAATTCAACATAACCTTGTTAGGTGATCTCTCACAGAAATTTTTATGAGGATTAAGTCTAGGACCTCTAGAAATTGGTTTCACAGGATTAAAAGAGACATGTCTCCACCATCTAGACTTAGATTTACCAGACTTATTCTCATAAATACTGGGAATGTGTATTTTTGTGGTGTAAGAATTTACACCATGCGGAGGGACACGATTCCTGTGGGGATTTCGAGATGAGTGACCATTGAAATCCATTTTATGAGAGTCCTGTTTTTATGTAGGAATGAAATCCATTGTAGTGGTCATTAGAGAGTTCACTCTGTCGACAGTGAAAAGAAGTAGATTTTGAAGATCAGAAATCTGTTTCTTTCTAGCAAAACAATGTGAAACATGATGATTCTTTTTCCCACAAAAAGAACAGGTTCGTTGAAAAGGAACATTGGAATGAACCTGTTTTAAATTCACAACCCTATTAGAAGACTGCAAGTTATGTAAACACTTCTTAGCAGGAACTTCCTTTGGAGAACTTTTCTTCATGTACTGTAATTCTGTCTGAGAATTAGTGATCGGTACAGAAGAATTTCTCATTAAAACAGAGTTTTCCTTTTTTCAAAGATTTGCACTGTTCCTGGGCTAGAATAAGAGATGCACCCAGTTTCTCTTTTTCAACACGAAGTCTGTTTAGATCAGATGAATACGTCTTGATCAAACGTTTTTCTCTAATTGAGTCTTTTTTAACAATATTCTCAAGAACACTAATCTTTTCACGCTGTAGGGTAGTTTCTTGAATTAGTTTTACGATATTATTGGAGAAGGACTCAATGATACTATAGAGATCCCGTTCTTGACCAAGAGACTTTTCAAATTCATCAATGAGCTGAGCATGATTTTGAAAATCAATAGACTTGGTAGATTTTTTTGAGATTCTAGTGAGTTCCATTTCAGCTTCTGACAAAATGTCAAATATCTTATTTGAGGGAATGTTATCAGAATCTGATAAAACAACCTTTCTACCTCGGGATTCGGAAGAATCAGCTAAGGAGTTATCCTTTGAAGAAATTCCAAGAAATTTGGCATTATTAAAAGCTTTGGAAGACATTTTGGTATGCGTAAATGCAAGAGATGAAATTTTGTCCACAAAATCAGATTGCTACAAACACAGGCTTATGAGGTCTTGAAAGTGTTTTCCTGCTCTGATACCAATTAAAAAAGCGGGGGTATAACAACCTCACCCAATATTTTGTTTAGCAATCTGTATGGACTAACTCCAATATACTTTCAAGAGAATCAACTAGACAGTCATACTCAATCTTAATAAAAAGTATATCAAAGAGTTATATCTCATTTTCTCGATTCAATCCGCAATCAAACAAATAGGAATTTGCGAGCCTGATTGAATACAAGAGAAATAACTTGAACGGTACCAAAGACCAATGTTCAAGGATCAATCAATTTCAAGCAACAACCAAAGGTTGGATTTACCAATTGATCGATTCAATGAATAACCTGTGATATTTCAATTATATAATAAAATATAATGCGGAAAAGAAATAACACAGACACCAGAAGTTTTGTTAACAAGGAAACCGCAAATGCAGAAAAACTCCGGGACCTAGTAAGAACACCACACTGTATTAAGCCGCTATAGACACTAGCCTACGACAAACTAACTTCGGTCTGAACTGTAGTTGAACCCTAATCAATCTCACACTGATTCAAGGTACAGTTGCGCTCCTTATGTCTCTGATACCAGCAGGATACTACACCCTTGATTCCCTTAGCTGATCTCACCCATAATCAAGAGTTGCTACGACCCAAAGTCGAAGAGTTGATAAACAAATCTATCTCACACAGAAAAGTGTATTGAATAGATAAATCTGTCTCCCATAGATATACCTACGAGTTTTTGTTCCGTCTTTTGATAAATCAAGGTGAACATGAACCAATTGATAACCCGGACTTATATTCCCGAAGAACATCCTAGTATTATCAATCACCTCACAATAATCTTAATCGATTAACGAAACAAGATATTCTGGAATCACAAACGATGAGATGAAGGTGTTTTTGATTACCTTTTCAATCTTACCTATCGAAGATATAAATCTCAAGCCAATCTTACGATTGTACTCAATCACGATAGAAAACAACAAGATCAGATCACGCAACTACAGAGAAAATAGTTGGGTCTAGCTTCACAATACCAATGAAGTCTTTAAGTCGTTAACCTACAGGGTTTCGTGAAAAACCTAAGGTTAAAGGATAATCGACTCTAGCTTATACAACTAGTATCACACAGAAGGTGTGGGGATTAGGTTTCCCAGTTGCTAGAGTTCTCCTTTATATAGATTTCAAATCAGGGTTTGCAATCTAAGTTACCTTGGTAACAAAGCATTTAATATTCACCGTTAGATGAAAACCTGATTAGATTCAAGCTAATATCTTTCAACCGTTAGATCGAACTTAGCTTGTTATACACAAATGAAATGTACCTTCATTTAGGTTTGGGTAACCGTACCTAAACGTGTACACTTAGTTGGTTCAACAATAGTTAACCAATGGTTAGCCATATGAGCACTTTCATATTAACCTTATTCATCTTCACCATAACTCGTTCAAGTGACTCAAGTGAACTAGTTAGAGAGTTATTCAATTGCTTAGATCTCATAGAAGTATACAAGACACAATCGAAGCAAAATCGATTTTGATTCACTCGAATCAATTTATGAACATTATAGCCACAGTTTGCAAATATTGCATTCCTTATTATATAAATGTTTTAGTTCATGAACAACCCGATTTTAGAAAGTAACCTTCTTAGGTATACAAACGGGTACGCATACTTAAGTGACCGGATTGAGTTTGTTTTTCACTTCCAAACTCCAGCAGAAATTCACGGACGTGAACCTTCCGCCAGTATGCGTACGAGTACGCATACTCACCTTGATTTCCAACAACCGCCAGTACGCGTACGGGTATGCATACTTTAGGTTCCCGGTTTTGGACTTTTACACAAATGTGAGAACACACTATGTTTATATACAAACATGGTTACTTGTTCTAAACTCTCATTTCAATCATTGAAACTTTCTTAGAGGATGCTAAAATAGTCGTTATCCACAAACTATTTTCATCAAAGCGATTTTCAAGTTATTGAAATAATCAACATGACTTTCATCACGAGTAAAGATGAACCTTGTGATGTGATTTGTAGATAGTGGTAAAAAGAGATTCGTTTCTCGAACTTGTGAAGGATTTTTTTACACTTAAATTAAACTCGATAACTCAAATAAAATTGTATCAAAATTATAAAAAAAAACACCGAGACTTTGGATTCCACCATTAACCAATTAAGTGATTCAATCTAATCAATATTTATGCAATTCTTTGCTTTTAAAGTGATTCTAATTTATTGCCTCTAATAGATTTTTGAAGTAACAATCGTAAACATCAAGCATGAAACATCAAAAGTTTAAAACTAAGCATGTTCCATCAAAACAATTCACAATCACTCAATAAAAATCAATTGTCAAATATTAGTTCTATGCAAATAATCATGTAAAAGATTGCAAAAATAATTAAAATAGAAATATACCACTTTTCATGGAACAATGGCTTCCTCCGTTTCCTCGGCTAAGGGGTTTAGCTCCTCATATTAGAAATATGCTCAAAAGTTGATTTCATTGATCAAAAAGGTGTTTTTATTAAAAAGGAGTAGTTGTAGTTATAGAAGCCCTTTAGTAAGGAAAGTAATGGTCGCTGAAAGTATTAAGCAAACGATAAAAGCTTTTTGTAGTTGAATATAAGACTGCTTCTGCGAC
>JAJJMB010016246.1:1819243-1843359 GCA_023531105.1 Papaver atlanticum
TCTATATGACCCAAACAATCTATTTATATCAAAAAGACCGATTAAATCTCTCCAAAATCTTCCATAATCTCTTCCTTTCTCTTCACGGCAAAGTTGCGGCAATTTCTTGTTTTAGAATTTCTATGCGTTTCTGAGCTTTCCTTTTGATTCTAAACTCTTCCTTAGATAGATACCAATCTTTGGGAAGAAAATCTTCCCTTTAGTCTCCCTAAAATTCCAAAAATAGTTCATCACAGACCCGAAACTTCCATCACCTCTGTTTCGATTCTACCGGGTTATTTAACCCAATTCAATCAATCCAAACCAACATACCAAGCCTGTCTATCCTTAACAGGGTTAACCCAATGAAAATCATCCCTTGAATCTCCTTAAAAGTCGTCCAAATTTCAACCCTAAAATCTGTTCCGTGAAAACAAACTTTCCCGCCAATTTTTTTTTTTTTTAACCCGTGAAGAAGTGGAGTCCCTCTATCCAGTCCCGGTCTATGTTTAGTAGCTACTTGGAAATGGGTTACCCCTTATCCAAAGTGAGAGTCCGAATAGCAAATGTCCTCCCAGATGCCTTTAACAACTTTTCGAGCCAATTTCGCCGCAAAAGCTTATTTCTCCAAAAACACCTAAAAAGATATAAAATACCAAAATAAGTACAAAAATGGGTACTAACAATATACACAATAGATATGAAATTAGACACATAAATGCGTCTATCACTTGGCTAAAGTGAAAGCTTACCAACACATATTTCGAGAAATAGATAAGCGAGATAAACTCGGCTCGAAATAGCAAATGTGTATAATTGAAGTCTATATAGCAATACGACTTTTGTCTCAAAATAGGAGATAGAATAGATAGACTTTTGAGTGATAGATAAGTTCAAGTCTCCACATACCTCTTTGTTGATGAAGTTCCACAAGTTCCCTTGAGTAGTTCTTCATCTTCATTCGATGAACGTCGTGGAGTCTAAAGCTCAACTACACTTACTATCCTAGTCCGAGACTTAGCTATAAGTATACTAGAAATCAAGACTTATAGTTTTGGCAACTAAACTTGACAAACAAGCTTGGGATAGCAATGCTTGCGAGTTCGACCGAGCAATGCTCTAACAACTTACGTGTGACATTCAACCTGATTGCAAAACTCTACTAAGATAGGCATCGTACTTGTTGCAACGTTTGCCACAACACTCGTATACTGAAATCACATGGATAGATAAGAGAATGGAAATAGAAAAGTGAAGTGTGCAAATGTTGACTAAAGTGAAAGATGTTACCCACAATACTTGTATGAATGTCGTCAAAGGATTTTTATTTATAGCGTAATAGTTGAGAGAAGCACCATTTAACTCGACCACATGATTAGATACTCTAAGCGCATGTTCCTTTTCAGCAAGTATGTGATAGTTGCCTTGGATCCTGCGTTCCACGCTTGTTTAGGCGACGGAGACAGGGACAACGTTTCACACATACTTCTATCCAAGTGTCGAGAACCTCATCAATAATCTTTTTGACTTGCTATATAATGATGATAGATTTTTTTTTCCCATCGACTACATGATTAATTCGCAATTCCGTACCTATCACCGAATTATTAATGTCGATAAATGAAGTGGAGCCTTATATATATATATATATATTCCGGCTCACTCTTTATGAGTGTAAGACAATTGTATACGGAGATTTTATATACACAATCAATGATTACCTTGCTACAACATCCACGGCAGTATCAGGATCCCACCAAATCACTTTAGAGAAACATATAACTGCAAAAAGAAAAAGAAAGTGATTCAGTAATGATTAATTGAGAGGATGAATCTTTCAAACGACTACCATGCCATTTCTAGCATCTGAGTTTCGCATTCAATTATGAACGTATATAATTAAGGATTGTAAAATGATATAGTGGAACTCAATCTATAGCCATAAGAACTGTTTCAACCTAAAAAGTTTTAAAGTGTCATCCTAAATAGCTCATAATTAACTCCTAAAGATGAAGTCTCAAGAATGCAAGAAATCAAAGAGTATTATTTTTTAATGTGTATATGCATATAGTATGATACTAAATGCTCCCCCACACTTAAACTCAACATTGTGCTCAATGTTCAAAACCGAAAATTATGATTTCTGACATTACAGCCCTGAAAAACTCAAAAACTGTGCCAATGGGTAGGGAACTATCAAAAACTTCCTAAACGAAAGTTGTTCGACTACGTCTTTTCTATAAGGTGTCAAAAGTGAGCAGTGTTTCGATAAACGGTCTGACTTTTATAGCCTCCGAACTGACTGACATGCAATTTCAAAAAGTTTTGGAAAAATACCGAAACTCAAATGTCTAGGCCTATCGCTCCAACTTAACAGACTCCAAATTCAAATTTTATTTTTGTAAAAGAAAGGTGAGTCTTTCCTCTTTAAAAGTTGGGGTCAACCACTCAAATCGGACTCCGTATGAAGTCCCGAGAGCTATTTTCGTAACAAGTATGCAGTCAGAATTTTCTGAAGAGAATTCGTCAAAACTTTCATTATAGATATAGGACTTTGTAAAATCTAAGATGGGAATGCAAGATATGATATGAAAACCAAGAAAACTAAAAACAAAAGGGATAGAGATACAAAACCGATGGATTGCTCTCATGTAGCGCTTGGTTTAACGTCGTCATCCCGACGTTATTGTTATCGCCCGTACACCAGTAATCTGAAAATTTGGTAATCCTTCCAAATAACAATCTGCAGTTCAAATAATAGCTTCACGAAACCATTAGCACAAAATATAAATATTGAATCTATCACTTTATTGAAGTTTCCCCCACACTTAGTCCTTTTTACACTCGGAAGTGGATAGAGAACATAGAATTTGGGAACTTTAAAAGGTTCTTCAGCTTGGTGAACCTGCACAATACTCGAATCAAACACATCAAGTTGTGGATACTTAGAAGCAAAATAATCCGTTAAAACTTTGGAAGCACACAACTCCAATCCTAGGTGAGGTATTTTTTTTAAAGTTGGATTAACAACTCTTTGAGGAGCTAATTCGATTAGAGGAAAAGGATCAATAGATATAGAATTATGCAAAGGATTAGACAAACCTTGTATCGGATCCTCATCTTTCTTAATTAACAGTGAATTATTTACCTCAAGTATATTGTGGTCCTCTATCGAACTATTATTATCTAGCTCAATTGGGTCTTCCACGACTTCAATCAATTTGGTTTCATTCTCAATCTCAATCTCCTCAACAATCTCGTCATCGGAATCGGAATCCTCCCCAAAAAATTCTAGTTCATTGGTGCAAATCCTAGGGTCTTCCTTATGAGTCTCCGACAAAGAGATAATCGGGTCTTCTTCTTGCAAATCAACCGGCCTAAAAACATTGTAATCCGGATATTCATTGTAAAGTTGATATGCATTGGAGTATGTCACACCATTCATAACAATGATTCGGTCATACCAAGGCTCCTCCTTTTGAATAGGCGAATGATCATTATTAAGATCCGAAGCTGGGATAACTTCATCATTGTTACATGGAATTTCCAAAGGTTGCTCATGTTCAAAATATTCTTTGTCGTCCATAGGAATTTCAGAATTGGTTTAGTTTTGAGGCCAAACTTCTTCCTCATTCACACTTTCATGAAGTTGAGCAATTTGTCTTTTTAATTTCTCCATATCCCTTTGAAATTCTTGGTGTGATTCGGCACTGATTCGTCAAAATTCTTGAGTTTCTTGTTGCAACTGTTTTATCTTGGTATTCATAGAATCTGCAGTGCTATAGAATTTTTGATCATTAGCATATTTCTCCTCCCATACTTGTGGTTGATCTTTATCTGGTTCCAGTGCGGATAAACTGTTCCTTAACTGAAGAATTATCTGATCAAACATCTGCTCACTTTTAGAGGGGAAAATATTAGAAGCATAACTATCCTCCCATCCTTGTGATTGTTCACTTACATGCCCTTCACAAGGTTGTTGACATGTATGAGAATATCCGTAAGGTTCCGTGGGATATTGATCATATCCAAAAGATTGGTTTTGATTATACCCATAGGATGGTTGGTAGTCGTCATATGAATGAGATTGAAAACCATATTGATTACCACTGTTCAATGAGTAATCTTGTGCTCCGTACATGTTATTTCCGTAAGGAAACATGATGTTTCACAAGAAAAAGAAAATCAATACAAAAATCTGAAAACAAATAAAATAAAATAAAAACAAGCTAAACAAATAACAAATCAATTAGCAACTGCTCCCCGGCAGCAGCGCCAAAATTTGACGGGCTTTCCTAGGAACAACAAATTAATAAAGATATTTCCCACTAATTAACTAGTAATATAGCGGTAGTAAGAGATCGTTCCCACAGAGAGCTGTGTAATTGATAGGTTATTTGTATCAGCAAAATAAAGCAAATAACAAAGGGCGTATTGGTATTTGATGTAGTTTTAAAGTGGTAAATAGAGTTGTCGTTCACTCGGACTCGTTGAGGTTGATTTTAAGACTTTATAAACAAAAATATATACAAAAGATGTCACAAGATCAAGAGGGACTGGGACTCAAGATTCCACCGAACTCATAACATAAGGTTCAAATATTAAATCTTTTAACAATTATACCCTAATAAATAAAAACATAGACTCTTATTTTTGCCAAGGCAGATTCTCAAAATATTAGTTGTAAGTCCTAAGCATGGGACATCAAAACATCTAAGCAAGCATGACCCATCAAATGAGATGACAACTAATTACTCACGTATGATATTAGGCTTCCTCCTTCATCCCAGTGTTGGGGTTTAGCTCCTCATGGTGAAAACACGCTCAAAATAATAACTCATGACTGAAAAGGTGTTTTTATTGAGGAAATTATATAACTCGGCGAATATACAAAGTTGTATTAGCGTTACAGAGTTCACAGTTACAATATGTGTTGCAAACTGAAGATATGCGTGGCTAATGAACTGTTACAGTATTTGAAATTTAAGACGCTAGGAACGACTGTCCTGCACAGCTTATGTTCTTCAGCTTCGTCTTCTTCTTGCTGCTGCTGCAACTCCTCCTGCAGCTTGAGATTTAGCTCTGCAGCTTCACATAAACCACCCCAAACTCTCGACACCTCTTCTATGAGTCTCAGCCGCCTATATATACACCACAGCACCGATTAAACCTTCCAAAAATACTCTTTTCTTCGCTGCCAAGTCCCGAGACTTCTTGTCTTTGTTCCGCGTTTTAGCTTTTTCCAAATCTTTCAAATTCTTCTCGAAAGATATAATCAATCCGTAGGACAAATATCTTCCCTAATCTTCCACGTTACTGCCAAATAAAACTCAGAATCCCGTGTACTTTCCTTTCCCTGTTTCCGTGAATATTATTTCTCCCCTGTCTTAGGAAACTAACAGATTTCATCCCTTTCTTAAGCTACACACACGTAATTCTCCCTGTTGTCATGGTAAGAGCGTTATTCTCGTTCCAGAACAATTCCAAATAACTCCAGCAGAACCCGAGAGTTTCTTTCCCTATTTTAGCTTCAAATGGATGATCCGGTCCAAGTTAGTCGAACCAAACACATATACCAGGCCTGTTTAGTCAGTTAGAGTCCATCCGTACCAAATCCAGCAATTGAATAGCCGGTGTAAAAATCAAACTCTAAATCTGCTGTTATTTTCCCGCCAATTCTGAAAATTCAAAATGTAGAAGATGACCTCCCCCTATCCTGTACGGGTCTGCCAATAGTACTTTCCTTGGGAATGGGATGCCCCTTAGTAATATGGTTATCCCTTATCCAAAGTGGGGATCCATTTAGTAGTTGTTCTCCGGGTGTTTTCAACACTTTTACTGGGTGCGTTCAACACTTCGTTCGGGTGCCTTTGGTAATTTCTGTCAGAGGACCAAATACCACTTTTCGAGCCAATTTTTCAACAAAAGCTTATTTCTCCAAAAACACCTACAAAACAATACATAACCAAATAAGTATAAAATCTAGCATTATAAATACATAGAATTGAGAACATATCAGACACAAAAATGTGTCTATCAGTTTTAATATAAATAAAAAAACAATAAGAAGAAAAGAGATGATTAAGGAATCCTTCGCCGTTACCAAGCGATAGCTGGATTAGTATACTTATCTATCTTCCATTAGAACCATTCATCACCAACCGTAGAATAGCAGCTAGCTCAGTGCTATCCCAAAAACTCCTTTTACCATGGATACGGAAGCTCTCCAATATCAGATTCTATTCAACCGAACCACCAAGTAGTAGCTCACTCAAGGTGTAATCCAATCGAACGCTTTAAGCTTTGTGAATTAGGTTAATCCCAGTAGTTAAACTCTTAGCTCAAGGTTTACTTGCTGGTGTTGTTTTTACACGCGATTGCTCCACAGAATCCCTCTGTAAGGTCTCGCGGTTTCTACTTGTGTAGAAAGTTATTCGACGATTACTTAGCTCCTAAGTCCTAACTTCTACTAGCAATAGAACGATCAATAAATCAATCTAGCGTGCACTCCAAATCAATCTAAGAATCACCCATAAACCCTAGATATGGTAAAAACAAACGATGATGATAAAAACTCTCAATATATTTGTATTAATAATAAAGCTTCATGCTTAGAACATTGAATTCATCCTTATTTAACAAAGGATTTAGCTACTCATATTACAAAGAAGATGAATAATGGTGGTTTCCCCCTAAAGGGGTAAACCCTAGGTTTTTGATGTGAACCCTAGCTTATGATATGAGATGTTCTATGATGTTCTTTGGAAGGCCTAATACCTATTTATATAGGTTTACAATGTTTGGCCTCCAAATATCTAGTTCGGTTCAAGAACCCGACCCGAAAATACGAAATAAGGACCCTAACCGTGAGTTTTGGCCTTCCATGGTATGCATACCTGTATACATACTTGAATTTCAGTTAAAATCTAGGGAATAAGTATGCATACTGAAAATAAGTATGCATACCCGTTTGCATACTTGCTTGTCTTCGGTATTGGATAAAAATCTTGTTTTGCCCACAACTTCTTCATACTATCTCGGAATGACCTCAATATTTTTGCATTATTTTCCTATTTCAATTCTATTCAAGATGGTAATGATAAATCCTAAATTTGAATGAGTTAAGATTGGTATTTGGCCCGTCTCTTGCTTTTGAGCGTTTTGCTCCTTTTCGTCGCACTTCTTCCACTTCTCTTGGACTTGGGCACTTGGATACTTGGAATACTTATCTTTTTAGCTGTTTTTAGAACTTTGTAGCTCCTTTTTGGATGATTCACCTAATATAGGCAAATAAGAGAAAACAAGAGTAATAATACGAATACATGCAAGAATAATAGCTAAAAAAGTATAGAAAGGACACTAAAATCATATGAATTATGAACTTATCAGTGTGCATCATAGAAAACTGCATCCACCATGTACGCTTCCTATGGGTCGAATGGGTTGCTTGTTGCGGGAATTCGGTATTACGCACTGATGGTACGTTGAAGCCACTACCTTATGATTGAGCATCCACTCCCTCCCTAATAGTACGTGGAAAGTGGTGTCATCTTCCAAGACGTAGAATGGTGTAAGCGCTCTGATAGGACCGACCCTCATGACTAAGTTAATAATCCCTATAGCCATCTGGGAATTTCCGCCAAATCCTCTTATTGTAGTAGTTCGTGCCCTGATCGCCGATTGTAGTACCCCTAGGATATCCAACGTGTGCTTGGAAATTAAATTCAAGGATGCGCCTCCATCAACAAAAGATCTCTTTAGTGGTTGCTTGTTAATGTGCACGGTCAGATACAAAGGTCTGAGATGCTCCCATGGGTAACAGATATCATCATCGGTAAATACGATCGCTTCCTTGGGTAGAGGGTCATACGGCTTTCCTGCTGCGATGGCTGCTATGCTTTGGATGCCTCTTTAATTTGGTCTTCACTAAAATGGAGGGAATCAAAGAACTGTTGATCCAACACCGTTTGTGCGAATTTACTAGCCACGCCATCCGTATTTGTGAATGTAGAGGCCCCCATCTCGATTTCACACGCCTCCTCATTATTTCCTTCCCATGGTCTTCATACGTCTCCACTGGGATCATGGGAGAGCATCATAACTTGGTGTTGGGCCGCTTTACCTTCGGGGTTGCTCATCTCAATTTCGCCTATTTCCAATTTCTTCTGAAAAATTCTTCGGATGTTGTAGCAATCAACCGTGAGGTGTTGTATCCTTCGATGATAATGACAGTACTTAGCGTTGTTCTTATCGAGGGTGTTAAAGTCTGCCTTTGTATGAGGTAGTTGAGTTTCTTTATTTGCCACCCATTGTTCCAACAGTCCTACGATTTGCTCCTTGCTACATGGCAGAGGAGGCGGGAATGTCTGCGACTGGCCCTTGTACGGTTGGATCGCCTGTACATTCCAACCCTCTTGACTGTTGTTAGCGCGGGTGTTCTGTGGTGCGGTTGATACATCATTAACTGTATTGCGCCAGGCATAGTCCGAGTTATACTCCTCTACGCAGTCGGAGATCCTCACTGCAGCTTCTTCTAGCTCGACAAAGGTTGGAAATCGAAAGTTCACCAGACTTTTCTTAAATGACAGCGTCATCCCTCCCATACAAATTTCCACCAATGCCTTCTCTTTGATGTCCTCGTGGCAGTCTAGCGTGAAGTGGAGGAACCTGGTGATGTATTTTCCTATCTCCTCTCTTATGCGTTAGCCACATTTGCTCAAGTCTATGGTCGCGACCTTCCTTTTTGCTGAATAGAATTTTCTAAGGAAAAGAGCCGACATTTCCGACCCCGAACTGATGCTCCCTGGTGTTGATGGTGATTTTTGGTTCAGGACTAAAATCGTGAAACCCTGTATTTAATACGTTGTCATCCTGCAAAGGAACAAAAGCCATTTGAAAGTGATGAGTGCATTAAACCTCTTCACTTACATATGTATTGAGCAATTCTACATATTTACGAAATTTATCCAAAATGGTGCGTGAAGCAACAATCCCAGATATTCTGTAAATTTTAACCTATTGCATTATTCACTAATGCATGACCTTCCTGGTATTTTCTTATGCTATGTTCCCATCCGAACTCTCAATATTGGCATGACATGACGATTAATGTTCACTCGCAGCAGAGTAGCATGAATCTCCCGAAATGTCAGTATTGAGACCTGTATGAAAACACTTACATAGGCTACACCACTCTCTGATAAAGAGATTAGCGTTTTTACACACTTTAATTAAAATTTAGCACGATCGAACGCGTTTAAATTCCTTAAGGAAAATCTAGACTGTCCATATCAGTCTTAAAAAATGATCACGGCCGCACGATTCAACAGGCCTAGCCTTCTCCTAGCTGAACTAGGCGATCATAATAATGACCACCGGCGGGACCGCTAACATCCCGACCGATCGGATTCCATCTAACACACCCGCAACGCCTTTGAACGGTAACCCTAACATGGGTGATCGCGCTGTTGAAAGATGAGCTCAAACGAGTTAAGATCGGAAAAAACGGTCTCAAAAACATCACAACCGCCCAACTTAGCTAGCCTAGTTGGACGGCTTAGATATTCCTTCGAATGATCAAAAGGGTACTGGCGTGTTCACCGGCGACCCAACTACATTCTTGGTCAATCGACTTGCCCACGGCAAACCAGAAACGTGTTGAATCGATCGCCCAAAGAAGGGTGATCGCGCGATTTTTTAAACCCTAAAATTAAGTCAGCGGCGTTATGCAACTGCCGCAAATTGATCGTGTCCGTCCACCTTCGCCATCTTGGTCGAACAGCTTAGATTGGATTCTAGATGGACAACAACGTGGCACTGTGATCACCGGCCACCTCTCTTCCATGAGGAGCGCTCGTACAAGCAATGGCTTGCTCATATGGTCTTCGAACGATCACCCAAAAGAGGTTGGTCGCGTTGTTTGCATAATCCAACGGCAGCACACAACTGCCGCAAATCATCTCGTCCATCCAACTTCGCTAGCCTAGTGGGATGGTTTAGATTTATTTTTAGGAGGCCAATAGGGTAACGCTGTGATCATCGTCCACCCCTCCTCCACAGGGAGCGATCGACCAAGTGGTAGCTCACCCATAGGGTTCTCAAACGATCACCCAAAGGTGGCCGGTCACGCTACCTTTCTTTAAGACGTTCAATTCGCGACTAATTTGAACGAACACTAAAACAATGATGTTTCCTGCACATCGATTATTTTCAGCTGCTTGTTTAAAAGCGATGCTTTATATACATCGATTATAAGCAATGTTTTATAAATATTGATTTCACAAATAATTTATTATTTGACCTAAAAGCTCTATGTGCTGCTTTTAGCGGCGAGTCTCATGACTTCACCCATTTACTCGAGACATCAAACATGTCACAAACTAGGGGATGCTCACTGGGGTATTAGTCTAGCGGTTTACAGCGTGCGGCGTGCAACGCGCCCATTACAAGAAAGTGTCAGGAGAGGACGGACGGTTAACAGCAATGGGAGTAGTGGGTGAAAGTGTGACCAAGTTTTCCCTCGTAATGGAAATGTGGTGATCACCACTTTTTACACAACCCCACTTCTCCACTAATTAACTGCTTCCACTTCCTACGAGATCAGGGGTGCGCTCAATGACTTGTATAAATAGGATTTCAACCTATTTCAACATAGAACACAAGTGTTATCAACACAAGTATCCAGAAAACACCAAGAACTGATAGCTTACATTCTGCAAGCCAGTTCTATATTCTGATACAAGTCATAAAACAGCCATACCTTCATAATTCAACATTTTGATCTCAAACACCTTCTTCGCTTCCCTCCCTAAGATCAACCCTTCTCCTTCACTTTTTGACCGAATTGAATCTCGAACGGCCATTTCTTGGTTTAGGCCAGAGTCTTACATATTGATCTCTAGAATCTAAAAGTACTCCCGTGCAGTGCATTTGTTTAGGGTTTGAATTCGTTTCTCATCAACACACCTAAATTTACCAAAAATAGCAGAATCAATTTTTACCCCAAAACACCTGGTTTTAAGTTGTCATACCAAGTGAACGCCGTATCAGTCAGCGATTTTGGGAATTCCCTCAGGCACAGCTTCCCATCAGTCGGGCGATCATTCATGACAGATAAGAACCGACTAAGATGCTCGCGCGCATTCTCTTGACCATTGCATACCTTGAATTTTGGTGAAGTGTAGTTTTCTGGATACTGATAGTCTGTGACTTCGGAGGAGTATGGGCTAGCCATGAAGTCGTAATTGCCCTGTTTTACTACTCGGTAGTTTGCTTCTAAGTACCTAGCCATTGCCTATGGCGTCATGGTTACAGGCTCTTCTTCTTCTTCTCCAGTGCCTTCCGTCGCTCTTTTTACGTTCTGCTCAGCGCTAGCCACCTTTAACAACTTCCTCAGCTCCTGCTCCCTCCGAATGTGCTCATCTAGTTCCTTCCGCATTTCCTGCGCAGAAGGGCGCACGGGTGGCGAGCTTCCGACCTGTTGCTTATCCTTCTCTTGTGGAGCGTCTGGCCTTCTCCCTTGTGTAATTGGATCTGATACTATCCCTACTCTCTCGCCATCCTGGTTGAGTGGCGGGTTGCTCAGCTGGTTTTCTAGCGCGCCTGCGTTAGCCCCTCTTGGGTGTGTCATGGTGAGCTAGGCACGAGCCTCCGGGTGTGGTCGCCAAATGTTGAAGGGTGAATATGATTTTGGTCCTACCCGTCCTAGTCACAGCTAATGACTACACTTACTAGGAATGGTAAGAGAGAGAGTTGTCTTTCCATTGTACCTTGTCCTTCCTTATATAGACTTTCCAAAAGCCCCTCCTTTTATGACATCATGTCACATATCCTAAACTTCCTTAATTACTTCTAATGTCATTCCTTTCTTAATGTAACCTCTTCCTTCTTCATTAATCCCTTCCTTGTCCCTTTTGTCTCATGAGTATTTTCTTATTGGACTTGGGCTTAGTCCCCAAGTCCCCATGTCTTATGTTAGACTTTCCTCCCCCTTTGAGGCACCCTAGACCCGTTAAGGGGTATTATTTTTCATGTATCAACAGTGATATTTCTTCGTCTTTGATACCATTTGTACTTACCACACATCTTAACTATTGTGGTCATTCACCACTGTGAAATTTTTTACGGTCATCGTTGTAGCCATCTAACAACAACTTTCCATGTTATCATCCATCCTTGGATTACTCTTGCCTCGTCTAACTTCCAAATTTGAAGCCAAAAGTGCCGAAAGGCCTTGCTGTTAATTTCATGTATATTGTTACTTATCTTCTCTTTGTTCAATCACTGCGGAATCAGACGTGTTCCACAACAATAACAAAAAAGGTTGTTAATGTTTCTGGCATATTTTTGTTAAGGTTTAATTTGTTTAATTAATACTTGCTCTGATGGAGAAAATAAATAAAAAAGAAAAATTAACATTTTATTTTTAAATTCATTAAAGCCATTTTTATGTGTCCTACAACATAGCTTCGACGTACTTTGTTGAAGTTGTGTTTGAATCTGACTTGTTCCATTTCATAAATATTACGAGAAGAAAATATTGGAAGAACATCCAAAGATGATGGTATAGATTCATTAAAGCTAAAACTATCCTACAATACAACAACAAGAAAAAGTTGGTATTATACTTTCGACATATTTTATTCCAATATTAACTCAATCACCTCCATTCTGCAGCAATACGTACTGCAGTGTCTTAGGTCAACTGGTAAACTACTTCAAATCATCCATCTACTTCCGCAAAAATGTCCAAGACTCATATGCAGAAGAAATCATACAAACTTTGGGAGTCACAAGAATGCATAAAGATGACTTGGGAGTGAAGATTCTTCAACAAGGAAGCAGAGTATCCAACTTCAATTTCCTCATTGAGAAATTTGTAGAAAAACTAGTTGGTTGGAAAAGAAGCGATTTGTCACATGGTGGGAGAAAAACACTAATTCAATCAGTGCTTTCTGTCATCCCTGTATACTATATGGTTACATCTGCTATCCCTAAGACCATCCTCAACAAGCTTAATCAAATCATAAGGGATTTATGATAGGGGCATAACAGAGACAAGAGGAAGATGCATTTTCTTAAATGGGAATGGTTCAATCTCCCAAAGGATAAAGGAGGCATGAGAATTCGATCTCTATCAGAAATTAACCAATCTTTGACAGAAAAACTTGCATGAAAATTTCTGCACGACAAGGACTCTCTATGGGTAAGAATTTTGTAGGCTAAGTATTTGAGAAATCAATCTTTCTGGGAAGTCAACAAGCGACGAAAGTGTTCTACAACATGGGTGGCAATACTGGACAGTAGAAATGAACTCAAAAAAAGGCTGCAGTTGGCTAATTGGTAATGGCCAAGATATTTTCATCTTTTATGACCCCTGGATCCCTTATTTCCAAGGAGGAGTTCCCATTAGAAGAGAAGATCCCGACATAAATATCACCAAAGTCCATCAACTCATATTTGTATCCATTGGTAAATGGGATATACCAACTATTTTGCAAGTTGTAGATGAGTACACTGCGTCCTTAATAAACCAAGTATTAGTCAACTCAGCAGCTACATATACTCTTATTTAGAAGCTTACCACTCATGGAGATTTCACTTCACAATTATTCTAGAAACTATATCAAATCAATCAAGGTGATCCTCTAACTCTGGTGAAAACTCTTTTACTTGAAAGAGATTCTGGCCAACAAAGAAAGTTGCTCCAAAAATAAAAATTCCACCTGAAGGGCATTACAAAATGGGCTTGATGTAGTCCAAAAGATCAGCAGATTGTTGATATTGTCACCCCGAGAATTTTCATTATGTATCTCTGAAGATGAAACTGTGGATCATCTCTTGATTCACTATACTCTTGCTCAAGCAATCTGGTTTGCTTCACCCTTGGGACTTGGACCGCTTGAATATAATCAACTGTGTCTCACTCAGATAGTAGAGAGATGGCTACACAGTGGCGACAATGAATACTCTTTCGCGTTAAGGATGTCTATACTTTGGGCTATATGGAAAGCTCGAAATACCAAAGTGTTTGAGAACCAAACAACTAATGTACAAGGGCCTCTCAAAATAACATACAACTGGTTCAATCTTTACTACAGTTTCAATATAGATGACCAGCTAGATGATGAAGTTGACAACTCTCATGCGGTTAATGCTATGGTCACTGTAACATGGTGCCCATCCCAGAATACGTTCATAAAGATAAATGTTGATGCATCATGGAAAATTGTATCATATGCTGGTTCTATAGTTACAAGAAATATCAATTGGGTCTGCATTGGTGCCGCTACTAGGCTCGGCACTTCAGACAGTGCATTTTTCGCTGAAGCTAATGGTTTTCGATTGGCAGCTGAATTGGCAACCAATATGACATTAAACTTTATCACCATTGAAGGAGACAGTGAAACAGTAGTCAATTGCTTGAATGGTAGTGCTAAGACTAGCATATGGAGAATCTGGAAACTTAGAGATAACATAAAGAGATTATCAAGCAACTTCAACAACTTTGCATTTTCTTTTGTGCCAAAATTGGCAAAAAATTAAAAAAAAAAAAGGTTTATGGTTATAATTCAAAGAATTTAGAATGCTTATTTTCATTCAAATAGCTCTCCAAACCCGTATATAAAATTTACCAAATTCTGTCATTCCTTTGAGATATGATTGTTAGAGCATTGCTCGGTTGAACCCACCAAGCGTTGGTATGTCAAGTTTGGTTGTAATATTTTAGTGAATCAAAACTCATTTAAAGAGTTTCTTGATTATTTACTAGAGTCAACTTCGTATAGGTTAGCTAGAAAGTTACTAGGATATGAGACTTACAAGTATTACGTGAAGACTTAAAGAATGTGAAGAAGTAAAGAGCTATAAAGACAACATCATCCTTCCTCTTGAGGTTAGTAATATTTGACTTGAACTATTTCATTCCTAACGTATCTTTCAAGTCGTGCATATTGAAAACATAACTGCGAAACTGTGAATGATTATACTCTAGTTAGACATAGTATTAAGGAATTATAATACGAAGTATAACGTCTATCTTTTGAACTTCGTATATAAGACATCGACATAATCGTATGAATGCTATTGTGATTATGTATGGGTATGGGTGAAGATTTCGTCCTAGGAAACAATGTTTTACATTCGTTTAAAGGAAGTACAATTCATAAACTTGTTTTATGAATCGAAAGGGAAATCGCTAGGCTTATTGGTAGTGTTATTCATTGCAAATCTTTGGATTACCAATATGTGTGTTTAGTATAACCGTTCATAACTTGTTTATATTTCCTGGTAATACTATTCACAAGGCCTGACTTTTGTATTGGTATGACTTTTATTAGTGAAACCGATCTTAAGTAATCACCTGAGATGGTATGATAGATATATCGTAATTGGTATGACCAACTCTAGACATTGGGGAACCGATCCTAGTAAGAGGTGCAACCGATCACAAGCAAAGGGAATCGATCCTTGTAAGAGGTACAACAAGTCTTAGTTATTGGTGACCGATCATATGACTTGTGCAACCGAATACAAGTTAAATACCATAAATATGTGGTAACCGATCCTAGTACCTAGTCAACCGATTTTTGGAAAGCTAGTGTGACTAATCCTAGTACCCACATGGAGGTAGAACCGAAACTTGTTTTGGTAGAACCGTTAAACCCATGATTGGTGATTCGATAGGATAATCAATCACATAGTTCTTGGAAGTCAGATGAACAAATTCTAAACTTGTTTGGAAGTGTGGCAAATCGGTTCCAAGATGGTAAATATGAAAAAAAGGATTTACCAAGTAAAGATGTCGACATACTTTGAACACGTGCAGTAATTCTTACCTTTTATTGTTCAAAGATATTCCTTAATAGCTAAAGGAAAAATCTCGGATCGAAATAAATTGAGAATCTTTTAATTACGGTTTTTAGTTTTATATGCTTTTAATTTCCAGCAATTAAAATGCATATCTTTAGAAAATAAAATTGGTAATGTGCATTTACTAATTGGAGATTTTCTAAGAGATTTCGGTCAATATTTGGACAGAGCATTTCCAGGAATTATGAAAACCGAATTTGGAAATATATTGCATATCTTGAGAATATTTTCGGTTTGGAAATTCCTTGGTGTCCAAACTTCCTTGGTCTATAAATATTGAAGTTTTCATTTCTAGCAAACTAATCCTCAGAGCCAGCAAAACTACCTAGTTATGTTGTTACTGGTGGAGCCGTCTATTCGGAGAGGAAAGTACCTTGATTAGGCGAAATCTCTTACGACTGCTCGTTTTAAAGACTTCTCTGGGATTGGGAAGCTCTACGAGTACCGTTGGTGGGAAACTAGATAATTGCAGTTTATTATTAGTTTTCGATTGATTTGATTGACTAACGGTTGTTGAACTTTGATTGTACCTAGTTTGTTTATGCTTGAGAATCTTCTCTTCTGATATAAGATTAACTCAAACTAGATCGAAGTTTCGACGGGGATCTTTAGACTGTTTGTAGATCTAAAGACGTCTTGTGATAATCCATTGTTAACAGACTCCGTTCTGTGTGTGATTGATCACAAGAGATTCAAGTTGATTGTGTGCAGGTGTTTATTTAAGATCTAAGAAGATTTGAAGACAAAGAAGATTTCTTATTTGAGTTCATAATCTTTGGTGTGCACAAAACTTGATCGGCTAGGATCCAACTATAATCGGTTTATCTTTTGATAGATTGGATTGATTAGTTGAGTGGATCGGCATCAATACGTTTCTTTGTGATTCGAAGTATTGATTGCATAGTCTAGACAATTACCTTGGTGATTGTTGATTAGATAGATCTAAGGACCTGACAAAGGAGTTTATTGGGATAAACGGAAGAGCCCTTTGTCAAACTCATATCACTTTGTTTGAAAAGAGTTACTACCGAACAGATTTGTTTTTCCTTTTCTGTTTGGAATACGAACAAAAGGAATTGTTCCAAGTGCGGACTTATTGCAAGTTCGAGGCGCAGGGATATAGACGGAACAAGGTGAACTATAGGTTTAGTTGCTTGGTCTCAACTATACGAAGTTGGTTTAGATTTTGTATAGCGGCTTAATCCTGAGAGTATTCAATTCAGGACAAGGTCCCGGGGGTTTTTTGCATTTGTGGTTTCCTCGTTAACAAAATCTTGTTGTTTCTTTTACTTTTCTATTTTTGCAATTATAATTGTTTTTATTATAATTAGAAGTAAAATACACAAACGTTAATTCCTATTTACTTGATAGCAATCCTATTGTGTTTGGTTAAGTCCGAACCTATTATCAATTAAACATACTTCGTTGTTGTATTGTCTCGATCTTGTATCCATAGTCAATCACGCAAGTTATCTTGTTGTCGTATTGTCTCGATCTCATATCCATAGACGATCACACGAAGTGTGAACTGATTAGTTGTATTGTCTCGACTTAGTCCATAGACAATCACTTTCGGAGAAAGGACTTATAGGTGGAAAAGTTTTAGATTGAGGTATATTTGGGTACCCTCGTCTTTTCAATTGGTATCAGAGCGGGCAAACACCAAAAGATCTAACAATCTATGTTTTGTGCGATCCATCCTATAAGAAAATGAATCCTATGAATGATTCAGTTAACGTACCACCAAGATTTAATGGGATGAATTACCCATTTTGGAAAGCTGCTATGAGAACCTTTCTTCAATCCCGAGATTTTAATACTTGGCAATTAATCGAAGATGGATATCAAAGACCAAAAGTAGAATATCCAGATACAGAGTTTAAATGCTTAGCATTCTACAGTTATGAACAAACAGCTCTTGCACAGCAGAACTCTGATGGTCTAAATGACATCGTACACGCAGTAAGTGATGATCTTCTTCATAATGTTTTGTCTTGTGAAACTTCTAAGGAGGCATGGGATACTCTTGAGACTGTATTTGAAGGAAATGATTCCGAAAAAGAAGCGCGACTTCTATCCCTTTCTTCTGAATGGGAATACCTTAAAATGGATGATAACGATACCTTTGAGGAGTTTAACACTAAATTGTATAAGATTGTCAAAGCTTCTTTCTTACTTGGAAAGGCTATACCTGAAAAGGAAATAGTATGAAAAAATTCTCAGATTGTTACCATCCAGATACGAGTCTAAGAAACATGCCATAATAGAAGCAAATGATCTTTCTATACTTTCTAGAAGCTCTCTTATAGGAAAGTTAAATATCTTTGATAGAGAAATTCTGCTGAAGAATCAGATTGTGAAACGTTATCAAGAAGACAAGATACTTGTTGAAAAAGAGCTTGACTCAACAATTGTGCTTCTAGCGCAACGAATTAAGGACATCTTATCTAATGATAAATATGTTCATAATACATTATCTTTTTGTCATAAAAAGGATAGTGAAGAAATCCAATGTTTCAAGTGCCGTAGATTCGGACATATGGCTAAACATTGTTCCAGCAGAAGAACTCAGAAGTGCAACAAGGCTTATGTCTCTACTCTCGATGATATTCCGGAGGAAAAACCCTATGAAGGAATATCTAACTGTAATGCACTTCTTCCAAACTTTGACAATGATGAACCCTGTGAGCCTAATCAACTCCTAAATAACTGTTCAGAAAAACTTGAGCAAGGATTTAAGGAAAATAAAAGGTTAAGCCTAGAACTTGAAAACCTTTTGAAATTCCTAGCAGATAAAACCCGAAAGGTAAATCTGGACAAGAAAAATTGGTTGAAAAACCAAGAGGGTCGGAAACTCGTTTTTCTGATAATATGCCAAGTTCTTCATGTGGAGGAAACAACCACACTGCAATCTCTCTTGGAAACAAATTTATCAAGGCTCTTCGCAAGGGGATAAACATTTTGAAGGCTGGTAAGTTTATTAGATCTCAAAAAGAAATTGCAAGCTATTGCAATTCCAAGAGAAAGAAAGAACGTAAGGAAACACAGTCTATTGTGTTTATAAGTCATCCTAAGGATGTCTTTATTACCTATGGTGAGAATAATTCTCATCTCAACACACACTGATTGTGTTGAAAAAATGCATCCTCACTTGTTACCCAAAATTCTGATTGTGAGGAAGCATAAATCTGGGCAGGATATACACATCTGTTCCTCAAGTAAAAATAGTCTTAACCGATATCTTTTACTTTTGGGAAAAAATATATTCGGTTTCCATAAACCAAATTATCCCTTGATTTTCTTCCATTGTATATATATATTGTTCTTGTCCAAAAGAAGACTATATTGTGTCAATGGAAAATTCGGCAAAAGAAGGATCGTCTCTTGAAGATTTAGCACTATGTGCATCAGTTTTGTATGAAACCTTGATGTATCCCAGCATGATAATTCTCAAGATTCGCTAAGAAAACAGATTCTTACTGTTAGAAGTTGCATCAGACATCATGAGTTGATGATAAAGGATTCAAAAGAAGTATTAGCTGATCTTCATTCTCAACTGTCGGAGATGAACAAATCATCTTCTGCAAAAGGAAGTGCTCAGAAGAATTTGAATCCAGTTTTTGAAAGCAATCTTCACAAGAATTGAGATTAGGAGAAAAATAGACATTAGTTTTTCGATTATTTCAATAAAGTCTATTATGAATAAAATTATTAGTTTATAATTTTTCTTGTGATAGTTTTCGATTACATAGCCGGTGCTTGAATGCTTTATATTATTGCTATGTATGTTTATGGGATGTTTGATTTCGGTTTTCATAACCTTAATATTCGATCTCATATTGTGTGAACCCTTATGGTTTGGGTGACTTTTTGGTTTAGCAGGATTAATTTCTAGCCCATATTGGTAGGCTTTATCAAAGGATCATAAGGGGTTCCGATTGAAACTAATATGTGAAAAAGTCACAATATGTTGAATCGTTTGGTTTAGCATAAAAGCATATGAGTTTCGGGGTTTTCAACTTTTGCTATGCATTAGTTTAAAACCGGTTTTCAACCTTTCTCTGGTAAAGGTTGGTTTTTGTTGTTGTTCTTTTGTCTTGCGAGAGGATGACAACACAACGGGGGAGAGTTCTAACTTGAACTTGCGCTTAATGATATGTCTTTGGGGAGAAGAGGATGCGGAATTTGAGGTAACGAATTTTTTAGTTAATCGTTCTCCTGTTTAAGAAAAGACTGATTTCATTGCATATTTTTATTGCTTTTGCTTAACAAAATTTCGGTACAATTGATGTTTATTCCATTATTTGTGTATGGATGTGTGTGTGATTCAATTGTTTCCGGTTAAGAAAAACTATTGTTATCTTGCTTTATTGTTTGGTATCAATTGTTTAGGCTTACAAAATTTCGGTGCAATTGCGGTACTATAATGTCCATGTTTGTTTCAATTGCTTCCGGTTGAGGTAAATAATTATGCAAGTTGATTTATTTGGTTTGTATGAATTGTTTATGGCTTAACAAAAAGGTTTTAGGGATGAATTGTTTAGTCCAATTAGATTCGGATAAGAGAAACTAAGTTAATTCTGATTTTAGTTAGACTTATCAAAGTGGAGGTTTCGGTTATTCAAGTCTAACCGAATTCCTAAACAAGAAATGCTAGTTAACTAACCTAGTACTTGTCTTGTTTAAAAGTGAAAGGTCTAAGTTATTATTCGAATAATTAGAACCTGATGAGAAAAATATACTTAATTCTGATCTTTATTTTGGTCTTATCGAACAAGCGATTGTATTTGTACAATCGGTTTAGCAAAAAAACTAAGGTGCTTAATCAATTTTTTATTTGCTAAACTATTAGGGAAAATTGCTTCGGGTAATTGTTTCCTTGGTAACATATCAAAACAAAATTACTTTGTAGTTTCGGTTTTGATATTCGTTATCTAAAATGGTGTGGAACCCTCGTGCTTAACTCTTATAGGTTGCAAGTCTTTTGAGATTTGTAAGATCCTTTCGGTTTGTCTTTTATTTGCTCGTACCTTTGTCATTTTGTGACAAAAAGGGGGAGAAATATATGGAGTAAACAAGTGATTTGGTATCACTTAGGAAAGGACAATGGTGCTTAAACGTTATATCTAACGAAAGAGTAAAGCATAGACTAGGGGGAGTAACATATCATATGATGATTTGTAGTTATATGGACTACAAGAGGGAATAACAAAGACGTGTAGATTCAAAATCTACCTATCTTACCTTTAGGGGGAGTATTAGCTTTGATTTTATAATGTCAACATCGACATTTATGGATTGAATGTATACAGGTTATTGTGCTGTTGAAACTTGGAATAAAGCATATGTGTAATGAATTCTTGTAATTTGTTTATCCATATGATGTAAGAGTTTTGTCACTAAAATTGACAAAGGGGGTGATTGTTAGATCATTGCTCGGTTGAACCCACCAAGCATTGGTATGTCAAGTTTGGTTGTCATATTTTAGTGAATCAAAACTTATTTAAAGAGCCGCTTGATTATTTACTAAAGTCAACTTCGTATAGGTTAGCTAGAAAGTTACTAGGATATGAGACTTACAAGTATTACGTAAAGACTTGAAGAATGTGAAGAAGTAAGGAGCTACAACGACGACTTCATCCTTCCTCTTGAGGTTAGTAATATTTGACTTGAACTGTTTCATTCCTAACGTATCTTTCAAGTCGTGCATATTGAAAACATAACTGCGAAGCTGTGAATGATTATACTCTAGTTAGACATAGTATTAAGGAATTATAATACGAAGTATAACGCTTATCTTTTGAACTTCGTATATAAGACATCGACATAATCATTTGAATGCTATTGTTATTATGTATGGGTATAGGTGAAGATTTCGTCCTAGGAAACAATGTTTTACATTCGTTTAAAGGAAGTACAATTCATAAAATTGTGTTATGAATCGAAAGGCAAATCGTTAGGCTTATTGGTATGTTATTCATTGCAAATATTACCAATATGTGTGTTTAATATAACCGTTCATAACTTGTTTATGTTTCTTGGTAAACTATTCACAAGGCCTGACTTTTGTATTGGTATGACTTTTATTAGTGAAACCGATCTTAAGTAATCACCTGAGATGGTATGATCGATATGTTGTAATTGGTATGACCAACTCTAGACATTGGGGAACCGATCCTAGTAAAATGTGCAACCGATCACAAGTAGGGGAATCGATCCTTGTAAGAGGTGCAACAATTTCTTAGTGATTGGTAACCGATCCTATGACTTGTGCAGCCGAATACAAGTTAGATACCATATATATGTGGTAACCGATCCTAGTACCTAGTCAACCAATTTTTGGAAAGCTAGTGTGACCGATCCTAGTACCCACATGGAGGTAGAACCGAAACTTGTTTTGGTAGAACCGCTAAACCCATGATTGGTGATTTGATAGGATAATCAATCACATAGTTCTTGGAAGTCAGATGAACCAATTCTAAATTTGTTTGGAAGTGTGGAAAATCGGTTCAAGATGAATATGAAAAAGGATTTACCAAGTAAAGATGTCGACATACTTTGAACACGTGCAGTAATTCTTACCTTTTATTGTTCAAAGATATTCCTTAATAGCTAAAGGAAAAATCCCGGATCGAAATAAATTGAGAATCTTTTAATTAAGGTTTTTAGTTTTATATGCTTTTAATTTCCAGCAATTAAAATGCATATCTTTAGAAAATAAAATTGATAATGTGCATTTACTAATTGGAGATTTTCTATGAGATTTCGGTCAATATTTGGACAAAGCATTTCCAGGAATTATGAAAACCGAATTTGGAAATATATTGCATATCTTGAGAATATTTTCGGTTTTGGAAATTCCTTGGTGTCCAAACTTCCTTGGTCTATAAATAATGAAGTTTGCATTTCTAGCAAACTAATCCTCAGAGCCAGCAAAGTTACCTTGTTGTGTTGTTACTGAAGGAGCCGTCTATTCGGAGAGGAAAGTACCCTAATTAGGCGAAATATCTTATGACCACTCGTTTTAAAGACTTCTTTGGATTGGGAACCTCTACGAGTACCGTTGGTGGGAAACTAGATAATTGCAGTTTATAATTAGTTTTCGATTGATTTTATTGACTAACGGTTGTTGAACTTTGATTGCACCTAGTTTGTTTATGCTTGAGAATCTTCTCTTCTGATATAAGATTCACTCAAACTAGATCGAAGCTTCGACAGGAATATTTAGACTGTTCGTAGATCTAAAGACGTCTTGTGATAATCCATTGTTAACAGACTCCGTTCTGTGTGTGATTGATCACAAGAGATTCAAGTTGATTGTGTGCAGCTGTTTATTTAAGATCTAAGAAGATTTGAAGACAAAGAAGATTGCTTGTTTGAGTTCATAATCTTTGGTGTGCACAAAACTTGATCGGCTAGGATCCAACTATAATCGGTTTATCTTTTGATAGATTGGATTGATTAGTTGAGTGGATCGGCATCAATACGTTTCTTTGTGATTCGAAGTATTGATTGCATAGTCTAGACAATTACCTTGGTGATTGTTGATTAGATAGATCTAAGGACCTGACAAAGGAGTTTATTGGGATAAACGGAAGATCCCTTTGTCAAACTCATATCACTTTGTTTGAAAAGAGTTGTTACCGAACAGATTTGTTTTTCCTTTATTGTTTGGAATACGAACCAAAGGAATTGTTCCAAGTGCGTGACTTATTGCAAGTTGGAGGCGCAGGGATACAGACGGAACTAGGTGAACTATAGGTTTAGTTGCTTGGTCTCAACTATACGAAGTTGGTTTAGATTTTGTATAACGGCTTAATCCTGAGAGTATTCAATTCAGGACAAAGTCCCGGGGTTTTTTTGCATTTGCGGTTTCCTCGTTAAAAAAATCTTTCTGTTTCTTTTACTTTTCTATTTCTGCAATTATAATTGTGTTTATTATAATTAGAAGTAAAATACTATTTACTTGATAGCAATCCTATTGTGTTTCGTTAAGTCCGAACCTATTATCAAGTAAACATACTTTGTTGTTGTATTGTCTCAATCTCGCATCCATAGACGATCACACGAAGTGTGAACCAATTAATTGTATTGTCTCGACTCAGTCCATAGACAGTCATTTTCAGAGAAAGGACTGGAAAAGTTTTTGATTGAGGTATATTTGGATACCCTCGTCTTTTCAATATTAAATATCATTAATACATTGAAAATACCCAAAAACATTCAACTACATGAGACATCCAACCACCACTTCTGGTCAATTTAAC
>JAJJMB010016246.1:1843369-2022322 GCA_023531105.1 Papaver atlanticum
TCCCATCACTGTAGATTGAAAAGAAAAACTGACTAAAATTCTAAGACACGGGTCACGCGAGACCTAGCTATCATTGACGGATTGGTCTGAGAGTCGGGATCTGGGTCTATACTAAGGTCTATACTAAATCAGGGTAGGCCTCGAGTGTCTCTGCATTTCAATTGGGTAGGCCTCGAGTGTCTCTGCATTTCAATTTGGTAGGCCTCTGAGTGTCTCTGCATTTCAATTGGGTAGGCCTCGAGGAAGTGTCTGCAATAGCAAATAAGAACAATGATCAGACTATGCTATGACATAACATCCACTTGCAAATTAATTTTACAGATAATTTTTAATCAATATATACAATTGGATAAGGAAGATTCAAGAAAACGGAAAGAGGGCTTGTGGGAGAAACTGCTTTTATCATGGATACTATCATACTACATATGCAATCTTATTCCAAGTATGCTCATGGAGAACAACATTTTCCGACACTGCCAAATACAAGTCAATGTAAGGTGAGCAAATGAAAGAGAGTTGTTATAGACTTATAGGATTTAATACAAACATTAAATTAAAAAATCTTTCCAGCCTTTTAACATTTAATGCAATCATTGAGTAAACTGTGAACTACCTTGCTTTAAAGAGGTTTAAGTAACCACTTCTGGAATGCAGTTCCACTTCAGCGTCTCCCTCTGCAACTCCTATTTTACAATGCCCATATACATGTCCTACAATGCCCCCTGCAATCCCTGCATATGCACATCTAAGAACTGTCATAAACCAATATATGACTTTGGTTATAAAGTTATGAACAAATTAAGAACACATCTAAAGGAAGTAAGAGCTTTAATCTCTTAATACCTTCTCTACACCCAATCTTCTCCGGTCAGAGTTCTTTTTATCTTGGCCTTAAATAGAGGTCTGTCCACGGCTCTACATAATCCAGGGTTCACTGAGACTCACTTGAAATAGGTAGAAGGGGAGTAAAAGGATCTTTCCAATAAGCTGTGATCCAACAAACTCCAGCATTGCCTCAGTGATAATCTATAAAAGCACATAAACGATTCAGTGATGGGATATGGTAGCAAAGAATATCACATAGATTAGCACAAACCCACAATGTTTGGTCTCACATCATACGATAGATTAGGGTCTGGGGAATGGATCACCTATTTCTTTTGTTCATAGCAAAGAATCCAGTCTTTCACGGCAAATCATAATTTCCAATCATGTTTAATAGATCAACCAATTGTAAAACCAAGATACACATAATCCCTTCGAGAAAGCAAACATCCAATTTTCCTAGGCGTGCTATAGTTCTTCAAAAAATGAAGGCCTCTAATTAGCATAAATAGGTAATCAACTAAAACAACGTGATATATGAACTTCAAACATTCACAGGTGAAAAATCAATATTAAGATCTTGGGATTGGAATACTTACAGCTAGGGCCTAGGAGTTGTTAGCTTGAGAGTCTTGCGGCGAATGTCATATGAGGCCTTATTATCCAAGACCATGCACTCATCATCATTTTCAACTAACCGATAAACAGAGATGGTTCCATTATAAGGCTCAACTACTGTATCTGCTGAAACCTTAGGCGAAGGAAATACGGAGAATGTGAGCATAATGCGGTCAGGGTACTCTTCTCGAATCTTGGAGATCAATAAAGTACCCATCCCAGAACCACTTCCTCCACCCAATGAGTGGCATACTTGGAAACCTACAATTTAAAAATAAAATAAAATAAACAGTATGAACAATTGCTATTAACCATAGCTCCACAAACCTTCAAAATTCACCAAAAATGTAAAAAACAAGCCCTGATTCACAATTGAGAAGTTAAAATTGAGCCCTATAGAATGTAATTTGCACCTTGAAGACGGTCACAGTTCTCAGCTTCTTTCTCGACAACATCAAGAACTGAATCAATAAGCTCAGATAATGTACTTTAGCCCAGTTATTACCAGCACCAGATTGTCCAAAAAAACGAAGTTATCAGGATGAAAGATTTGACCATATAAAGACCAGTTCCAACAGTGTACATAGCCCCAGGCTCAAGATCCATGAGTATAGCATGAGGAAAAGCTTCACTGTAGTAAACATCAACTCCTAGCTGTAGATATAATGTTTCGACGTACTTTCCAGTTGAATCAATACCATGCTCATCACACAAACCACCTCCCAAAATTAGATCCGATCTGGTTACCAGTATGCGAAGGATTTCTTTAATTTTCTACAAAATCAATCACAATTTTCACAGAATCAGTACAAAAAAAGAAAAGAACTATAGACATCCAAGCAAAAAAAAAGATTATCTACACCAAATCAATTTCTCAGCAAATATTACCTAAAGAATAGATAAAGGGAAGAAACTCGTAATTTCTCAACAAATATTAAAAGATACAACAAAAATTCAAAATAGATAAACGGAAGAAAATATCTTGGATGGGATAATAGAGATAATCTCTGAAGAAAGAAGAAAAATTGGGTTTTATTCTGTTAAAAAAACCAATCATCAGATCTACTATCCTAGTCGAATCGGGATGCGTCTAGTAGATATGATGATTTGTTAATACTAATCGGAAGTTGTGGCCGCAGTTGTTGGGAGCGAACTGAAAGTCATCCAGTAGATCTGGTGAATGAAGAAGGATGAGGGAAGAAGATAGCCGCAGCCATAGAAAGGAGGAAAAAGAGAGAAAGAGAAAGGGAAAGAAGAAAGTGAGGTGAAAAAAATCTTTAGGTTTGTATAAATTTTTGGACGGTGGGTAAAAAAAAATCATACGGATTGTGAAAATATTTAGACGGCGGAGATTTAGTTTGGAAGCCTCATCCGGATTGAGAAGAATATGTGAGAAGTGTGTTTTCCTTTGTTTTCTTTTGTTTTTTTTGTATACCTCTTTGTGTTAAAACGAACTCGTGTATTCGGTATTATTATCATAAGATAAAAAATCAAAAAAACATATACAAATTAGGATGAATTTTGATATTGATATCGACGTTCAATTATACACAAATTTGAGTATATAAGAATGAATCATAAAGTGATCGAGAAATGAGTTTGATAATTAAATTTGACTTTCAACTAGGCAAAGTTTTGAAGTCAAATGAAGGTAGAATTAGGGTTCCGTTGGAGATTCCGACTTAGAGGTAAGAGGTCACTAAGGATAATATGAAGAACATCTACAGGTTTATGGTTTTACTGAAAATTCCGACATAGAAGAAGAGGTCACTACTGATAATATTCCGACTTGAAATTAGCTACGAGAGATCAACATACAACCATCATCGATGAAGACTCGATCACCCAGTATATCCCATCCAACGATCTTAAATTCATCACCTAATAAAAATACCCAATTTCTATTTCATTTTAACTCATACCTTCACTCCAATTTTCATTCTTCCAAGTTCAACCCTAATTTCATTATTTCACCCTGCAAGTTCAATATGGCGCTAGTTCGGGGTCGTCGATTTACTTTAGCTGAAGATGAATGTATTTGCAAGAATTATGTTTTTCTATACCAGATAATGTCAGTCGTGCACCACAACAAAAAATCACTTTTTGGGAAAACATATTACAGAAATTTCAAGAAGAAATATTGAACCTCAATAATCGAGATGCAAATAAATTGTGTTGTCGCTTCCAACTAATCAGTAATGATGTAAACTTGTTTGTTGTTGCGCTTATGCAAGGCAATCGAAGTCAAAGAAATGGTGAAAACGAAATCGATGTAGAGAAAATATGAGTGGTGCGCGGTTCTCTGGATTTATAACGAACGGCGCAATTTTATGATTTGGTGAACCATGTGATACTATTTTGTATAGGTTCATGGCCTTATAAAAAAAAATATAATGAATTTACATTAATTCTTGGCTGCTTGAACAACTATTTTCATGTAGAATTTGAACGAATTAGTGTAGAATTGTAGAAATTGGAAATTCAATCCTTTTTGACTTATGCCTAGCTAGCTAAAAGCATATCTATGTATGTTAACTGATTTATTTCAAGCATCCAGAGTTGTTAGAAGCCTAGATATGTATGTTAATAGATTAGTTCAATACTAATGCCTTAAACAGATAAGTAAAGTTAGGAATCGACATATTATGCTTTAGTTCATCAATATGTACATGTGAGTGTATCACATCTTTGAGGAAGTCAATGCTAATAACATCTCTATAACTACGTACTTGATTAAAAAGAGAATTAGTTGATCAACTTAGGAATTTATATGCATTTAGGAGGTGATTTTGTAACCTTAGTTTTCCTATATATGTTTTAATCTTGTTTCTCTAATATAATCATCTATTTTTTGGTCATTCGACTCCTGATTCTTTCAAAATTAGTATCAATAGAACTTAACAATTTAGTTTCACCAATCTAACTTCATGTGGGATTGACTCGTATTTGTCGTGGCTACGTTGTAGACACCATGCACAAAAAAAAAAACTTTTTAGACGTTAATGTCTTTGCAGGCTTAATAAGCGATCAACCTTAGTAGTTGTCATATCATGGTGGCTGAAAGCTACTAACCACACCAATAAACTGGTGAGATGGTATAAGTGTCTACCAATAAATTAACTTTGCGGATACACACAACAGGTTGAAGTATTTACCTTTTGTTGCACTTTATGGTTGCCAACTCTCATCACTAAAAGCTACTACTAACGCCAACAACTTTATGGTTGGTTTAGGTGTCTACCAACACATCCTTTTGGTGGGCAAGGAAAGTGTCAAGAAATATACACCTTCTAGGGTACATTTTGGTTATCCAATCTTGGTGTCAAGAGGCTAATAACAACAAATACGATATTTCCGTTGTTAAACTATTGTTACTGAAGACTTCCAACAACTGTAGTTGCTGTCAAACTGGTGGTTAGAGTTTTCTGCCATCCGGAGCTGTGTTTAGTTATAAACAACTGTTGCTGAAAAGTTCCACTCACTACAGTTGGTAAGAAAATAGTCGTTAAAGCCAAGTTTTCTTGTAGTGTCTGGTCATTCTAATAAGGAGGTTAGTGAGTTAACCAAAGCATGGATGGCAACTCTTGACTATTGTCCCGAGGAAGAATCCCGTGAATGTTCTCTCACTTACTTTGTTGATTGTCACTCTTGTCCATTGAATAGATCTGATTGTTCTATGATAAACAATCTACCTTCCCCATAAAACAAAATTGATCTTTTAACCAAAGATTTGTACTCAATGAAGAGTATGTTTCAAATGGAGAAGGAAGCATGGATTAAAAGGATTGAAAATATGGAAAATCAACTGAAAAAATTAAGACAAGAGAAAGCGACATCTTGCAATCGTGATTTCAAGAAGAAGAATCGATCAACTTCGATAAACTCTCCTAAACTAAATCAGCATATTACTCCTGAAATCATGTTCCTCTCAAATCTCTCTCGTAATGAGGAAGACATTAGATACAATGGCACAACAAATCAATTGTGTTCCCTGTATAAAAACCAGGATCACCAAGAGATGGTGCGCACAAAGTTTCTTGAAAAATCTCCTTCCAATAATTCATGTTATCAGAAGGAGAAAAGAAAATCTCATAAGAACACTTCATCACTTTCGAAAGAGATTGTCAGAACCATTCATAGTTTACGAAAACCGATAAACAGGGCTTTCAGTTCATTGCAATAAAGGAAGACGCCCACTCGTGATCGTCTCCCTATAAAAAGATATCAGGAACAAGGAATAATAAAATCGTCCTCTTCTCATAAGAATCCACCCGATCCTTTATTAGATGAGAGAAATTACAATCTGTAATAGGTTTTAAGATTGTTCTTGTTTTCCCTTGGACAAGGACTATAATCTTCAAGAAGGGTTTGAATAGATTTCTGTTATTTTCTGCCTTTTTTCTTTTTCTTCTTCCTATCTCTGGAACTGTAATGTCTAAAGTCAAGAACCGTTTTTGTGCTTAAACGGTTTTCCTAATAAAGCTCCTTTATTTTTTCGGATATCCAAAATTCTGTTAGGGTTTTTATCAAAGGGCTTTTTAGGAATTTGTTTTATATCTTCTTCTTTATAAGATTGGAAGATTTCTTCCTCTAAGCAAGCATTTCATTTTCTCTACCATGTCATCATCAAGTCTTTCCAGTAAAAAAGATCATGTCTGGACTGTTCTTTTTCCCTCTAATAAGGTTCGTTTTGGTTCCTCCGATAATGAGATGTGTCAAGACAAGCGTGAACTTCTCTTCTGATGAGAATCCTATTGTCTCTCATTTTGAAAAACTCTCATTGACTATGAATCTTGTCTTAGAACAAGTACATGCTTTGAAGAGTGAACTCGAATCTTCAACCAAAAGACTTGAGGAAAAGATGTATAATCTCGAATCCAGAATTGATCTAATCGAAGACGAGCTTGATGATTATAGGGAATATTAGAAGAATATTCAAAGTAAGTGAAATGATTTATTGTTACTTGCTTAGATAATATCTAGGAAACTTCTTATGAAAATTTATTCTTGTGTTTTAAGAAGGATAACTAGGGTTTGGAATAGCAATTATTGTGAGTACACATAGCTATTGCCAACGATTTTCATCTTGCAATGTTTTTAGATTTATTTATTTAAATTCTAAAGTTTATTTGGAAGATGATTTTGCAGTATTAATCTTTATTGGTTTTATATATTGCAAAAATAATTTTATGGGATATGTGTGTTTACGTCCGTGAACTATGATTGTCCCATATATGTCAAAAGTTAAGTCTATTATATGTCATTATGCAAATATTGATGGAAAATAGAATGAACTTTTGATAACAAAGATTAAGTCTATGGTATCATTATGCAAATATATTGATGAAAATAGAATGAATCTTTGAATATTCCACAGTATTGATCTTTCTCTGATCCACTTCTATGTGAAAGTACTGTACGGCTCCGTAAGTTCTCTTATGTTGAGCATTTGAGATTAAATTAATCATGGGTTCTCTTTTGGTTGATTTAATTGAGTTTTCAGGATACAAATTCATGTTTCATGTATTTTGTTAATGTCCAAAGAAATCCTTATTTTCTTGTAAAAGTAAAAGGTCGCTCTTGTTGTTCTTTCGAGAATGACATTTTATGGGGGAAAGTTCTTAATTGAACTTGTGCTTAATTGCCAAATCTTTGTGGGGAGTGCGGCTGTGGAATTTTTTAGGAATTTTCTTGTATCTTTATAAACTCCTTGATGAAAACACTAAGTTTCAACTATGTGAAATCATCGAAACAAAGTTGATATGTTCTCTTTTAGTCATGAAGTATCTCTATGAGAATTTCATTATGATCCCGCTAGTTTTCGTACCTTTGCCAATTTATATTGGAAAAAAGGGGGAGAATTATTGTGTAGTTCACACTACAAATATATATGGTTTACGGATCATTATGTAAGGGGGAGTGGTTTTCATGTGAAATGAAGTATTGACTAAGGGGGAGTGATACATATCACCGTAGTATTATTGTCAAAGTTGTGATACAATTGAACTTTGATGCTGTGTAATAATATACTATGACACTGTATAATAATAATTGAGAACAATGGTTTTCTTATTGTTATGGCTACGGATCTTCAATAACTATGATGCTGAGTTGAACACGTTCAGAATCACTGGAGTACTTGGAAGTGACGAAGATTTCGAGTAATGTTGAAGAACCAAGGAAATCAAGCATTTAGATGAGAAGCTATAAAGTTTATTTATTTTGTAATCCATATGTATTGATCGTTTTGTCAATAAAATTGACAAAGGGAGGGATTGTTAGAGCACTGCTCGGTCGAACTCGCAAGCGTTGCTATCTCAAGCTTGTTTGTCAAGTGTAGTTTCCAAAACTATAAGTCTTGATTTCTAGTCTACTTATAGCTATGTCTCGGATTAGGATAGAATATGTAGTTTAGCTTTAGACTTCACGGCGTTCATCGATTGAAGACGAAGAACTACTAAGGGGAGCTTGTGGAACTTCATCAACAAAAGGTATGTGGAGACTTGAACTCATCTATCACTCAGAAGTCTATTTCTATTCTATCTCCTATTGAGACAAAAGTCGTATAGCTATATAGACTTTATATTATACACATTTGATATTTCGAGCTAAGTTTAACTCGCTTACATATTTCTCGAAATACGTGTTGATAAACTTTTGCTTTAATAAAGTTCATCCTTTATTCTTGACGAAAGTCAAAAGATGATCATGGGAAAATTGCCTGGTAACATCTTAGATGATTTGTGTGAGACAGTCATTTGATGTAGACTAGGAATTTTTCGTATTGATCTATTAATCACTTGAAAATTTCTTTGAAGCTAATAGTTTGTGTGAGACATCTAGTTCCGTCTTCCAAGAATGTTTCAAGGATTAAAATGGAGTTCAGAACAATTAACCATTAATTGGATATAGCACAGTATGCATACTTGTATGCTAACTGTTGAAAGTTATTCCAAGTCCGGGAACCATAGTATGCATACCCATATGCATACTGGTTTGATAGTTGAAGTCCGGGAACTTAGTATGCATACCCATATGCGTACCGGCTTAACATTTCAAGTCCGGGAATTCAACTGAGTTTGGTTGTACGACAGTATGCGTACTCGTTCGCATACTGGCGAACCCAGACCAAGTCCGGCTACTTAGGTATGCGTACCCGTTTGCATATTTGAGTGGATTAAGTTCTAAATCGGGTTGTTCATGAACTAATACATTTATATAATAAGAAATGCAATCTTTTGCAAACTGTGGCTTTAATGTTCATGAATTGATTCGGGTGAATCAAAATCGATTTTTTTTCAATTGTGTCTTGTATACTTTTATGAGAATATAAACAATTGAACAACTCTATAACTAGTTTCATTTGAGTCATTTGAACTAGTTGTGATTGAGATGAACAAGGTTGATATGAAAGTGTTCATATGGCTAACTTCGGTTAACTATTGTTGAGCCAACTAAGTGTACACGTTTAGGTACGGTTACCCATATCTAAATGAAGTCACATTTCATTTGTGCGTAACAAGCTAAGTTCGATCTAACGGTTGAAAGATATTAGCTTGAATCTAATCAGGTTTTCATCTAACGGTGAATATTGAATGCTTTGTTACCAAGGTAGCATTGATTGCAAACCCTGATTCGAAGACTATATAAGGGAAAACTCTAGCAACTGGGAAACCTAATCCCCATACCTCTTGTGTGATACTAGTTGCGACTAGAGTCGATTCTCCTTTAACCTAGGTTTTTCTAAAACCATTATAGGTTAACGACTTAAAGACTTCATTGGGATTCTGAATCCAGACCCAACTATTTTCTCTGTAGTTGCGTGTTCTGATCTTACTTTGTTCTATCGTATTGAGTACTATCTTCTCTAAGATTGACTCGAGATTCAATCTCCGATAGGTAAGATAAAAAGTAGGTAAAAACATATTCGTCTCATCGTTTGTGATTCCACAATATCTTGTTTCGCTACCATACGATTAAGATTATTGTGAGGTGATTGAAATTACAAGGATTTTCTTCGGGAATATAAGTCTGGTGTATCAATTGGTTCCTGTTCACCTTGATTTATCAAAAGACGGAACAAAAACTCGTAGGTATTTCTTTTGGAGATAGATTTAACTATTCAATAGACTTTTCTGTGTGAGAAAAATTTGTTTATCAAGTCTTCGACTTTGGGTCGTAGCAACTCTTAGTTGTGGGTGAGATCAGCTAAGGGAATCAAGTGCGTAGAGTCCTGCTGGGATTCAGAGGCGTAAGTGAAAAAGCGGGGGTCTAACAACCACACCTAATATTTCGTTTATTAATCTGTATGGACAAACTCCAATATAATTCCAAGTGAATCAACTAGACAGTAAGACTCAATCAATGGAAATATATCCAAGAGTTGTATCTCAATTTCTCAATTCAATCTGCAATCAAACAAATAGGAATTTGCGAGCCTGATTGAATATGAGAAATAACTCGGACGGTATCGAAAACCAATACCCAAGTGTCAATCAATTTAATCAACAACCCAAAGGTCGGATTCACAAACTGATTGAACTTACGCACAACCTGTGATATTTCAATTATATAGAAAATATAATGAGGAAACGAAATAACACAGACACCAGAAATTTTGTTAACGAGGAAACCACAAATGCATAAAAACGCCGGGACCTAGTCCAAATTTGAACACCACACTGTATTAATCCGCTACAGACACTAGCCTACTACAAGTTAACTTCATCCTGGAATGTAGTTGAGCCCTAACCAATCTTAGACAGATCAAGGTACAGTCGCGTTCCTTACGCCTCTGAATCCCAGCAGGACTCTGCGCACTTGATTCCCTTAGATGATCTCACCCACAACTAAAAGTTGCTACGAATCAAAGTCGAAGACTTGATAAACCAATCTGTCTCACACAGAAAAGTCTATTGAATAGATAAATTTGTCTCCCACAGAAATACCTAAGAGTTTTTGTTTCGTCTTTTGATAAATCAAGGTGAACATGAACCAATTGATACACCAGACTTATATTCCCGAAGAACAGCCTAGTAATATCAATCACCTCACAATAATCTTAATCGTATGGTAGAGAAACAAGATATTGTGGAATCACAAACGATGAGATGAAGATGTTTGTGACTACTTTTTATCTTGCCTATCGGAGAATAAATCTCGAGCAAATCTTAGAGAAGATAGTACTCAATCACGATAGAAAATAGTAAGATCAGAACACGCAACTTCAGAGAAAATAGTTGGGTCTGGCTTCACAATCCCAATGAAGTCTTGGAGAAAACCTAACGTTAAAGAGAATCGACTCTAGTCGCAACTAGTATCACACAGGAGGTGTGGGAATTAGGTTTCCCAGTTGCTAGAGTTCTCCTTTATATAGTCTTCAAATCAGGGTTTACAATCAATGTTACCTTGGTAACAAATCATTCAATATTCACCGTTAGATGAAAACCTAATTAGACTCAAGGTAATATCTTTCAACCGTTAGATCGAACTTAGCTTGTTACACACAAATGAAAAGTGACTTCATTTAGATATGAGTAACATTACCTAAACGTGTGCACCTTGTTGGCTCAACAAAAGTTAACCCAAGTTAGCCATATGAATACTTTCATATCAACCTTATTCATCTTAACCATAACTAGTTCAAATGACTCAAATGAAACTAGTTCTAGAGTTGTTCAATTGTTTATATTCTCATAGAAGTATACAAGACACAATTGAAGCAAAATCGATTTTGATTAACTCGAATCAATTCATGAACATTATAGACACGGTTTGCAAAAGATTGTATTCTGATAGACGCATTTATGTGTCTATTTTGATCTCGATTTTCTATATTTTTAGTACCCATTTATGTACTTATTCTGATATTTTATGTATTTGTAGGTGTTTTCGGAGAAATAGGCTTTTACGGAGAAATTGGCTCGAAAAGTGGTATTTGGAGGCACCCTGGAGAAGCGTTGAAGGCACTCAAGAAAAGTTATAAAGGCACACAGGAGTTTTGTTATTCGCACCCCACAAATTACTATGGGGCACCCACTGCTATGTGGTACCCATTGCTATTCGCACCCCTATTCTGGTTAGGGGATACCAACTTCACCATTTGAAATGTAAATTTTGGCGGGAAACTGCGGAAGTTTTCTGATTCAGGTTCTAACCGAGATTTCAAGGGATTTGTTCACGGGAATGATTGGGATTACCCTGTTACATCAAAAAAGGGTTGGTAAGGAAGTTGGCTACGTTAAAAATTGCATATTCCATCGTGTACTCGGTAAACAGGGCAGAGAAGTATTCTCGGAGATTTTGTTGTTAAATTTGGAAGTTCCGTGAGGATTTAAGCAAGATATTTCCTATGTTAGATTTTATTTCATATATGGAAGGATTTTGGACAACTCAGTGGCCGTGTAAGTGAAGAAAATAAAGAAGATTAAATCTCCGGTGACTAACAGAGGAGGAGATAACTTGGGATTTGTTTGGGTCCTAATCTTGGAAGTTACGGGTATAAAACAGGGAGAATATCTTCCCTGTTGCATTGGCTGCTATCCAATAACAAAGTTTGGTATTAAAACGGAAACAAAGACGCGTGAAGATAAATCAAAGAAGAAAAATACTCGGTGACTTTTGGCCGAAGAAAATAATTATTTTTGGAAGTGTAAGGAATCCTGGTTGTGTATAAATACATTGGCTCAAGTCTCATAGAGGGTTATCGAGAGTTGGGGGCAGTTAGTAGAGCCGAGAAGAAGAAAGGCAGAAAATCATCTCTGTTGCTGCTGAAGAAGGAGACGAAGACATTGGACCAACGGAGTAAGTCGCAGAGCAGTCTTATATTCAACAGCAGAAGCTGTTTGTTGCTGTTCATTATTCCCTGCAAAAGACTTTTAGCGACTAGAGTTTAATTTTTAGTAACTGTCTCCTTGTAACACTCGATCTGTAACAATTATAACTGTTACGATTGAGCTGCTTTCATTCTTTTTCTCATATACCTTCAATAAAAACATCTTTTGAGCCGTGAGTTATTCTTTTGAGCGTGTTTCTACCATGATGAGCTAAACCCCATCACCGGGACAAAGGAGGAAGCTGTATTTCATCTATGTGGTAACTTGAATTAATTCTTATTTACTTTTTGCACTGTTTATCAATTGTTTTATGATTTTTATTGAATGATTGTTATTTCAATTGATGGGTCATGCTTAACTTAAATGATTTGATGTCCCATGCTTTAGATTTACAGTCATTGCTTTCAAAAATCTATCTTGGCAAATATTAAGAGTTAATAAATTTAATTATTTGAGCCATAATTATCCTAGGATTAATTTCTGAACCACATGAATATGAGAAACAGTGAAATCCTGAGTCCCAGTAACTCTTACTCTTGTTACCTTCTTTTACATATTTTTGCTAGTTTTAGTATTTTCTTTAATTTGGTCTAAAATCAACAACTTCACAAGTCCAAGAATCAAACCCCTTTCTTACCAATATAGAAACTACATCAGTTTTTGGGGTCTACCAAACCGTATGTTCAACTGTGTTTATCTCCGGTTGAGAGACCCCAACGTAAATGTCCCTGAGATTTACTACAGTGAGAAACCCCTCCGTAAACTCCCTGAGCTTTCTTCCTCTTCTTCTTCATTTATACCGTGGTTCCCGTATAAACTCGAGCTTCTCAGCATTCAGCTTTGGTGTCAACAATTTCCCTGAACCTAAACTTCAACACGACAGCATCCACTTTCCTTCCTTCCCATCACCAGTTGAACTGCTCGAATTCTTCTCAATCACTGCCATCAATCATCCGAGACTTTCCATTAATCAATCAACAACCACGGCCACCATTACTCGATCAGCAAACCATCATTCCTCTTTGTCCCTTTTATCGATTACCGTATCACTGCCACTCCATCACTATCAGCAGCATATCCATTCCCTAACTTCATCGTCTACAGTGGCATCAACTCACGAACATCATTCTCAGCCATTCTCTGTTGCCCAACACCATCTCGATCTCTGATATTAGCAGCAACCAGTTAACTCTCGTCGTCACTGCTTCCAACTGCCAAAGCTCCATAAATCTCCAACCACTAATCATGATCACGACTGCAAACTCCATGGTTGTCTCATCACTTCCCCTAGTATTACTCGAGCTTGATAACAGCTCAATCAATCGGTCACAGCAACAGTTCCATCGTCATTTCCACAGCAGCATCAACAGCAGTACAATCATCTCATCCAATCACCGATGACATCCAACTCATCTGCTTGTCTCCCCTGGTTCTTCTGTGCAATGCCAATGGAAAAGATGAAGTGCACGTTCAGTTTATTGCATGAGTCTTGGCTGCCCTGCATAATCCAGTGGGTGCCTTTAGAATTCTCTTTTCAACTGTCAGTCTTGGTCGACTGACAGTACAATTTCTTGCTTCTTTCTTAGTTAACCGTCAGTTCTGTGGAACTGACAGGCTTAACTTATTCTTTTGCTCATGGCTTCCTCATATGATGTCGGAATGAGCTCATTCTTTCGCATTTCAATTCGTATTTCCGTCCCCTTCGAGGTGATATCAAGGACTCCTGGATTCGAACGAGTTCCGCTTGGTCTTTGGCCCTTCTCTGTTTATAGCTAACTTCTTTTATTGCATAATTACATGCAAATTCACTTCTTTTGGACGATTCACCTAGCAAAACATAAATAAAAGAAAACAAGAGTAATATACAATAATTCGCAAGAATATATAACAATTACTAGCATGGATTCGACACTAAATATATGCAAAATATGCACTTAAAAAATTCCCCCACACTTGTCTTTTGTTAGTCCTCTAGCAAACTATCTAAATACAACAACTCCATGTCGTCGAGAAAACGGATGCACTTAGCTAATGCAACATTCCTTTAAACCCCTAGGTGTCCCTAGTGGACGAGTTATAGTCTCGTGAGGGCTTACAAGAGGTATACCCACAAAACCTACTTTTCCAACTTACTAGTTCTCCCAAATGATAGCATCATACGCGCTAAGAAGACATAGAGATTCTGCACACTAGTCATAAGAAGTTAGACATATATATGAACACAATCTCATCCTTAAAAGTTGAGAGAGAAATAACAATCCCTTATCGAAAGAATCCAGGTTCGAGAGTGATCGAAAGTCTCGACTCTGCCTCACCAGAAAGGGTTTTATGAAGTTGCTCTCAACAAAAAACAGCTTTTTTATGGGTCACACATGTGTCCAGGTAGGAATGAAGAGAGAGTCTTGTGACACGTTGAATAGTAGGAAGGAAAAAAAACCTCCGAATTGTTTTGAAAACCCACATCTTTTATCATTTTGAAAACCCTATTTATTTATTTTTTCTGACGATCTCTAAGAAAGGAAATCAACCACTTAACGAAGGTGGGAATATGCTTACGTACCTTGTTATCCGTTCGACGTGCAGTTAGCACCACTCTCACAGCATCCAATAGAAACGTCTTCCTTCGGCTCGTCTTCTTCATCTTTTTGGTCTTCAGCTTCGGCTTCAATTGTTGATGATAAACTCTTGAACTTCGTAGAACTCTGACAATTTGTAAGTCTTTCTCTTCAATTTCCTTGTTGCTTGAAACTTCCTTATAAATTTTTCTTCCTCGTGACCTTATTGAACAAATAACAACCTAAATGCAAATCTTTTTGTATTTTCTTTATTTTTTCTAATTTTTTTTTTTTTTGTATAGTTTTTTTCTTCTTCTTTTTAAACAAAAAGATTGCAACTACAAAAATAATAACGAAATTAAAATAACATGGCCATGAAAGAAGTACTTTACCACTTTGATCTTCACAACTTGTATTGTCTTTGTACCATAAACTTCAATAACTCTCATCTTTTGATTTTCTTCGCTCTTGTAAATAAGTCTTCATACTTAGATATAGAATTCCGCTCCTTATATGTAAGTCTTCAACATGTATATATAATATCTGCTCATTGTATGTTGCTTTACTTGGATATGAAATTTGCTCTTCCTTGTATTGTTGCTTGTAAACCTCAAACGTCTTCAACTTTCCTTCGAATTTGTGATGCTCCTCTTGTTGATGATGATAATGTTTCTATGGACCTGTTGGTGTAGAGAGAGATAAAGTGGATGGTGCTAACTGCGAACAAGATTACAAGTGGTATGTAAGTTAGCAATTCGATGTCACCATCATGATTGATAAAATAGCACTCAAGAGATCAAAGTAGTGCTTCTATTGGTGGGAGGTTGGGTAGCTCACCATTCTACCCGGAATTAACGTACGGTGACACACACTCTAAAAGCACATATTTAGACACGTACAAAGAATTGAAGGTCGGTGCCTCACATGATGTAACAATAGGTAGTCTCCACTATAGGGGATCACAACTCTAATACCGAATTCAGTCTGCACCTCATTTGCCACTGGCATGGTTAAATCCAACTTTAACTCTCAAACAAGAAAGAAACCCGATCACGTTCTCTGGCATCTTTAAGTTCAGTCACTCTTGTGAGAATTTCGATGTAATCTTAGCGACATGTATACTATGTGACTCTAAACTAACTACAAGTTGGAGTTTTTTCATGCAAATTTGTACAAAAAAGTGAAAAATCTATATGCAAAATACTCCCCCACACTTAAACTTCACATTGTCCTCAATGTATAAAACCGAAAGTTCTGAATTCTGACGTAACAACAGATAAAACTAAAAAACTGTACAAATTGGTAAGGAATTTGGAAAAACTCCATTTCACAAAAGTTGTTCATCTATGTGTTTTCTACCAAGTATAAAAAGGTAACAGTGTTTCGATAAACGGTATGACAGTTATGGTCTCTGGACTGAACTACGTGCAGTCTGATTTTTTCTGACAAAAAGGCATTCGTCATAATCTTCTTCTAAAATAGATTCCGGACTCAATGAAATTAAACATGGGGATGCAAATATGATATGAAAAAAAAAGGTTTTAAGATACAAAACCTATGGGTTGCCTCCCATTTAGCGCTTGGTTTAAAGTCGTCAGCCTGACTCTCTTGTTATCGTCCATATACCAACAATCTGAAAATCTGGTAGTCTGCCCAGAAAAAAATCTGCAACTCTAGTAACAACTTCACAAAAACATTAGCATAAGATATAAATAATGAAATCGTTATTGCTTGGAAGCTTCCCCCACACTTAGTCCTTTCTACACTTGAAAGTGGATGGAGAATATAAAATATGGGAACTTCAAAAGGTTCCTATTGGTGAACCTGCACAAAGCTAGAATTAAACACATCAAGTGGTAGATACTTTGAAGCAAAATAATCCTTTAAAACTTTGGAAGCACACAACTCCAATCCTAAGTGATGTGGATCAAAAGATTTAGAAATATGCAAAGTATTAGACAAACCTTCCACAATCTCTTGTATTACAGGATCCTCATCATTCTTAAAGAATTGCAATGAATTATTTACCTCATTTGTATCGTGGTCCTCTATCAAACTATTTAGCCATTCTTCGTCTACTTCAACCGTAATCTCAGCATCATTATAATCCTTGGCTAGCTCAATTGGGTCTTCCATAACTTCAATAAAATTGGTTTTATTCTCAATCTCTATTTCTTCAACAACCTCGTCATCGGAATCGGAATCATCTCCTAAATAGTCTAGTTCATTGGTGCAAATCCTAAAATCATTGTTTGAGTACGTTACACCATTTATAACAACGGTTATGTCATATACATTCTCCTCCTTTTGAATAGGCGAGTGACCGTTATAATGATCCGGAGTTGGAATAACTTTACCATTATTGCAAGGAATTCCAAAGGTTGCTCATCTTCAAGATACTCATGAATAGTATATCTATTATTGATCATGGGAACGTCAGAATTGATTTGGCTTTGAGGCCACACTTCTTCCTTAGTTATTTACTTCTTCATTTGATCCATGTCTCTTCTTAAGTTGTCAATAACCTCTTGAAGTTCTTGAAGTGTATCTTCAGTCTTTGTGTTGTGCTCATCCAGCTGTTGGTTAGCCCGATCCAAACTATTCATAAATTGGTGCATTAGATCTTCGAGAGTAGAAGAACTATCTTTAGGAGTATAACTTTCCATAGTCTGGTCGTGTTCATCCATCATTTGAATGTGTTGGTCCAACTTTTGATTTTCCCGATCCATATTATACATAAATTGGTGCATTAGATCTGTAAGACTAGAAGAATCATGATTAGAAGCATAACTATCCTCCCACCCTTGTGGTTTTTCACTTACATACCCGTCATAAGGTTGTTGATATGCATGAGAATTACCATAAGGTTCCGTAGGATATTGATCATAGCCAAAAGATTGGTTTTGATTATACCCATGGAATGGTTGGTAGATGTCATAATATTGAGATTGAAAACCAAATTGATTACCACTATAATATGATGATTGGTCTTGTGCTCCGTGCATGTTATGTCCGTAAGGAAACATGACGACTCACAAGAACAAAACAAAAAATCTAAAAACAAAAACAAGCTAAACAAATAACAAATCAATTAAAAACCATGTCTCTTCTTAGGTTATTGACAACAAATCAATTTGTTGTGATGGACGCATTTATGTGTCTATTTTGATCTCAATTTCCTATATTGTTAGTCACCATTTTTGTACTTATTTTGGTATTTTATGTATTTGTAGGTGTTCTTGGAGAAATAAGCTTTTGCGGCAAAATTGGCTCGAAAAGTGGTGTTTGGACTCCCAGACGAAAATTACTAAAGGCACCCCGGAAATATGTTGGAAGCACCTCCAAAAGAAGTGTTATTGGCACTCGAAGAAAGTTGATAAGGGCCACTCCAGTTATTTGAACCCCAGATTTGCTATATACACCCCACTGCTATTCGCACCCCTGCCTTGGATAGGGGCACCCCTTATCTTTTCCGTTTGAAAGTTGAAATGGCGGGAAATTGTTTTCTTCTCCTGCGTGTTTTACTGGCAGAGTTGGTTTCGATTTTTGGATGTGTCTGGAAGAGATTCAATAACGAAGCTTGTTTGCGTTGGACTATACTTGTCTAAACAGGGTTGGTATAAGGGATTTAACGGAATAAACTGGGCTGGATAATTAGTTCTCGGCTAACAGGGAAAGAAGGTACTCGGAATGTTGGATCGGCTTTGGACAAGGCTTCAGCGAGATTCGACCGGGGATTTTCACGGGAATGCATTGCTTTGGGCCTGTTAGTGATAAACAGGGCTAGCGTAAATGTTTTGTTCGATTAAACATGGCCCGATTATTGATTTGAAGCGAAACAGAGAGGAGAATATTGCCGGGTTTTGGATCGATTTTCTGGACAATATTTGGACGGACTTTTCTTTCTATTTGGACTCGGAATAACCTGTTTGGATACAACAGAAGTGGTAATGGGTTTGGTTACGTTAAGAAGAGGAAGTTTCTTTATTCTTCTCGATAAAGCAGGGGAGGAAAGAGTACATCGGGTTTGGTAACTTTGTGAGGAATAGGGGAAGATTATTGTCCTGAGATTCGATTCTATCAACTACTTGAAATATTTATAGAAGTTGTAAGAAATAGTATGATGCGAAAAGAGAATAAAAATCTATGTGACTTGCAGAGAAATAAAAGGGGAGATAATGCAAAGATTCTCGAGAGATATGCACCTGCGTTGTATAAATAGAGGTCTTAGGAGCATGCAAAAGGGTTATTGAGAGTTGGGGGCAGTTAGTAGAGCCGAGAAGAAGAAAGGCAGAAAATCATCTCTGCTGCTGCTGAAGAAGGAGACGAAGAAAAGGAGTCGGTCGCAGAGCAGTCTTATATTCAACAGCAAAAGCTGTTTGTTGCTGTTAATTATTCCCTGCAGAAGACTTTTAGCGACTAGAGTTTAACTTTCAGTAACTGTCTCCTTGTAACACTCGATCTATTACGATTGAGCTGCTTTCATTCTTTTTCTCATATACCTTCAATAAAAACATCTTTTGAGCCGTGAGTTATTCTTTTGAGCGTGTTTCTACCATGATGAGCTAAACCCCATCACTGGGACAAAGGAGGAAGTTGTATTTCATCTATGTGGTAACTTGAATTAATTCTTATTTACTTTTTGCACTGTTTATCAATTGTTTTATGATTTTTATTGAATGATTGTTATTTCAATTGATGGGTCATGCTTAACTTAAATGATTTGATGTCCCATGCTTTAGATTTATAGTCATTGCTTTCAAAAATCTATCTTGGCAAATATTAAGAGTTAATAAATTTTATTATTTGAGCCATAATTATCCTAGGATTAATTTCTGAACCACATAAATATGAGAAACAGTGAAATCCTAAGTCCCAGTAACTCTTACTCTTGTTACCTTCTTTTACATATTTTTGCTAGTTTTAGTATTTTCTTTAATTAGGTCTAAAATCAACAACTTCACAAGTCCGAGAATCAAACACCTTTCTTACCACTGTAAAAACTACATCACATTCCTTATTATATAAATGTATTAGTTCATGAACAAACCGATTTTAGAACATAACCTTCTCAAGTATGCGAACGGGTACACATACCTCAGTTGTCGGACCAAGTTTGGGTTTGCCAGTATGCGAACGGGTACACATACCATCCAACCTCAGTTAAATTCCGGAACTTGAAACTCACGCCAGTACGCATACCGGTATGCATATTGAGTTCCCGGAGTTTCATAAACCAACCAGTACGCATATGGGTATGCATACTATGGTTCCCGGACTTGGAATATCTTGCAACAATTAGCATACAAGTACGCTGTGTTATATCCAATCATGGTTATTTGTTCTAAACTCCCATTTCAATCATTGAAACATTCTTAGAAGACGACAATAGTTGTCTCACACAAACTATTAGCTTCGAAGTAATTTTCAAGTGATCGAATGATCAATACGAAACATTCCGAGTCTACATCAAATGATTGTCTCACACAAATCATGTAAGATGTTAAAAGGCGATTTTCACATGATCATCTTTTGACTTTCGTCAAGAATATAAGATGAACTTGGTTAAAGCGAAAGCTTACCAACACATATTTCGAGAAATATGTAAGCGAGTTAAACTCAACTCGAAATATCAAATGTGTATAATCGAAGTCTATATCGCTATACGACTTTTGTCTCAAATAGGAGATAGAGTAGATAGACTTTTGAGTGATAGATGAGTTCAAGTCTCCATATACCTTTTGTTGATGAAGTTCCACAAGCTCCCCTTAGTAGTTCTTCGTCTTCAATCGATGAACGCCATGAAGTCTAATGCTCAACTACACTTTCTATCCTAATCCGAGACTTAGCTATAAGTAGACTAGAAATCAAGACTTAGAGTTCTGGCAACTAAACTTGACAACAATCTTGAGATAGCAACGCTTGTGAGTTCGACCGAGCAGTGCTCTAACAGTAAGGAACGCGACTGTACCTTAATCAGTGTGAGATTGGTTAGGGCTCAACTACATTCCAGTCTGAAGTTAACTTGTAGTAGGCTAGAGTCTGTAGCGGCTTAATACAGTGTGGTGTTCAAATCTGGACTAGGTCCCGGGGTTTTTCATCATTTGCGGTTTCCTCGTTAACAAAATTTCTAGTGTCTGTGTTATTTCTTTTCCGCATTATATTTTTATATAATTGAAATATCACAGGTTGTGCATAGTTCAATCAATTAGATAATCCAACCTTTGGTTATTGATATAAATTGATTGGCACTTGAACATTTGTCTTTGGCACCGTTCAAGTTGTTTCTTATAATAATCAGGCTCGCGAATTTCTATCTGTTTGATTTGCTGATTACATTGAGAAACAGAGATATAACTCTTGGATATATTTTCCTTGATTGAGTCTGACTGTCTAGTTGATTCTCTTAGAAGTATATTGGAGTTAGTCTATACAGATTGCCGAAACGAAATATTGGGTGTGGTTGTTAGACCCCCGCTTTTTCACTTACAGGCTCCCTTAGAATGATCAATAACATAACAGTCAGTACAAATTCTACTTGGCTGCCTCTCATAAAATTTTTTTATCCAGCATTGGTAATAGCTTTGACACCTCTTTTCAATGGGTTGGTGAGATCAATATTGACACACACTTTACACATGATCACTTCCAACAAGAATGACATCTTTAGGTTCAACTGCAACAACTTCTCCCATGATTTCTCCTATTTTGGTTACTGAGATAACATTCATGTGTTCTGGCAAGAGGTACTTGAGTTGAATCCAAAACTGCTGAAAACCCCAATGTTTCTCAGTATATACCATATCTGGTATGTAATCATGCACAACCGACAGTTTTTTGTTGATACTCCATGGACGTTCATCAATAACTCTGTTCAATAAATTCCAGTCGCTAAACTTGAATTTGAAGATATTAGGATCAGTTTCGACTATTGTTAGTTCCTCAGAAGAAATAAATGGCCAAGTGAACTGAATAACCACCAGATCATACTTCAGTCTTCATTCGATGATAACCTTTCCTATGGCACTTGCCTCCCATTTGGTTTCATCTTCTTCTCCAACATTGTTGTCGTATTGATTATAGATAACAACTTCACATGTATCTCCTAATTCTAGAGTGGCTTGCTTAAACTTGTTCACCAAGTTTCCAACTTGCACATCACTATCAGCTTCCATTGTCTCAAAACTGATGTTTTTAGGATTTACAGGTTTTAGTTGAGAATGTTTAGAATAACATATGTTTAGAATATATGGACTAGGGTAATAGGGATAAGTATGTAATATATTGTTGCATATTATCTGGCTATTTTCATTGATGCAGTTGAATATGGGATCTGTTTTAACTAGGAAAGTATATCTGGCTATTGACCCTCCGATAATAAAGAGAATGCAAATTTTCCGGCTGAAACAGTTGTGTGAATTTTTGATTTTTTTTTGAAATGAGTGATAGGCGGATTCATTAATGAGCCGATTTACTTAGTTGAAGAAGAAAAGGTTTTTCTTCCACCATAAACCATTGATAACAACACAGACATTCAAACGATTGATAACAAACTCTGTAAACGCTTTGATCACAACGTGAAAAAAGGAAAACGCCATTGGAGATAGCACACATTGTAAAAACACGTATTTTAGAGAAAAACATGATGTATTAGTTACACATGAATATTAATGAAGGACAGAAATATGAAAACATAAAAATGACAATGGACAAAGTTATAATAATGATCAAAAGATAATTAAAAAAACATAAGATTATACTATAAATATAGGTTATTTTGCAGTGGATTATGGAGAAGAAGATAAAGAGACAGAGAAGGAGAAAGATTTCTTATTGATATTAGTAACCCCTATTACATAGTTATAGTATCCTTTATATACATACACATGGAAACCCTATGTATCAACTTGGGCCGCACATCTATGGGCCGTAGGCCTACAACACTCCCCTTGTGCGGTCCAATAGAACTTCCTATGCAGTGCTTCACATATAGTGCTTTGAATGTAGTTCTTCAAATGTCGTTCTCCCCTTGATGACTTGTGCCGAAATCAATTGCCTTACCAAAACTTTGACAAGGAAAAACCCAGTGGGATAAAACCTTGGTACAACTCTTCACATGTAGTACATCACATGTTTTCTCGTACTTTACATGTAGTTCATCACATGCAATACGATCTTCAAATATCGACGAGTCTAACTTAATTACCTCGTTAAAACTTCATCAGGAAAACCCAGAGGGACCAAACCTGAACTAAAGAAAAAGAGTACAAATATTAAGCAAACTTAGAACATGGTTGGATGCATATACGTTTCCTCATTAAAACCTTGAAAAGGAAAACCCAGTGGGAAAAAACCTTGACGAAGGGAAAAGAGTATAACGTGACAGATGCAAGTAAAGGTGATCCGTTGCATATGATAACTTTGCTCTGTTTAAGTTGACTAGTTGCTTCACAACTCTTAAGGCAGAAAATCCTCGTGGGAAAGACAATAGCCTTAGCTAGGAAATTACATTCCTGGTGTTTGTTGTTGTCTCATTAAAAACATTTCCGAGTAACAAAACCCAGTGGGAAAAAGCAACCTCGGTGAAGGAAAATAGTTCAACACACCATTAGATGCTCCCCCCTGATGTTAGATAATTTTCATTATTCTAATGCAGTCAAAAGGAGTTTATCACACTTTACTTTGGTGACTTGAATGTTATAAGACCATGTTGTTGATTCTAGAAGTTACGTTGCTAAACAGACTATCGCGTTTCATTTCTTCGATTCATATATTTTCAATAATATCAACATGATCTTTATGTCTTCAACGTTCAACATACTTGATGTTTTTAGTGTTGTCTCGCTAAAAACCTTATCGAGTAACAAAACCCTTTGGGAAAAACTATTCTCGATCGAAGGGAAAAAGAGTACAACACAACTTCAATTTCGAAGTAAAATATGTCGACATCATATCCTTGGATCCTCCCCCTGATGTCGGCATCTCCCTCTGATTACTTTCAGAGTTATTTTAGACAGTTCCTTTAATCATGTACTTTTCGAAACTGAATATCGGTAATGACCTAGAAAATAGTCTACCATATCTCCCCCTGATTACTTTCGTCGGAGAAGAGATTATTGTTCCTTCATAATCAACAACTTTTGGATTGCACTTTCATTAGCATTCCTTTTAATGTCTTTGCAAGAATAAAACAAATTTATGTCAATGGTTAATTTTAAGTACATGATTAGATTCACTATACCATTCCAATGACGTTGCGTTGGCGCTGAGCTATATCTAGCTAACAAGTTCCATGAGAATGTAAAATTTAATCGAGTACATTATTATACTAAGTACAACAATGTGTCTATTGTACTTAGATATGGGAATTTCATCTCCCAACAGATTTTCGTCATCTTCCTTTAGACGAAATGGTCACGTACTTACATTTGAACCTCGACTAATCATGGGAGTGCTATCAGGATGCATGTCTTTGTTAAATTTCCTGACAACTTTAGACATATGCAAACTGGTGGAATAATATACCACAAGCTCAGTATTCGGTCGAGCTTTTCCCAGATTTTTCATCTCAAATTCGGATTTCAAATAGCTTTTAAGGTCTTTTATTACATCAAGAGTGCCCATCATGTCTGTACCATCGACATATATAGCTACAATTCCAAATCAGGAACTTTCTTGTGAATACGCAAGAAAAATACCTTACTTGTCTATCCCATCCAAATCAAATAGTCACTTAGACGGGTATACCACATCCGCCTGATTGCTTCAATCTATAAGTGAGCGTTATATCTAACTGTAAACGCACTCTGTGGTTTAAAGTCACTTGATTTGGGAAACAAAAGTCTATCAAGTACTTTTGTAAATATCTTTTATCTCTTGATTCTTTCAGAGATACGTAAAAACCACATACATATGCTGCATTTCAAGTCCTTTTTAAATTACCAAGCTAACTAAGTAGCAGAACGCTATAACATTCATTACAAGATAACAATTCCAGGGCTTTGTGAGAAACCTCGCGCCACAAGGCAAGTCTTTATACTTTAAGACTGCTTTGTTCTCATTATGCTTTGTGACAAATTAATCATGTATGTCCAATAGGCTTTACACTTGGTTGGTTAGCACTACCACACCAAATACCTATATATTTGTCAAAGAACCAAGTTCTACCTGGATTGTATAGGCCAAATATGCTATTCGTTGACATTAAGCAACAAGGAGCTTGGTTCGATCTCATTTTGCTCTATTTCCTTAAGCAAGTGTATATGAAATTAATCATCAATATGCTTGCATGATCTTTCCATTGACTCGTGCGCATTCTCATAATCCACTTGCGATGTCATTGTTCTCTGGAATCATTAAACTTCGGAGCGTCCTTCAGTTTGATTCATGGACATATTAAGAGAAAATCTTATTGGATGATTTTTGATGATATAAATAAGTTGTGCCTTACTCACCTACTTCCTTTCTAGGTGAGGATTGATCGAACCAAGTGGTCTCTCTAACTTCCTTTATGGAGCCACAGCCTCAACCACACTTCCACTAAGTGTAGTTGCAACACCTTAGTCTATGGTGTATATCCTTTATTGAGGATTTGTAACCCTGAAGGTAGGTTTGCAACTGGTATGTGTGATCTCATCACTTTAGCGACATCAGTGTATATTCTGAAAATCGATTATTCTTTGTCACTTCATATTTACATTTGTGGAGTACAAGAATCAATATGAGACACATTGGGAACACACCACGACAATTCCTGTTGTTCCCTTAGAAAATACTTTTTCTTATCACCCCCTAACGACGGGAAGTCTGTCTCATTAAAGTGATAACCCGCAAATCTAGCGGTAAGAAATCTCCTTCCAAAAGGTTTAAAATGCGGATAATTGTTGGGAACTCATTTCCAACATAACTACTTAACAGTTTTGAAGACCCATCATAGTACGATGTGGAGTTGTAATGGCACATATATAGTGCAACCAAAAATGTGTAAGAACACGAATGTCAGGCTTAAATCCAGTTACCAACTGGTACACAGAAAAGGTTGACTAATATTGGGTTCTAAAATGAATTAAGTAACGTTGCGTGTAATATTGCATATCCCCAAATCAATAAAAGGTAGGTTGGTACGCATAACCTATTCCGTAGACATCATCTGTAACCTTTGATGATAGCCTTTGCGAGACCATGGGGTTTAGGATGCTCTACATTGATCCTATTAAACATGCAATAACTATCAAGTCCTTTTGATGTAAATTCTCTAGCATTAACAAGGGTGGTGAGCCTTTGCACTTTGCATTGTGTAATATGTGCTAGGAATTCTACAAAAATTAAAAGCATCATTTGTTGTGAGCAATAACTGATTCAATGCCTCGAATCATCCACCATAGCCATAAATCACTTGAATGGTCCGCATTCTGCATGGATATATGTTCACTAACAACACTTTATTTCTTTGAAGAATGAGTTATTCATCATTTGCATATGAGTAAAACAAGATGGTCTCACATGTTTTACTGAAGAAAGACTTTGTAAGATGAGTGACGTGCTTTATTACTCTAAAGCATAATGGGGAGAGGCAGTGCAAATCTAGTAACTTTATAAATCACTGATTGTGATAGATGCCGGAACTTCGCATTCTATTAGTTCATTGTCTTTTACACTCAAATAAAGTGATGCCCGTGTTAGTACTTTCAAAACAGAACATCGTGTTACAACCAATGTGCCTTATGGTTATGTCAAAGTCTTTACGAATCAATCCCAATCAGTTCATTGTTGGGGTTAATATGGATACAGTAATTCAAGTTCCAGTGATTTACAATTCACTAGATTGACACATTAATTTTCTAAGAATATGCTTCCTTCCACATTCATTAGAAATAATTTATAGATGCAATCAACTCCATTCTCATTGTATGTTTACAAAAAAAAAAAAGAAATAAAAAGGTAATAGTTCACGCGTGAACACCCTTTGCACTTAACAAGATGTGATTATCCCTTAGTACATATAGAGCTTAGACATTGAGTCTTAAGAGATTTAATAAGTGGTGTGACCTTATTACGTAACAAAAGTCGGATTCAACTCAATTACTTTAGAATGAATATATGTTACTTTTCATCCAGATATATCTCAAGTGCTTTAGAGAATTTATGTCTCGTGGGAATGATGTACTTTTCATTCCATAAGCGCAGACATTTGATCTAGTTCAATTAAATAGTCAATTGGCCAAGCAAAGTTCTTCTTGTCATTAAAGTTGATGTCTAAAGTATGACCTCCTCTAAAAATTGGTTGCTACAATGATACATACATTACATTGTATATACCAACACCTATGACCAGGTGCATTTCCAACTTTGTCATTTATGATGGGAGCTAGAATTACATTTTAGCTGATCCCATGTTCAATTGATACATGTACTTTGGTGTCATTACTGCTAGGGAAAAAAATACATTTTTGTCTCATGATATATATGTCCCTTTTTACGTGCTTTATATGAGTCGGTACATCTAACCCTCATTACTTCGGGGTTCTTTCCATTTTCAATGTTGCTATATTTAGCTTAATTTGAGAAATTTCTTTATCTCAACAGGCCAAGAGAATCTCACTACACATGTCAACCACTTACTTTTGGTTGAATAGATTACTAAAAAAATAGTTCCCTTGTTGTTATACTTCAATATATACTGGTTCGTTGGTATCATGGATGAAGTAGAAGAATGGAAATTTTCTGACTCATATCACCTTTTGTGAGTTCTTCCACAAAAGTTAGAATACATTGGATTTTATTTGCAACGTATCTTTTGAAATTACCGACTCTTTAATAGTCGAGCAAGTGGATTACATACCACGAAACATTCAAACTTGGGAAAAAAATTTCATGTACGCAATAATGGTGTTCAAGTACTTCTATACCTCAAATGAATACATTGGAATCGAGTTGGTACAACCGATTGAACAAAAGACATCATTCAACTATAGCCAATATCATATTCAAGAAACTAAATAACAGTCATAATTTAAGTTGACCGTTTATATGATACAAACTTATCTTAAGGGAAAGAACAGAACTAGGCATGTTCTAAAAACATATAAAATATGCCCAACAAATATGCGGTGTCTTTAGTTACATACCTCACATCACATTTTGGTTCCCACTGTATATAGGCAGAACTGATATAGACTTAGTCGAACTGATACAGACTTAGTCGCGCACGTCCAAAAATTGGAACTGAACAGAACAGGAACAGGACAGGACCAACTGGACCGGGTTGGTTGGACCGAGTTGGAACAGGAACAACTCTCCTTCCCCAGACGATCTCGTTTCCCTTTTCCTTCTCGCGGATTCAACTACATCATAAATCAACCAAAACAGACCCCGCGATGTGAATACACACATGCTATAAAAACAATCGTCCGTATATAAAAGCAATCATGATTGATTACGACAGGCACATCACACATTAAAATCAATTTACCCCACAGATTTAACACATGATCAGATCCATTTCGAACACAAATTTAATAATCCCAATCAAATTGGGTATGCAAAAATCAAAAACAAGGGGAAAAAATAGGAGCAAATTGATTCGACTTAGCTGATTTGATTCCATCGATTTCAACATTAGCTTGAAGATCCAATCTAGCTCTGCGGTATAGCTTCGTGCATGATAACGTTTTGCAGTGGATTATGGAGAAGAAGATAAAGAGACAGGGAAGGAGAAAGATTTCTTATTGATATTAGTAACCCCTATTACATAGTTATAGTATGCTTTATATACATATACATGGAAACCCTATGTATCAACTTGGGCCGCACATCTATGGCCGTAGGCCTACAACAGGTTAAGAACAGAAAATGACAGTTAATTAACAAGCTGATTTAAAACTATGATCATAAGAACGAAAGATTTAACCCCAAAAAAAAAAAAGAGAAAAAAGATATTGAGTTAGCTTAACATTGTCGCCCGATTCACAAAATGGAAAGAGAAGATTACCCGGTCTACTTTATGTTTGAGATGTAAAAGTATTTCTATCATGAAAACTTCTTGTTTGATGTATAAAAAGACCCCTTTTAAGAATTATTTTAATAGATTATTCCATAGTTTTATTTATGATATTATTATTAAAACCCAAGACTACGGCACTAAAGCCCATATTTAAAGTACTCTGTTATTTATAGAGGGCAACCACAAATGTATCATATTATGTTTGGAATACTAACGGTATAAACTAGTTTTGGAAAAGAAGTGCGAATTTGTAAACGCTAGAATCAATCAATTACCTACCTAATAAAAGGAGAATTAATTATTTGTGCACCCTAATTTTGGGAATTTGTGGGCATGCACAAATTCGAATTCATAGAAGTGGCTTTTGCCTTCACAATATCTAGCTCGGTTGTTTCTCAATAATTCACTAGGAGCAGTGTGTTCTTTCTCTTGAAACTTGAAAGTGAATGCGTGTCAACAATATGTCACCTGTGCTTGTAATTGTAACACTTTTTTTCCTTCTTTTTTGTTTGATAAAGTGCAATTGCAACACCAGGGGAAGGCCAATTTACAATCATAAAATACAGTTAACTTGAAGTGTTAAAATCCATGCTTGGTAGACCCAAAATGTAATAAAATGAAGAAGAAGAAGATCAACAAGGCATGCATGTATATATTACATGTAGGGGACCAATTTTAGAACAAATGATTCTAAAGTGGAATTAAAGAAGAAGTAAGAAAGACGCAAAGGAAATTCAAAAAGATGTATACGTATATTGTATATGAAAAAACTAACTTGGATCTGAATTCTGTCTACAGAGAGACGACTAGCCACTGTCTCGTGCATTAATAAATAAGAATTGCATGTAAAAGGTGTATGCATCATTCCATCGTACCTTAAGCATGAAATATATATAAAGGGAAATATCAGTATGATAAATATGAGATAGTTATAGTGTCATGTCATGTGAGTAGAAGAAGAAGGATAGGGTTTTGTGTTCGGGTACACCAAATGGATGGATAGATACAATACAAGTGATGATCAAGAGGGGGCCAAGGACACATATGGAGATGAAAAAACCGTACATGCAACATATGAGAGAGAGAAAGAGAGGGGAAGGAGGAGACAAAACTTGCCCTGAGCTGCTACTACTGATCAGAAGAGTGATGAAACAAGGGATGAGAGTGGGACAAAATCAAAAAGTAAAAAAATAAAGGAAAAACAAAGGGTGTGGTGATGAACAGAGAGAGAGGAGAAGGCAGTTGGGATGTAAGAATAAGTGTGAAAGGCACGAGTCAGGTGTAGGGGAAGGGAAAATATATAGAGAGCAATAAATGAGGAGAGGAGAGGTGGGCTTATGATAGAGCACTCATCATCGTCACGTCCCTATTAACTCACTTGTCCCCAAAATCTCCCAGAATTCCACGCCTTAGGCTTCTTCTCATCAACACTCTCTGGCTTTTAACCCCCTCCCTTCTATCTCATCCTTTCTTACTTAAATTCTGTTTTCACCTTCTTTACCCTCTCTGCTCTTAAACTAGCTATAGCAACCTTTGTCACCTCATCTTCCCTCTCTCTCTAGCTACTACTTGTATGTATTTAGATTGTTGCTTGTTCAATCTCCGTCTTCTCTTTAACAGATTATCAGACACATACTACATACAAATGCATCACTTAGCTTATCCCTGCAAACTATAGCTAGAGAAAAACATATAGGTTTCTTCTATCTTTCATTCAATCTCATATCTTTAAGAATTCACTAGCTTATAACTACTAGAACGACAGCGAAAACATATAGAGGCCAGAATGTGGATGATGGGGTGTAATGAAGGTGGTGGTGGATTCAACACTTCTACTACAACCACCAACTTTGATTCTTTAAATGGTCGGAAACTTCGTCCACTTATCCCCAAACCCTGTAATACTACTACTAACGGTAATCTTCTTCCAACATCATTGTCTTCAAATCCTCCTTGCTTGAGCCGTCTACGTGGGAGTGACATTATTTTATTTAACAATCACCTTGGTAAGTATATGCATAATAATCTCATTTCTTAAGTACTGTACATTCAAATGGTGGATGCTCATGTTTTGAGTTGAGTTTCTTACTGTTTTCAGAGCAAAGTAAGAGGGAGATGAATACAACAACAACGATAGTGAGTTCAAGATGGAATCCAACACCAGAACAGTTAAGAACACTAGAAGAGTTGTATAAACGTGGTACAAGAACACCCTCAGCTGATCAAATCCAACATATTACTGCACAACTTCGACGTTACGGTAAAATTGAAGGGAAAAACGTTTTTTACTGGTTTCAAAATCACAAAGCTAGAGAAAGACAAAAGCGTCGTCGTAGATCATCTGATGAACCAGCTAGTGGTAGCAGTACTATCACTGATGACAATAACAACAACAACAACAAACAGCAGCACCATCAAACTGAATGCTTATTCGAAACAAATGAATCAAGTTAGTAGAAATTAACTAATACATGTAATTAGCTTAGTATTAGTCGCCTTAATATTGTTTTTCATTTTTGGTTGTTAGTTGTGATATTGGAAAGATGATAGCTTTAATTGTTTTTGTTTCACTTTTTGTCTACTGCAGGGATGAGTAAGACATGTTATGAAGTTGAACAGACCAAGAACTGGCATCACCCTACAAACTGCAGTACACTTACACAGGTCTCTATATATATCTCCTCCTTGTCTCTTTCTCTGTACATATACACAGATCTTTCATGCATCCTACGCTACATGGCTAACAGACATTAACATAACCATTGAATTTGTTATTACATATTATATATTCTCTGATATCTCTAGCTAGCTATACTCTCTGATATGTCTGAGCAGTACATATAGCTAATATCTATAAGTAACACTTACCAAAGCAATCAATATTCAATAATAACACGAAATCAAGTTAAATTAAAGTTAGATAAAAACAAAGAAGATAAGATGTATAGCTGACTAGCAGCTGGCTACAAAAGAGTAAGAGAGATTGAGATATGAAGATTAAAGATTTTGTAGTATGTTTAGAAAGGAAAAGGGTTTTCTAAAAGCTTCTGCACTACTTCCTTTCTGTCGGTTTGGTTGGTATCTTTTTGCATTGTTTTTGTTTTTGTGAACGAATTCAACAACTTTTGATTTTTGTTTTTTTTCTTTTCTTTTTTAACTTTAACTATTGTTTACTGCAGGAACCTGTTTCAGTGCAAGGAGCAGCATTAGTTTCTTCTGCTGCAGTAGAAAGTAGGAATACAAATGGATGGATTCAATTGGAAGATAAAGAATTACACCAAAGAAGAAACTCATCAGCTGAATTACAAGCCACGTGGCATTTGCAGCAAATGTTGCAGCAGCAACAACAACACTTCTCATCTACTAACTCTAAACACCACCTCATTGACACTACAACAACACCATCATTAATACGATCATTAAGTACAAATCCCAAACTCACAAACACTACTCATCATCAACAACATCAAAACCTCAGCTTTCTTTTTGCATCCGATAAAATATTGATGAGAAATAACCAAGATCATCAGCAGAGTTATTACAAAACTAATGAAGACAAATCTCAGACTCTTGAACTGTTTCCTTTACGTAAAGATCATGTGAATGACTCTGGAGACACTGATGCTTATGGTGATGGGATTAATGAGAAGGAGAAAGCTCACCAAGACATGTCAACAACAACAACAAGAAACAATATGAACACCACTCCTCCTTACCAGTTTTTTGAGTTCCTGTGATGTAAAATGGAAGTTTACATTAATGCCTTGGGATATTGGTATATTTTGTTGGTTATTGGAAAGTGGGAAAAACTACTAAAATTACTGTTTTTAATGTGAGAAGATAAATATATTATTTACTTGTTTTAGCTAGAAAATGTGGGTGTGAACAGTTTTGCTATAAAGTGCATTTGGACCATGAAGAAACACTCACTGCTTCATTAAATCAAACAACACCAAGCTTTGAGTTTGAAAGGAGGAAAGGAGGGAATAACCCTATTCTCTGTCTAGATATCTAGGCCCTATTACTCTTTTAGCAATTTAGGGGGTAGGGAAAGAGATGCTGATGGTGATGGAGAAATTTCATGGGTCCATCCATGCATCATATCCATCAACTGTTTTGATAATATATATGATGAGATCATATGAAGCGTAAGTTTTGATGTGAAAGGGGGTTTGATGTTGAAGTAACTTAGGATTTGGGTTAGATATACAGACATGTTCTCAGGTGTTTATTTAGAAAAATATTTAGTCTTTTTGTGAAATTCCATTTCATTATGATCTCATCATCTAATTACTGTTCACTTCACAAACTTGGCAACATGCACAAGTTTAATTGGATTTTACATATCTCAAAACTTAACAAATATATACTAGTATTTTATAATAACAAGATTCCTGTTTGCAAGATTAAAAAAATGTAAGGGAAAAGAACAAAGATCTGCCCTGCACAGTTATTAAGTCTTCATTGCATTGCATTTAAAGAGGTTGTTAGCTGTAAAATGACATGATTATTAATACTCAACCTAGCTAGCTAAGCTTCACTATCCAATGTTACTCAATAAACATTCCCATGAAGAATTTGAATTTGAACTTTTTTTCTTTACCGAAGCAGACATAAATGCGAATACAAAACCAAATTTTTTAAAAACTGCAGCCCCTTATAGATTATAACTCTGGAACCGGGTGGTACTTATTATTCGCCAACGGTTGAAGAGCATATGCAGCAAGCTCTAGTGCTCTACTTAGAATGCATACTCACATATTGTGTTAGTTGGTCAGGAAGGTAACCCATACTTCCACTGAATCCTGAAATCTGAAAACTTCTTGTTAACTGAATCAACCATGGTTTCCCCGCGTGCTAACGTGAAGCCTATAGTGTTTGATAACTGAACCACATCGGTGATACTAAGATCACATCAACCAGATACGGCCACATCTAAACTGGAGAGAGTAACTACGTAACTTAATGAAATTGAATGGGGTGTATCCCTTGCACATTAATATCATGTCAGAAGAAGGAAAAAAAACTAATTAAGAAGGGTGACAAATTAGAAAGTTATAACAAACTCAACCATATAATGTTAAGTCAACCAATTATTAAAATTTTGATATCATTTGCAGCCAGAGCTTCTCTAGTTTGTTGTACTGTGTACTAGCTTTCAAAGTTTTAATCAAATAAATCAAGAGGAATTAGATATCAATTGATTAGGGTATTAATGTTTATAATCAATTTTTGAGTTCCCGAGTAAGCAAATAAATAAATATGTTAATGCACACATAATTTTGACATAGTAGAGTAGATACCAGTAGAGTAGTGAATGATGTAATTAAATATGTTAATGCACACCATGCAAAGGTCAACAGAAGAAGTGATGGTTGCTAATTTAAGTCCTGCATTGCTACTACTTTTATGTGACAGTACTGCTTTTGCTTTGCCTTGTCTGATAGTACTGCTTACTTACTGACCTTTCTTTCTTCTTTTGTTGATAAAAGTAAGAAAATAATTATAGTATTTCTGTTTTTTGAGAAAAGGGGTAAGAAATATTAATTGTGACAAATTGGATTTATAAATGATAGAAAAGGAATGTAAGAAGGGGTGGTGGGGTGTAGTTTGAATTTATTTTTCTGGGGTTTGTTCTTGCTGCATGCTTATGCAGTGGTGCCTAGTGGGGCTATGTTTGTTGGTTTCTGTCTTTGTTGCTTAATTTCTTTTAACAGTTTTGCAGGCAGCTTTGGTTGTGGTCTGAAAATTTTACTATTTAGGGGTCTAGGGTTTACTACTACAACTTGATTAAATTCATCATCTTGCAGAGATACCTTGCTGTCTTCCAATGGTTCTAAGCTATAAGATAAGAAAACTACAAATGAGACTACGGCCTAGACATTACCCCTACTACTCTAAAAAAGCTTACCTGCACTGTGTAAGTTGTGATGATGACTGCATCATTAAGGATTCAAGCATGCACTAGTGCTGGTGCACTACAACACTCTCTCACAACCAATTACTATAAGCATAACCTATCTTTTAATATCATCTGACTAGCTGAATGATTAGTTTATCATTAGTATGTATTTTTGTGCTTAACTTTTGGTGGTTGAGAGTTACCCGACCTTAAACTTTTTCCAATCTTCTAATAGTAGTATTATCTTTATTACTAGCTTATGATTAGCGCATCATTATTTTTATTTTTTCTGAAAGAACTGATGATTAGTTTATGATTACTTCATTAGTAGTATATAGTTTCTGAATGCTCTCAATGTCTATGGCCTAGAGGTGCAATTGTGTAAAGTGTGCCTAAATTCCCTTTTACAATGGCAGGATACTGATAGAATGGGCTGCTCATTTCTCATGCTCCGAGCTCCGACATGTCAATACCAACAGCCAAGCCAAATTGCCAAAGGGTAAAGCTTCCCTGTAAATCTCGGTATTGACCCCCCGGATTTAGAATTTCTCAAACCCTAAAGCTAGGAGATGACAAGTACCACCACCACCACAGTAGAGGAGAAACCCGATCAGTTTTTAGATATTAAGATGCATTATATAACAAAATCTATGAGCCAAACAGTTTAATTTTCTAACCTTCCGCTTCCTTACAGAAAATGAAAAGTCCACTAACATGAGCCATCAGCTGTTTTGTTTTCACGTGCTGAGACAGAATAAGGCGCACTTAAAACCATTGACCTAATAGAATTAGTTGGTTCACACTTCCAGTATTGGGGTTTGCATTACCGCGTGGAACTCGTCACAATCAACAGTTAAATGGCTCTCATACTCGAGGTCACTAATTCAAATTCCTGCCTGGCTCATTCCAAAATAGACCACACAGTTGTGAGAGGTGAATAAAAGCACTCCATCAATTCATAACAGGAGTAACTCAGAAATTAAGATTTCTGTGTTGCACTTATCAACAATAAACAATATATTCACGTGGTCCTCTCTAACATCAATCTTCCAACAGATATACCAAAAACACAAAATTCATGAAAGGGAATGAATTTGAAATAAGTGTATATATAACCCTCTTGTTTTGTCTGATATACTAGTCAAAAATGACAGGTGCTAATTTTTTATAGGATATGAGCACTAGCAACTCCCATAAAAGATCAGTTGAAATAGACTAGTCCATTAGTAAACCGTGAACTCACGAGGGTTGAACTAAAAGCCTGACATTCTGCCCTGTCAGGAGAGAAGTTATTAGAAGAAATTGAATGTTGCTGGACTCTTATTCTCTCTCAACTAATACATTCCCTTCTGCTATCATCTTAAACCCGGTTATAAAATCTACTGGCACCAGAATTAAATCATCTGGGTTAGATCAAAAATGGTCCCAGGGACCAGAAGTGGTGCTGCAATCATCTATTGTTCCAAGTTCCTAGTTAACCTAGAATCATGTAAAACTTCAATCAGCTGAGCACGTACAGTTGCCTTGTAATAAAGGATGGGCATGAACACATTCGGTAAGCTATGTCGACATGAGAAAACAGACACGGCCATGTTAGCTAAATTGGAGCAAAAAGCTTCTTAGTCATATGATAGTCACCAACAGTCAAGCCTAGATCTCTACAACCCTGAACAATTTTGGCTTTGGGGCTGCGACCAGTGGCCTAGCAAGTCAAAATATGGTTTACCGGTAATATGCAGTGTGAAAATCATTTCCCTAGTAAAATCAGTTAGTAGGTAGAAATGAAATATAGAATGTAAAAACTAGGTGAACAAAGAGTACTGTACATTACTACAAGTCTACAACTACCCTTTATTTATTTGCATATGGAGGATTCAAACTAAAAAGAACATGAATAAAACAAGATTACAACAAAGACAGGACAAACTTCTTTCACCTGGTCAACAGATTAAGAGACTTTTGTTTTAGTTATTGAGATACTGATTTGTTCAACTGAAATCTCATGTTACCTTCATAAAGTCTTGAGTGGTGGTAGACCAACAATTGAGAGACTTCTGTTTGATCAGGACGAGACGTAAAGTGGTTCAGGATCCACTCTTCTTCTGAGCCTGAATTAGAAAGATAATTTAAAACTCAATAAACTAAATCAATAATGTGAAGGCTATTAAGAGAAGAGGTGAATTTTTCTGAACTATCTATTAGTTTATTTCTGGATTTCAAACAAAGCTAAGTTCGCACTTTAGATCATAAACTACAGAATAAAATGGTGGAAGATTTAAAAGACTTACCAGTTATCTGGTGCCCATATATGATCTTTCGTATCAACCACGTGCAAGCTTAAGGCATGCCTTGATTTTGAGGATTGATTCTCAAAACTGTTATTCATGTCACCAGGAGAAAATAAGATGACAAATTAATTTGTACAAGCTTGGATTAGATATTAACAAATAACTATGTAGAAGTAGATTCTTGAATTGACTAAACCTTTGATGTATAAGATCGCCATGAATAACCACCAATGACCCAGCTTTTACTTCAATGGAGACGAAGTCTTTTTGATCATAGTCTGGTGAGGGACGATCAAAATGAACACCATTCTCATCTCTTATGAACCTTCTCACAAGACCATCTGTAGATAACCAACAATACAAAAGATGAGTGGGACCTTGAAGTCCCCACTGGACAACCACTGATCCTCTATAGAGAAAGGAACCATTGAAAAACAGGAAAGTTACTTTTATGAGACCCTGGAATAGCCCAAAGGCAACCGTTAACAACTGTTGCATCCTCTAAAGCTAACCACAACCCTGTGCACGAAGTGGGGTTAGTATATAGAAAAGAGTTATCCTGATGTGGCACTACTTCTCCTCCAATACCCGGTTGCTGCAAAAAAGAATGATACATATAATTAATATACGTAAAACCAGAAAATATGATAGACCATGCAATCCAGCTTTTACAGAAAAGGGATCAACACAAGCATGTAAGATGAGGCAAACTGAGTACAAATGCAAATTGTATGTAAGACTGCTGAGAGACCTTAAACAATGGTGATAACAGAAGAGGTATAAAGGACTTAAGAACAGCTTGTCAAGAGCAAAGTTGGCCTTCTCATATTCAGCTTATGTTACAAGCTAATCATATCCTCAAAACCAACATGACCCATATACTATGAGGCGCAAGAATTTAAGCGGTCCAACGGAATAAACGGACAACCATAGACTGTACAAAATCACTTAATACAAGCAAGCTAACTTTCTCAATGAAACAAAAATCAAGACGCTCAAACAACATGAAAGTATTTTGCTACAAGAAGTGCATAAAAAGGTACCTTGAATATGTACATAGACTGAATGATAGCTGGACTTTTATAACCTAGCGAGACTAGCATGCTCAGTAACTTCCCTGAACCACAGAAGTTCTTGAATACTGGTTCATGCTCGTGTAAAGCTGCACCATAACCACACAAAAGGGTTCAGCTTCAACCAAAAACACCCTAGTATTTGCCTACAGAACTCAACTCCTTTAAATGTTATACAACATCAGCCGATTATAAAACTCAGACAAGGAAAATAAACTAACCATGTCCAACTTTGTTAATAGAGAGCTGTTTTGACTGCTTTAACTTTCCCTCGTCGTCAAATGCTTTCTCTGCTCAACAGAACAAGTACAAATTGTAAACTAAGTAAATGAAATCGAACATAAGTAACTGGTATTACTGCATGCACGCGCCAACAAAAGAAGATTGAATAAGATTTATTGGAAATAAGTTGAATTCCACATTGTGCTACAAAAACCATAAAAGTAAAACAGATTCAGTCAGCCTTGAGTAACACTGTAAATCGCTCAACTTTTTGTTCGTATCCTTTTCCTTCTGTTCTCAATTTTAGAAAATCATGTACTTATTGACATGTCCATATGACTATAAGTAAACTACTAAACTTAATTCCTACGTTGTGCTCGTGAAAGAAAAATATGTAATACATCGATCACACAACTTTTTGTTCATATCCTATGCCTTCCATCATTAAAGATTTGATAAGCCTACTTATTGAGAGGTCATTAAAGTATATACTTCCCCGGTGCATGGTATAACAGCTCCAATACTAAATGTTGTACCTTCAGAAAATGCATCTGAGAGCTCAAATAATCAGTGACAAGGCAAGAGAAATAACGCAATACATAGTTTGGCATTTCTCATTGTCCTCGAAGGATGTGACAATGATCTCAAAATGTAGGCTGCTGTAATCCATTGGAAAGTTAAACCGCTGTGCCCTACCAAATTTGTTACATCACCATATAATGTTTAAGCGCCATATTTGAAAATTTCGATGATTCTTCATTATGATAGAAACGTGGATGCAAACCCCTAAACGGTGAATCCTAGCTAAGGCAAAGATCAATTGAATCCTCCTCCCTCATATCAGGCACATGATGAATATTAACAATAATTGTATCAAAAGCAGCACAAGTCAATAAATGAAATTATGAATAACTTGAGATGACAAATACATATAGCCTATATCTATACTCACTGGTCTCAGTTACTAGGCAACTTTAACAAGCCAGTTAACAGCTTAAACAAGATGATTCAACCAAAAATTTCCTAAATCAAATGAAAGTAAATTGAAATATACTCAATAAACAAAAGAAATAAATCAAAACATACCCTCGAAGAAAAACGAAACCTTATCAGCACTCTCGAAGAAGTGATCATCAGTCGATTCTTTCTGAACCCAACAAATAACAACAAGGGAATAAGAAACAAAATCAACAATCATTAAACTTTGAATTCTCTCTTTTGGCAAAAATAACATCAAAACCTGGTTTTTGGTAGAGAAGATGGAGGTAACAGAGCAATCGAATCCATCCAACAACTCATTCATCCTATCTCTCATCCCATTGATTTCCTCGGGACTTGCAAATGATTCTATTACCAAATACCCTACAAAATTCAAAATTCAAAAAAAATCAAATTAAGAAGAAAGGAAATTTGGGATTCTTGTGCTTATTGGTTTGATTGATGTTTCTGGTATAATTATTACCTTGAGTGTTGAAGAAATCCAATTGCTGTGGAGTGAGATTTCCCGTTATTCCCATTTTGTTTTCTGGAAATTTTGGACTGGATAGACTTTGGTTGTATAGTCAAAAGAGAAACAGTGTTATGATGTGGGAAGTTGAAGATAGGAATTGATTTCCCTGGGCTTACTATGGTTTGGTCTGGAATCCGGATCCCGGGCTGCACCAATCGCTTTGGAAACTACCCAACAATGCTATCACGCGCATGAGTGCACAATAAACAGGCACTTCCAAGCAGGGGTGTGCAACGGACGGACAAATACGGATTAGGGGTCACCCACGTCCAAACCGTCAAAGTTGCGGATTTGAAAAATCCAACCGTATCCGGTCCAATCACCCGCGAATTTGCCATCTACGGATCCGCGGATGATACGGTCTGGATGCGGATTAACCGCGGATTTAGTCAAACAAACAAACAAAAAAAAAAAACTTGTGAAGCCTAAAATAGTATGGACAAGATATCTTTAATTAATCAAGTACCAGGTTTCCTTGTACGTGCATAAATATTTATTTGCGTGTGCTCACATTTCACCCACCAAGCCACATTCAACAGTTGAGCCTGTTCTTATGTTTGTGAATTGGATTTCACAATATCATCTAGTCTACTAGCAAAACTGTGGTGGAAGAGTGATATAGTGAGAATGGAAAGCAAAAGGTATGTGTCTTCCATGGTGGTCAGAACTGCAAGCTATACTAATAATACAACAACTGAGTCTGACACTTGAAGGATTGCCTTTACTGTTTGGGATCTCAAGTCGTTTGCAATTCAATATATTCAAAGAGGTCTTCTCTTTACTAAACCCAAACTAGAGGATAATACAACAACAACAACAACATGGAGCTTGTACGAATGATGTTTTAGTTCTTTGAATCATTAGTTGTAGTTTCGTCCTGGTTTTGCAGAGCTGACAAGCACAACTTTGGGATGTCAAAATCCAAAGAAAAATAGAAGAGCTATCTGCATGTATTTTCGTCCTTTTCCCATTATATTTAGCATGGTTTTGGTCACTTCATGCGAAAGTGTGACCGAATGAAGTTTTGATGCACTCCCGTTTAGCAACAGGAGGAGAACTAAACTAAACTTTGTTGCCAGATTACAAGAGTAATTTGTGCTTTACCGTTCCGATTATAGTGTGAGATCTATAATTTCCCTTACCGTCCTACGGTGCGGATGAATCCGCGGATTTCAATGTCCAACCGCAACCAAACCGTTAAAAGTGTGGATTTGAGAATTCCACCCGTGTCCGGCCCATAGATCTTGCGGATTGGGTTTCACCCGCAATTTTGTGGATGGATACGGGTGAAATCCACGGTTCTGGATTTTTTGCTCACCCTTACTTCCAAGCCGTCAGGTTTTCTATTATACATATGCAAATAAAAATGATGTAAAATCTTGATAGTTTAGAACACTAGATATTGATCATGTTATTAGGCTAACAGGTTATTTGTTTTTTGCTGACTCGGCAATCAAATCTGACTTAATCGTTGGCTCAATTCGAATCAGATGTAAGACTGTTTGTTTTTCGTTTTTTTTGTTTTATACCGGACACAGGCTTTTTTCTTTTTGATGCATTCCGCGAGATAAAGTTCACTATCTCTAGTCGCTTCACTTATTATGAAGACTTTTGCTTCTCAACTCAATAATCACTCACTTACCAATCTCTTAAATCAAAATTTTAATTAGAGATAAGTCAAAGGATCTTCCGTATAATCAATATCTACTCCTTTGTGGTCAAAGATCAACTAAGACAAAGGTTTCCGAAATAACCAATCTTAATTTACAAACTATCAAAGCAATTCTCAAAAAGATTGTGGAAACAACTAATTAGATTGTAGATCTTTACGACAAGTTTGATGTCTATTGAAATAAACTGCTTGTCTGGATTCCTATCAATCAAGTGTACAAAAAGTATCACAAATATCAGAATACCAAAAAGAATGTCTTCTAGTCTTAAATCTTCAAAATACCTGCACAAACAACTTGATTCTCATTAATGATCGATCACACACAAAAGAGAGTCTGTTAACATTGGATGATCACTAGTCTTATCTTTAGATCTTGAATCAATAAATACATCTGAAATAGCCAATCATCAAACAAACTTGAGTGACCTTATATTAGAATACAAGGACCACATAATAAACAAGTTTGATATATAAAACATAACTACACTGTTAATCAATCAAATCAATAATCGAAAACTAAAATAGAAAAATGATTTAGTTTCCCACCAACGGTACTACTAAAAGCTTATTTTATCCCAAGGAAGACTTTAAACGAAGGCCACGCAAGAGATTTCACCTAATTAGACTACTCTTCTCAATCAACAAGTGGTCTTCCCACACAAACGGTTAGGCATTGTGTTCCCGGATAAGTTTGTAAGAATACGAGCTTCACTATTTATAGTGTAATGACCAAGGCTTGTTTGGACAACAAGGAATTATCAAATTCGAAAATTTTAAAGATAAGCAATAATAATATATTTTTGGTTTTGCAAACTTTCAACTATAATCCAACTGCTACACCTAAATCCCTCTTAAATGATAACTAATATTAGATAGCATACAACATATACTTTACTAATATAATAATAAGAGATCTGATATCCTATGGGATATGAAAAACATATAAATTAGAACATCAAAAAAATAACAGAATATTTAGGTTTTGGGATCTTGGCTTGAGTATTAAGAAAAATACTTTAACATTAAGTAATAAGAGTTTAACATATGTTCAAATCACTATGTCGATATCTTGTGAACTTTCCCTTTTAACCAAACTACATTTCGATGTCTACATAAACCCTAAGATAGTAGACAAACCGAAAATATACTTTTGGTTATATAGGGTCGGTAGTAAAGATCCTACTAGAGATACTTGGGATTGGTCCTAGTAGAGATCCTTGTTTAAGGGATCGGTCCTGTTACAGCACTGCTCGGTCGAACTCGCAAGCATTGCTATCTCAAGCTTGTTTGTCAATGTTAGTGATCAAAACTATAAGTCTTGATTTATAATCTACTTATAATGTCTCGGACTAGGATAGATTGTGTAGTTGACCATTAGACTTCACGACGTTCATCAATTGAAGACGAAGAACTACTAAGGAGAGCTTGTGGAACTTCATCAACAAAAGGTATGTGGAGACTGAAACTCATCTATCACTTGGAAAGTCTATTTCTACTCTATCTCAAATATTGAGACAAAAGTCGTATTACTATATTTCTCGATTATACACATTTGAGATTTCGAGTTGAGTTTAACTCGCTTACATATTTCTCGAAATATGTGTTGGTAAGCTTTCGATTCAACCAAGTTCATCTTATATTCTTGACGAAATTCAAAAGATGATCATGTGAAAATCGCCGAGTAACATCTTACATGGTTTGTGTGATATAATCATTTGGTATAGACTTGGAAAGTTTCGTTATGATTATTTCAATAACTTGAAAATTGCTTTGATGCTAATAGTGTGTGAAAACGGCTATTGTCATCCTCTAAGAATGTTTCAATGATTGAAATAGAGTTTAGAACACTTGACCAACATTGGATTATAAACATGTTGTATACTCTTGCATATGTGTGATCCATGTGCGGGAACCATAGTATGCATACCCGTATGCGTACCTGTTGGTTTGAGAAGTCCGGAAACCTAAGTGCGCGTACCCGTACGCATACTGGCATAAGGTTTGTGACCGGAAATTTCTGCTGGGTTTGGAGGTATGCGTACCCGTTCGCATACTGGTGAAAACCAAACTTGGTCCGGCTATTTCAAGTATGCATACCCATTTGCATACTTGAATGGTTAAAGTTCTAAAATCAGTTGTAACATGAAAAAATACATTTATATAATAAGGAATGCAATCTCTGCAAACCGTGGCTATAATGTTCATGAATTGATTCGAGTGAATCAAACCAATTTTGCTTCAATTGTGTTCTTATATACTTCTATGAGAATATAGCAATTGAACAACTCTCTAACTAGTTTCATTTGAGTCATTTGAACTAGTTATTGTTAAGATGAATAAGGTTGATATGAGAGTGTTCATATAGCTAACCTCGGTTAACTACTGTTGAGCCAACATGGTGTATACGTTTAGATACTGTTACATAAACCTAAATGAGGGTACATTTCATTTGTGTTTAAACAAGCTGAGTTCGATCTAACGGTTGAAAGATATTAGCTTGTATCTAATCAGGTTTTCATCTAATGGTGAATATTAAATGCTTTGTTACCAAGGTAACTTAGTTTGCAAACCCTGATTTGAAAACTATATAAAGGAGAACTCTAGCAACTAGGAAACCTAATCCCCACACCTCCTGTGTGATACTAGTTGTGACTAGAGTCGATTCTCCTTTAACCTTAGGTTTTTCACGAAACCTTGTAGGTTAACGACTTAAAGACTTCATTGGGTTTGCGAAGCCAGACCCAACTATTTTCTCTGTAGTTGCGTGTTCTGATCTTGCTTTATTCTATCGTATTGAGTCCTATCTTCTCTAAGATTTGCTCGATATTTAATCTCCGATAGGAAAGATAAAAAGTAGTCACAATCATCTTCGTCTCATCGTTTGTGATTTTACAATATCTTGTTTCACTACCATACGATTAAGATTATTGTGAGGTGGTTGATAATACTAGGCTGTTCTTCGGTAATATAAGTCCGGTTTATCAATTGGTTCATGTGCACCTTGATTTATCAAAAGACGGAACAAAACTCGTAGGTATTTCTGTGGGAGACAGATTTATCTATTCCAATAGACTTTTTTGTGTGAGACAGATTTGTTTATCAAGTCTTCGACTTTGGGTCGTAGCAACTCTTAGTTGTGGGTGAGATCAGCTAAGGGAATCAAGTGCGTAGAATCCTGCTGGGGTTCAGAGACGTAGTGACGCAACTGTACCTTGATCAGTGTGAGATTGATTAGGGCTCAACTATATTCCAGTCCGAAGTTAATTGGTAGTAGGCTAGTGTCTGTAGCGGCTTAATACAATGTGGTGTTCAAAGATGGACTAGGTCCCGGGGTTTTTCTGTATTTGCGGTTTTATTGTTAACAAAACTTCTGATGTCTGTGTTATTTCTTTTCTGCATTATATTTTGTTATATAATAGAAATATTACAGGTTGTGCGTTGTATCGATCAATTGGTAAATCCAACCTTTGGTTGTTGATTGAAATTAATTGATCCTTGAACATTGGTCTTTGGTACCGTTCAAGTTATTTCTCTTATATTCAATCGGGCTCGCAAACTCTTATTTGCTGATTGCGGATTGAATTGAGAAATAGAGATATAAAACTCTTTGATATACTTTTCTCTAGATTGAGTCTGACTGTCTAGTTGATTCTCTTTAAAGTATATTGGAGTTTGTCTATTCAGATTGCCCGAATGAAATATTGGGTGTGGTTGTTGTACCCCCGCTTTTTCAATTGGTATCAGAGCAGGCAAACACGTTAAATACCTCATAAGTCTGTGTTTGTAGCAATCTGATTATTATGGACGAGTCTATCTCTAATAACGTATCAGGTAGAAAATTACCAGATGATTTTCAAAGATTGAATTCACCTGAGAGAACTGTCACACCTAAGTCAATATCTAAACATTCTCTGAATGTAGAAACCGTTGATTGGGAAACACACCTAGAAGAACAGTTGGATGAACTTTCTTATGAAGGTGATTCAGATATTGATAGAGATGTTGATGAGGAAGTCTCAGTGTATGTTAAGTTTTTGGATTCAATTAAAATAAAGAAGATTACAACTTCTCATGTCACACCTCTTTCGACTCCTCTCTGTCGAGAAAACAATAAACTTAAAAGGATTTACGGAGGTCTTTATGGTTGGAATTGCTCTTGCGAATCGATCCTCAAAGATTCCGAGGAAAACCTGAGTAGAAAGTCACTTGAATGTGATAATGTTTATCAAAAATACTTCCTGTTGGAAGAAAAACTTATAGAAACTGAAGCAAGGATTAACTCCCAACAAGCAAGTTTTGATGACAGAGAAAGCGCTTATCTCACTCGAGAAAAACGCCTTGAGGCTGATTTAGCTGCTGCTCTTGATAAAATCAAGATGTTGGAAGATGACTTGAAAAAGTTCAATACTAGTTCAAGCAAATTAACCACTATGCTAGGAGCAAGTAAAAATCATCGTGATACACGAGGATTGGGCTATAAGGGAATAGATGATCCAAGTATTAGCAAAGAGGTAAAATTGTCAAGGCTAGTGATTCTTCTCAACAAAAGGTTTCCACTGATGGCAAAAGTGAAATACCTTCACCGGCAGTTAAAGTTCGAAAGAGCAATGTATATCAACCTCCAAAGTCAACACATATAGATCGAGGTAAGAACATTCCTTATGTTTGCCATTATTGCGGAAATAAAGGTCACCTGGAAAGGAGATGTCGTTTTTGTATAAGGAATGAGAAACTTCATGATGTTCTTGTTTGGGCATCACAAGAAGTTGAAACCAAGATCATATGCTAAGTCTAATCCCCTTAACATTACAGGTTGTAACTTTCCAACCTTTAGGCAAAGGAATCATTGCTGTGATAAACCTAGATTTGCCTATAAACGTCATACGAAGCCTTTTCACAATCGTAATGGTTATCAAAAGGATAACTTCGTATAGACGAAGACAAGATCCGATGCTCCCAATTGGAGAAAGACCAACTTGCAAAAGAATAGTCAATCCAATTCTCTTTCGAGATATCTAGAAGAGAGTAATGGGAAGAAGGTTCCGGTTGTTCCTGAACGCACTCAGAAGTGGATACCAAAGAAAGTCAATGATGCTTTGAGTGTGAAAAGGAATGATCTCCCAGAAAATTCCATGACTATGGAGAAGGCAGTATCCATGTTGTTAGAAGTTGAAAACTTCTTGGGAAATACGAATTTGGATATGAAAGGTTCTAAAAGTGATATCTTTCATGATAATACAAAAGTGGAACACAAGAATCGGTGGAAGAAGAAACGAAATAAGCCAAAAACTATAGATTATGAAAAATACATGGTTGCGGAAAAGTCGGTTTCTGTCACCTGTGGTGAGTAAGACATTGTTCACCTCAAAACAACTTGATTGTGTTGAAAGTGCATCCTCACCAAGGAATGCCCTGTTATGTATACGGTGAGGGAAGCACGAGAATTTGGGCACACAGATTATGTTCGGTAAGGCTGTAGAATTCGACTGGTTTCTTCTAAAAAAGGTATGTCTATAAACTTGAGCAAGATTTGTGTTTTTATAATGATCCATGTACCTTGCTTATCGTTCATTTCTACCTAACTTGATATGTGTTTAAGGTTCTTAAATGTTTAGGTTTGAAAATAGTAGTTCGGGATGTTTGGACTTCATGGTACACATACCAGGTATGCATATACCATCATTTAAAATCAAATTCCAGGGATTTTAGTACGCATACCCGTTTGCATACTGCTCCAGGTCATGAAAATTCGTTTGCAAACCGGTATGCATACTTGTCCATAGACGTCGATATTCGGTAAACTTGTTTTGGCTGTAACTTCTTCGTCCATACTCGGAATGACCTCATTCTTTTTGCATTATCTTCCTATTTGAATTCTCTTTAAAATGAAGATGAGAATTCTTGAATTTGGATGAGTTAAGATTGGTCCCGTCTCTTGTTTTTGAGTGTTTTGCTCCGTTTCGTCGCACTTGTTCCACTTCTCTTGGACTTGGGCACTTGGATTCTTGGAGTAATTGTCTTCTAAGATCATTTGTAGCTTTTACAAGAATGATGTTGGTGAATCACAAAGAAGGAAGTTCAAGAATGGGCAGTAGTACGCATTGCTATGGGATTCGTGAATGTTCACAATTCTCTTATGTGAACTATGATGCATGGTCTTTAATGACTTTGTATGTTCTTCTTTGTTAAGAAAATCTTTTTATACGCCTTTGGTAGCTATTCTTGGTGTAAATCCGTGCGAAAAAGATTGATTCTACCTTTTAAGGGCAAAGATTGTTTTTGCAGTATTAATCTTTACGGTTTTATATATTGCAAATTGTTATGGGATATGTTGTTTACGTCCGTGAACCTTGATTGTCCCATATTTGCTCAAAAGTTAACTCTATTATATGTCGGTATGCAAATATTGATGGAAGATAGGATGAACTTTTGTTTACAAAGATTAAGTCTATTATATGCCATTGTGCAAACAGTGATGAAAAATAGAATGAATCTTTGATTATTCTGCAGTATTGGCCTTCCCCTGATCCACATCTTTGTGTATGTACTATGTTGCTCCGTAAGTTCTTTTATGTTGAGCATGGCCAATTGAATTGATCTTTTTCCTTGTGGATAATTCAATTGAGATTTTTGGATACAAATTCATGTTTCATATGATTTGTTAATGTCCAAAGAAATACTTCTTTTCTTGTAAAAGTAAGGTCTCTCTTGTTGTTCTTTCGGGAATGACATTTTATGGGGGAGAGTTCTTAATTGAACTTGTGCTTAATTGCCAAATCTTTGTGGGGAGTGCGGCTGTGGAATATTGTAGGGGTTATCTTGAATCTTTATAAACTCCTTGATGAATGCGTTTAGTTTCGGCTATTTGATGGCATTTAAACAAGTTGGTATGTTATTCTCTTTTGGTCATGAAGTATCTCTATGAAAATTTCATGAGGATCCCACTAGTTTTCGTACCTTTGCCAATTTATATTGATAAAAAGGGGGAGAATTAATTTGTAGTTCACACTACAAATACATATGGTTTACGGATCATTATGTAAGGGGGAGTAGTTTTCATATTGAGATGAAGTATTGACTAAGGGGGAGTGATACATATCACCATAGTATTATTGTCAAAGTTGTGATACAAATGGACTTTGATACTGTATAATGATATTATGATACTGTATAACAATGATTTAGAACAACTGTTTTCTCATTGTTATAGCTACGGATCTTCAACAACGATGATGTTGATTTGAACACATTTGGAATCATTGGAGTACTTGGAAGTGACAAAGATTTCGAGTAATGTTGAAGAACCAAGGAGATCAAGCATTTGGATGAGAAGCTACAAAGTTTATTTATTTTGTAATCCATATGTATTGATAGTTTTGTCACTAAAATTGACAAAGGGGGAGATTGTTAGAGCACTGCTCGGTCGAACTCGCAAGCGTTGCTATCTCAAGCTTGTTTGTCAATGTTAGTGATCAAAACTATAAGTCTTGATTTCTAGTCTACTTATAATGTCTCGGACTATGATAGATTGTGTAGTTGAGCATTAGACTTCACGACGTTCATCAATTGAAGACGAAGAACTACTAAGGAGAGCTAGTGGAACTTCATCAACAAAAGGTATGTGGAGACTGAATTTCATCTATCACTTGGAAAGTCTATTTCTACTCTATTTCCTATATTGAGACAAAAGTCGTATTACTATAGTTTTCGATTATACACATTTGAGATTTCGAGCTGAGTTTAACTCGCTTACATATTTCTCGAAATATGTGTTGGTAACCTTTCGCTTCAACTAAGTTCATCTTATATTCTTGACGAAAGTCAAAAGATGATCATGTGAAAATCATCGAGTAACATCTTACATGGTTTGTGTGATACAATCATTTGGTGTAGACTTGGAATATTTCGTTATGATTATTTCAATAACTTGAAAATTGCTTTGATGCTAATAGTGTGTGAAAACGGCTATTGTCCTCTAAGAATGTTTCAATGATTGAAATAAGGTTTAGAACACTTAACCAACATTGGATTATAAACATGTTGTGCAATCTTGCATATGTGTGATCCATGTGTGGGAACCATAGTATGCATACCCGTATGCGTACCTGTTGGTTTGAGAAGTCCGGGAACCGAAGTGCTCGTACCCGTACGCATACTAGTGTAAGGTTTGTGACCGGAAATTTCTGTTGGGTTTTGAGGTATGCGTACCCGTTCGCATATTGGTGAAAACCAAACTTGGTCCAGCTATTTCAAGTATGCGTACCCGTTTGCATACTTGAATGGTTAAAGTTCTAAAATCGGTTGTAACATGAACAAATATATTTAATAAAGAATGCATTCTTTGCAAACCGTGGCTATAATGTTCATGAATTGATTCGAGTGAATCAAACCGATTTTGCTTCAATTGTGTTCTTATATACTTCTATGAGAATATAGCAATTGAACAACTCTCTAACTAGTTTCATTTGAGTCATTTGAACTAGTTATGGTTAAGATGAATAAGGTTGATATGAGAGTGTTCATATAGATAACCTCGGTTAACTACTATTGAGCCAACATGGTGTACACGTTTAGGTATGGTTACATAAACCTAAATGAGGGTACATTTCATTTGTATTTAAACAAGCTGAGTTCGATCTAACGGTTGAAAGATATTAGCTTATATCTAATCAGGTTTTCATCTAATGGTGAATATTGAATGCTTTGTTACCAAGGTAACTTAGATTGCAAACCCTGATTTGAAAACTATATAAAGGAGAACTCTAGCAACTGGGATACCTAATCCCCACACCTCCTGTATGATACTAGTTGCGACTAGAGTCGATTCTCCTTTAACCTTAGGTTTTTCATAAAACCCTGTAGGTTAACGACTTAAAGACTTCATTGGGATTGTGAAGCCACACCCAACTATTTTCTCTGTAGTTGCGTGTTCTGATCTTGCTTTGTTCTATCGTATTGAGTACTATCTGCTCTAAGATTTGCTCGAGATTTAATCTCCGATAGGCAAGATAAAAAGTAGTCACAAAAATCTTCGTCTCATCGTTTGTGATTCCACAATATCTTGTTTCGCTACCATACGATTAAGATTATTGTGAGGTGATAGATAATTCTAGGCTGTTCTTGGGGAATATAAGTCCGGTTTATCAATTGGTTCCTGTGCACCTTGATTTATCAAAAGACGGAACAAAACTCGTAGGTATTTCTGTGGGAGACAAATTTATCTATTCCAATACTTTTCTGTGTGAGATAGATTTGTTTATCAAGTCTTCGAATTTGGGTCGTAGCAACTCTTAGTTGTGGGTGAGATCAGCTAAGGGAATCAAGTACGTAAAATCCTGTTGTGGTTTAGAGACGTAAGGAGCGGAATTGTACCTTGATTAGTGTGAGATTGATTGGGGCTCAACTACATTCCAGTCCGAAGTTAATTGGTAGTAGTCTAGTGTCTGTAGCGGCTTAATACAGTATGGTGTTCAAAGATGGACTAGGTCCCGGGGGTTTTCTACATTTGCGGTTTCCTCGTTAATAAAACTTCTGGTGTCTATGTTATTTCTTTTCCACATTATATTTTGTTATATAATAGAAATATCATAGGTTGTGCGTTGTATTGATCAATTGGTAAATCCAACCTTTGGTTGTTGATTGAAATTGATTGATCCTTGAACATTGGTCTTTGGTACCGTTCAAGTTATTTCTCTCATATTCAATCGGGCTCCCAAACTCATATTTGCTGATTGTGGATTGAATTGAGAAATAGAGATATAAAACTCTTTGATATACTTTTATCTAGATTGAGTCTGACTGTGTAGTTTATTCTCTTGAAAGTTTATTGGAGTTTTTCTATTCAGATTGCCGAACGAAATATTGGTTGTGGTTTTTGTACCCCCGCTTTTTCAGGTCCTACTAGGGATCCTACTGAATCATAACTGTGAAATAATTTCGCAAGTCTACTTCTCGAAACTATATAATTAAACATAATTCCAATCTATGGATTCAACCGGAAGTTTAATATACTAAACAATAACGAATTACCAATTAGTGTTATGTCGATTCTATGAATCATAGATAAAATATACTTCGTAACTCCATATACCAAGTTTGTATGAAACACCTAGTATATATTTTCTTGACACTTTGATCATAGTAAAATGATCAAGTTAACAATGCTAGAGACAAGTAAATAAACTTTGTATGTTAAGTTTTCGATATAAACTGACTTTAAAGAAACGTAGATAAAAATTGAACAAGTCAATTCTGTCTTACTAACCTTGAACTGAAGGATGATGTGTTCGTTGATGTCTATACGCTTTCATGTTCTTCATGAGTAACAAGAGCGAGTCTCAACATTTTCATGTTCCTAGTCTAACCTTATGAAGTTGACTCTAGTAATCAAATCAAGCAGCTTCGAGTTTTGGAATTAAAATATGATAAACAAACTTGACATATCAATGCTTGGTGGGTTCAACCGAGCAATGCTCTAACATATCTCTCAACACCTTTTGCATTCACAAAAAGAAGGGTTATGTATATAACGGCAAGGTCGGGAGGAAGAATACAACTATCTCAAAGAAGACCAAATGCACGTTCAAGATTGTATTTAAAATCAACAAATATTTAAATAAATGGTTTTATACAAAGTTTCAGAAGGTCGCCATAACATTCCTCGTTCGAAATATCTTGAAAGAGATCATATGCCCGCAAAGCTCATTCCTCAAAAAATGGAGAAAGTATATGAAAAAAGGGGGGTACAACAACCACACCTAATATTTCGTTCGGAAATCTGTATGGACTAACTCCAATATAATTCTGAGAGCACCAGCTAATAAAGCGATCTAAACCAAGAAATATATCAAAGAGTTATATCTCAACTTCTCAATACAATCCGCAATCAAACAGATAAAAATCTGTGAGCCCGATTGATATGAGAAATAACTTGGACGGTACCAAAGACCAATGTCCAAGTGTCAATCAATTCATATTCAATGACCAAAGGTCGGATTAACCAAATGATTGAACTACGCACAACCTGTGATATTTCAATTATATAAACAAATATAATGCGGAAAAGAAATAAAACAGATACCATAAGTTTTGTTAACGAGGAAACCACAAATGCAGAAAAACCCCGGGACCTAGTCCAGATTTGAACACCATACTTTATTAAGCCGCTACAGACACTAGCCTACTACAAGTTAACTTCGGACTGGAATGTAGTTGAGCCCTAACCAAGTCTCACACCGATTAAGGTACAGTCGCGTTACTTACGCCTCTGAATCCCAGCAAGACTCTACGCACTTGATTCCCTTAGATGATCTAACCCACAACTAAGAGTTGATATGACCCAAAGTCGAAGACTTATAAACAAATCTATCTCCCACAGATAAGTCTATTCTGATAGATAAATCTGTCTCCCACATAAGTACCTCTTAAGTTTTGTTTCGTCTTTTTATAAATCAAGGTGAATAGGAACCAATTAATAATCTGGTCTTATATTCCTGAAGAACAGCCTAGAAATATCAATCACCTCACAATAACTTAACTATATGGTAGTAGAAGAAGTTATTGTAGAATCACAAAGAATGAGACGAAGAGCTTTGTGATTACTTTTTATATCTTACTTATCGGAGATAAATCTCGAGTAAATCTTAGAGAAGATAGTACTCAATACGATAGAACAAGTAAGATTAGAACACATAACTACATAGAAAATAGTTGGGTCTGGCTTCACGAATCCCAAATGAAGTCTTCAAGTCGTTAACCTACAATGGTTTTGAAAAAAACTAGGTTAAAGGAAAATCGACTCTAGTCGCAACTAGGACACGGGAAAGTGTCGGGATTAGGTTTTCCAGTTGCTAGATTTCTCCCTTATATAGTCTTTCAAATCAGGGTTTGCTTACAATCAAAGCTAGGTTAGCTTAGAAACAAAGCATTCAATATTCACCGTTAGATGAAAACCTGATTTAAGATTCAAGCTAAGTTTGCTTAAAACCATAGCAATATCTCTCCACCGTTAGATGGTCTTAGCGTGTTACACACAAATGAAATATACCTTCATTTAGATATGGGTAACCATACCTAAACGTGTATGTTGAGTTGGCTCAACAATAGTTAACCGAAGTTAGCCATATGAACACTTTTGTCTTAACCACATTCATCTAACACTTCTAGATCAAATATGATGATCAATCAATCATGAAAGATAATCAAATAAATATAATTGTGTTACTCATAGAGTTGTTCAATTGTATATATCTCATAGAAGTATACAAGAAATAATTGGAAAAAAATTTTGGGTTGATTCGTGATTGTACAAAGTACTTATAACGAAATCAATTCATGAACATTAAGCAACGGTTTGCAAAGATTGCATTCCTTAACTTATTAATGTATTTTTTCATGAGTATGAAAACATACTTAATCCAATTTTAGAACTTTAACCACTAAGTTTGCAAACTTGTACACAAAATATAGCTCCGAACTTCGGTCTTGTCCAGCCGTTTGCAAACTGGTACACAAACTGCCATCCCGGACCTAACTCAGGTAGCACCGTTCGCAAACTGGTATGCAAACTTGGTTCCCGGACTTTAACAGTTAAAACCGGTTCGTATACTGGTATGCAAACTAGGTTTCCGGACATGAATCATACCAAAACATTTTGCATACTGGTATGCATACGGTGTTGTATCCAGACAAAGGTTAATTGTTCTAAACTCCCATTTCAATCATTGAAACATCCTTAGAAGACGACAATAGCTGTCTTACACAAACTATTAGCTTATAAGTAATTTTCAAGTGATCGAATGATCAATACGAAACTTTCCGAATCGACATCAAATGACTGTCTCACTCAAATCATGTAAGATGTTTTAAGGCAATTTTCACATGATCATCTTTTGACTTATTATTTAGTTTCTAACAAATAAATTGTTTCTAACTAAACTCGTCAAGAATAATGATGAATGTAGCTAAAGCAAAAAGCTTCCAACACATATTTCGAGAGCGAGATAAACTCGGCTCGAAATATCCAATGTGTATAATATAAAAGTCTATATAGCTATACGACTTAGTCTCATTAGGAGATAGAATAGAATAGACTTCTGAGTGATAGATAAGTTTTAGTCTCCACATACCTTTTGTTGATGAAGTTCCTCCAATCTCTCCTCAGTAGATCTTCATCTTCAATCGATGAACGCCGTGAAGTCTAAAGCTCAACTACACATTCTATCCTAATCCGAGACATAGCTATAAGTAGACTAGAAATAATGACTTATAGTTTTGATCACCTAAACTTGACAAACAAGCTTGAGATAGCAACGCTTGCGAGTTCGACCGAGCAGTACTCTAACAGTATATATAATGAGAAATTGTGTATTCCACCAATTAGTATACTTCGCACAATAAAGAATGATAAGAATAATAACATATCCTCTTTGTTCGCTATTTACAATGAAAATAAGGAATGGAAAGATTGGAAGGTAATGGCACACACACAAAAAATGGCTCAGGAGAAAATTACGCGGTTCAAAAGAAAGTAGGTCCAAATGGAAAGATAACACATACCTTTATAGAGCATCCTACGTGTGTTGAATTGGCTTAATGCTTTTATCAAGTTCTTATAATGGAGCGCACTTATAAGATTGACAAGTATGAGATGCCATTATTGACCATTTTTGGGGATACGCCGACCAAGTTAATGTTTATTTCGACGTTTTAATTTTTGAAGAACGATAAACAAATGGGCGCTACAACAAATGAAGGATATATTATGAGGTTCCTTGGGTTAAAGTGACCGATAACGAATTAGCATTGATGAATGTATTAGAAAAAGTATTATCGTTAACATAAAATCTTCCTTATATGTTCCACATATGGTGTAATGTGATGAATAGGTTCAAGCCTCAAATTTTACCAGAAAAGAAAAAGCATATGATGAGATTCAAAAGCTACAGAAAGATAAACAAGCGAATGCAAAAGAGGAATTTGATAAAAAAATACAAAGTAAATGAAGCTTAAATGGGTTTGTTTCTCTGGTGAATAGAACTCATTGACTTGGTCTCTCATCGATGATGATCATAATCTAAACCTTGCGATGTTTATCAGTCATTGTATTAGCCCTGAATACCCCGATATTATGTTGTATTTTCTTGACCAACGGTTGGAACCCCACAAAGAGAGGTTTGTTTATGCATTTACCAACCACCATGAACACTTGGGAAATCAAACGCCAAGTTTGTTAGATCGTCTCACCACCGGTTGAAGAGAAATATTTTTGGATGAATTGATACTTTTATACCCGAGATTGATACTATGCAAAATCACTTCAATCGCGATATCGATATAAATAAAGAGAAATTCGGAAATAAAAAACGCATACTCAAGATCAAAAAATGGGTCAATGAGTCGTTTCTCAAGGGAATCCATTATAATGTGTCTCATGCCTGTATTAAGAAGTTGATTAAGGATAGGACACCCGATCAGACGATGTGGGTGTTTGTAACATGAAGAAGTCTATGGGATTCTTACATGCTATTCAATGGGTAATTATTAACTTCCATGTAGTGAATCTCCCTCAAAATCACAAGCTACCTCATCCCTAGCAGAATGATTATATAATTAAAAGGTGCGTAGATTTTTTGGCCAGAATTTTTATCGGTCTTGTTTGTATGTAAATAAAGATAGAGGTTGTCATGGAGTTCTTGATAAAATTGCTAAGCATGTAATAAAAAATAACTTAGCCATATATGGTGGTTGGTTTTTCCGTCAAAGTTCTGAGAAGCTTTCGGAGCTGAATATGTATGAACCAGTTTATCATAATCAATATATTTTGTTCGTTTTACAAAAAAGAAAAAATGCTCAATTTTTTTAGGGTTTTTCCTCTTTACATTCCCTAACAATTTTACCTTTATCTATTCCCTCTTTTCACGATGATGAAAGTCTCACCACTGAAGATTTCGTTCTCTCTACCAAATTCAAAGACTTCTTTCGACAAGAAGGTTAATGCATATCTATTTTGTTTGATCTTTTTCTTTTTCAATTACATCAAAGTATATCTACATTGTTTATATTTTGTTTTGTTTTTATTTTTATTTTTAATCCACTGCTTGTTATTTGTTAATTTATAGGATAATATCAGGTTAACCTCTGCATTGAAGCCTAGACAAAGTAAGTTTAATGTTGCTCAATATGTTTTTTACTTATAGTGTAAGTTGAGCATCTCTGTTGGCAGAGATTTCAGACACCGATCTTATAAAGTCAGTTTTATTTTATATTAATGGTGGTGAAAACATAGTAGATAACTCGGAGTTGAATAAAAACTTCGTAATGAATTACACAATGAGAAATTGTGCAATTAGAGGATTGAAACACTGTCTATTGTGGAGCACTGATACATCCTTGGTATTTAAATGCAAAAAAATACGAGAATCGGTGGGAAAATATACGTTGAGCTGGAAAAAGAATAAAGTTTGGTTTCAACATCAGAAATAATTGTGATTCAAGTCCACTCGCTCTTGCCGGATGGCAAAGCGACGGTGAGTGTTCTTTTCTAAAACAATTTTTTTTTTCATTTTTAAATTCAATATATATATATATATATATATATATATATGTATTATGTTTTTCCTTTCAGATTATAAAAACCTTTTTTTCTCTAACAACAGAAGTAAAGAGTTTTCTTGCTCTTAAAACAAAGGTTCTCGAAAGATTGCACGCAGTGGCGAGAAAGTTAGACACTAATAACAAAGGCAATCCTCATGTCAGTTCTGGTTGGATATGAATATCATTGAAGTATTAATTTATTGGTTTCTGTATTGTCGTTAAAAATATTCCTTTACCTTGTTGGTTATTTTATCTTTTAATTTATGAAAGCTTCTCTTGAACGTAGCCCTTATATTTATTATCTATAATGCAATAAATTTAAGTTAAAATGAAAAGCCAAACAAGTCTTAGTTTTCTTTTTTATTATCAATCAAACTTAAATTATAGTTTTTTCCCCAAATCGAAAAGAAGAAAAAAAAACCCTAACTATTCTTTAATAAAAGGAAAATTTATTTTTATATTTTCTGACATCATACAAAGTTATTGGTTGGTAGCCTAGCAACAAGATGGGCACCCACTCCTCTCTGAATAACAATGCCTAATCTATGGAAAATAAAACTACCAAAACCACTACTAGCGTCATTATTAACAAGACAGTTCTTCAGACGCTTGAAAAAACATACAGTGTCTTCACCAAGTTCCCCTAAAGTAGAGAAAGCTAGGACACCCAGACCATACCCAAGTGCAGTACACTTGTCTAAATATTTAGTACGCTTTCTTGAAACCGCATTAGAAACAGCTTTCCCTGGGACAAAAGAGCGTATACCTTCACCAGTGAAGGGAGAGACACCAGTGACATCCATACAAACATCTTGACCATTTTCCCAGTTGAGAAAAAGAATATCTGCAGGCCTCAAGTCTTTATCCTCATCTGAAAGAATGCCAAGAGAGACTTCCTTGCGCGCAGGTACACCAGCTTTGTAACAAATATCAGCAACAACATCACGGACAAGATCATGTCGAAACTTACTTCCAACATATTTAGCACAGTGAAGCGCATGGTCCCTAAAAATGTCCATAGATCTGTTACAACTTGTGCATAAGCCATTCTCAACAAACAGTGGGATACCAAGACGATAGCAAAGCACGGCTCGGAACTGTTTAGGCCCGATACACTGATTAAGCCCACTAATAGGTACAGCTAATAAATAATCCTAAGCATGCTTGACACGGTTACACTGCCACAAAATGGAATCTCTTGCAGACATAGAAAATTGGTCTGGGATTTGCTTCTTGACTGCATCAAAATAAGTGACTGCCAGGGAGTGCATGGAAGGGGGGAAGTATCATCGACACAATAAGAAGGAGGTAATCCACATACCTGGATAAAGTTCTGAAGAACCAACTGATAAGCAAGGCCTTTGTTTGTTGAGAATAAACTACCAAGAATTATCTTTTGTACTGAAGCTGTCTGATTCTGAGAGGCAAGGTAGCAGTAGGTACGGGTGTCCGCCATGGTGTAAATGCCAAGGACACCATCTTTTATAGGCAAGGTATCCAATCTCTGTTGTAAAGGACCAAACCCCGCTCCGTCGCCAGTGATTAAGAGTCTCAAATACTTAAGTAGATGGTCATCAAAAAGATCAGTGGCTGGTTGCAAGGCTGCTGGATTGGTAGTACGCATTGCAAAATATAATCTAGACACACCAGTGCAATTGCGAAGTAATAGCATCTCACTTTGAGGGTCTTTGAGTTTTTTGATTGCATTCATCAGTTGAACAGTCTTATTCACCCTTGTCAATATCATATCACTAATAAAGTTCAAATCCAAACTCACAGGTCCGCCCAAAAGTTTAACATCATTAGAAGGCCTACCAATGCCAGGGGGAAAACACCATCAGCTGTACTTCTGGGATCAATAGAAGGCCAAAAGACTTCCGTTTTCTTAACGTTAAGATGTAACCCCCTACTTGGTCCTTCATCTTCTATTATACTCAAGGCCTTGGCTACCTCCAATGTATCACCAATAATGGTACCATCATCCAGGTACCAAGCTTGTAAATCAAGTGTGCAACGAGAAGCAATAGTCTTCACTAGAGGATGAAGAGTCAATGCAAATAGCAAGGGACCAAGGGGGTCCCCCTGCTGAACCCCGAGTGCAGAAGACAAAATATATTAGTCATAATAGAGTTTAGCGGGTCGCAAATAACAAAACTCTACCCAGCGAGAAATACCTGGACAGTGAAAACGAACTTCTTTGATGGGCTGAGATTTGCTCACCATATTGAAAGCATTGGAAAAGTCAATAAGCAACATTGACATTTTGTCAGAGTGACCTTTCATCTCCAGTAAGCAATTAAAGTCAATAATTCTTTTATTTTTTTATTTTTTTATTTTTTTTGCTTCAAAAAAACTACACACCAGAGGTTTTAGTTGGCAGCCGAGCGACAAGCTGAGCGCCAACTCCCTTTTTTTCTTTATTTAATTAAATCCAAACTAAATTATAATTTAAATTAATTGTAACCTCTCACAAATTTACCAATTATAAACCTTAATTCCTACCTTTTTCCCAAAATCAAACTAAATTCAAACTCTTTCTTTAATTCATATTGAATTATTATAAGTTTAAGTACTGTTTTTAATTATTCTCATAAAAAGTATCTATAACAATACCAATCGAAGTGGAATTAATTATAGTTTTAATCCTTTTCTTAGAATCATTCTTATATAACTCCATAAACATAATCTATAAAAATATAATGCTTTAAGATGATGTTTTTTGTTTGTCAATCATGGTTGTATTAAGATTGATTGAGGGTATTGACTATTCCTCAAAATCATCAATTATGTCACAAATGTTACATAAACGTAACTATGAAATTAGGTAATGAACTATAATTTAATGTTGATTTTGGGATTTTGAAAGTTTCTTCAATTAATTTGGGATATATATAATAAAAGTGTATAATTTTTCGGACTATATGAGATAATTTTAAAGGTATGTTTGGTTAACTAAATCACTTATTATATATGGGTTATAGATAACAAATGCACGGGCTACATTTAAGAGAAACCTTTATGAATTTTGATTTTTATTTGGTCCAATTTAGATCTGATTTTGTTGCGTTTTGATTTTTTAAAATGAAAGTCTTCATCAACAAATATGAAATTAACATGTGATAATAATATTATGGAAATCATCTATAATTGAATATGCCCAAATATGTTCGATAAATGCGATTTATTCGATAAATGATATTCATTATCGAGATGTATGTAGGAATACTAAGGGCTTCCTTCTTTGAAACTCAGCTAGTCAATTTTGTTATAGAGAATATAAGCATTGATATCCCCTAAAAAAATTAAGGTGCACTAGTAAATCAGATGTTAAGTTTTGTATGACAGTAGATGTGAGAATTTCCTTGTAGGTTACTAGTTTTCTTTTTGGCTGCATTGTTGACTGATTCGTCTGGGTTTTACTTTAGCATTATTGTTCTTCATTAGAGGTATCAGGGTTGAGGCAATAGGGATTTCTGTAGATATTGGAACGACTCGTTTGCTTCCATTTCGTGTCTAGAAATTATCATTTTATCGGATGTTTTTTTACGCGCCATTTTCCAGTTTACTTCCTGAACCATTTGTTTTTTTTTTCCTCAGGAGTAATATGTTACCCTTTCTTTTCGTGATGTTCAATATATTTTTTTTTATACACTAAATAAATTGAATTCTTATGTTTTATGGCTTCCAATATAACATTTCCTGAAAAAACTGAACATAAATTTGTCTGAGTGTGGGTGTATGGTGAGGTTCATTTATTCTAAATGAAGCTTATATGCACATTAACCTGAACCCATTTGTAGGATTCAAGGTTTACAGCTTGGGCTAGATGTTAAGGTCTACCACACAATTTTTTACTTTTGATTCTGCTTCTGCTCTTCGTCAATCTTGAATTGAATTGGACTCATTATTCCATATCGTATTTATTTCCTTACAATGTTTTGTACAAGTTTGCCTATGGTCTTTTAATTTTGTGTATATGTTTGGTGATAAACCATAGAACTCCTAAGACTCAGGTACTGTACAAGTACAACCAAGGGATGACTCAATTTTAGTTTTCTTGACAGAGTTTTCTTCTTGCTTTAATGCAGGTATGTCCACAACTACTTACGTCGGGGAAAGCAACATCGCATGTTCAGAATTTGGAGGCTATCTGCTTCAATCTATTTCTGGAAGTAGCTTAGACCTCTGCCTTTTCTTCTTAAGTGGTTGTTAAGTTGTGTTTTTTTTCAATTTTGATGGAGAATTTTCCAACTCTTTAATGTTTTTTTATCTTTACCATGTACCTGAGAGGCACTTCAGATGTTTTAAACTACAATTTGAACATACCCCCAAACCATTGCCAAATGATCTCACTTTAATTACATTACCATAATATATGACCCCAAAACTGAAAATGACAGGGTACCAAGTATACCACCAACTTTTTTGTTCGGCAACCTGTATGGACAAAACCTAATACAATCACAAGTAGGTCAACTGTAAGACCATTGAAGAAATTGTATACATATTTTTTCTCTTTCTGTTCCACAATTAATATACATAGACCAAAGGTATGTGTACCTGATTGTTTAGAAGATTTATCGGATGATTTCAAAAATCAATATCCAAGATCAATCTAGATGTATCTTAAATGTACAAGATCCGAATTCCAACAAGCACTAGACTTATAATTTGTATTTCAAGATATGAATTCAACAACAACGAGTCTTATATGATCTTAATCAATAAGAACTTGAACTGTCTAGATTAATTACATACTACTTGTGATATTTTTATTATAAAGATAAATAGTATAATGCAAAAAAAAATGAACAATACAAGACACAAGAATTTTAAAAAGAAAAATGCATCGACAGAAAAACCCCGGGACCTCGTCCAATTTTCAACACTAGACTGTATAAAACCACTAAAGACACTAGCCTACTATTATACTTCGGACTGCACTGTAGTTGAGACTGAATTAACCTCCAGGCAATTCAGCTTCATTCATGCTCTTGTACGTCTCTGAACCCAACCTGATTCTACGCAGTTGATTCCCTAAACTGAAGCGCTTTATATCCTAAGGTGCTTCACCCTCAGTGAAGAATCTTGATACCTATCTGCCTATAACAGACAAACCTATTTAATTTGTCTTTCAGTATCTTTCAATCAAGGTTTAGAAATTTATTTGCAGTAGACAAGTCTAGTAAACCTCACGGATCCAGAACACTTACACTCTTATCAAAGAGAATCCTAAATTACTAACCACCTCACAAGAACAACCTAAACATATCAAAGAAAAGTTTTGATATCTATCTCGTGGAATCACAAAGTCTGAGACGAAAAGAACTTTGTAATTCATATCAATCTTGTTCCTGATCTAAAGTTCTGGAACTTCAATAACCAGTATAACAAGATCCGAATACAAGAACGACCATGTAAAAAGATAGTCTGACCGCGCTTCATGAATCCCTTAGTGAAATCTTCAAAGTCGTAACCTAATACAGTTATTGCAACCGTGCATAATGATAGTCCACAGCGACTAAGTAAGCATGTGAACCTACAAGCAATAACTATGTTTAATAACACTCAAAACTTAAATAATAATCCACTTACCCAAAGAGATTTTATGAAAAAAGTTATGTTAAAAATGTTTGTGAGAGATGTAGAAAAAGAGAAATAGCCACGATCAAGGTATGCCACAAATATGCTTAATCTTATGTTATCCATGAGATTTTTCCTTTGCACAATAAGGAACAGAACTAAGTCAAACCGAGCAAGTATACATACCGAGTATTCATACCTCTTGGCAGTTGCAAAATCGGACCCAAAGGGTATGCGTACCTTAAGGAAGTTCGTGAAGTCATATCGGAAGGGTATGCATACTGGGTATGTGTACCTTCAGCTATTCACGAACTCAGATTGAAAGGGTATTCATATAGGGCATGCGTACCTACTGTAGTTCTCGAAATTCAAATCGACTAGGTATGCATACTGGGTATGCATACATCCAAGAAGTTCATATATTTCTCTCATAATAAAATTTGAAACATTACCATAGCCATAGACAGTTTGCACTATTTGTTTAGGCATTTTTCAAAAGATCAACTTAGACAAAAAAAAAATTATGAACAAAAAAAATTTCTAACTAAGATTGTTAAATATCTATAAATATCCATTGCTCTGATCATATTTTGAGAGTTAAGACAAAACAAGGTTGAACCCAAAATTTCTTCTTTGCAATATTAAATCTACTAAAATCACACAACAACATATAGGTCAGTCTTCACACACCTATTTGTTGATGAAGTTCTTACAAATTTCATTGTTTTTTCTCCAGTCTTCAATATTCGAGGGTAATTAGTGATATCTGATACTCAATTACCATGCTATAATTGTAGTCTGAGACTTGACTTTAGTAGACTAGAAATGAAGATACAATTTTATGCATCTAACATTGACAAAAAGCTTGAGATATCAAAACTTGCGAGTTCGACCGAGCAACGCTCTAACAATCTCCCCATTTATCAGTATTATAACAAAACTATCAATACATACGGATTCAATAAAATAAACCTTTCAGCTCAATTTCCATAATACTTGATTTCTTGAATCTTCAACATCTGCTTGAATTATTTGTTCTTCAAGTTCTTTTATGGTTTTGCGTATAATTATTTGCTTCAACACCTTTGTTTTCGAAGATCTGTAACGTATAACAACTTATGAGAATACTCAATTAAAGCTTTTCTAGAATTACAAGTCAATCTGCTCGATGCTTGTTATATTGGTGCATAATATCTTTACCTATTTCAAAGTCTATTGTACCAAAACTTTGAAGCAATACTACGGTGATATTTCTTCCCCTTAGTCTTTACTTATCTATTTTGTTGATAGGTAGTAACCTATATACTTGTAATTTATTTTCCTCTTACATATTTCTCCTAGAAGTCATATGTTTTAGTAGAATACCACCAAATAATTTTTTCCCATTTTGTCACAAAATTGGCAAAGGTGAAAAAAATGGATCATAACGAACTACACAAAAAAGTTATCGAGACTAAAGATAACATACCAACTTTTTGATATGATTCCACTAAGTTTCACAACTTAACATACTCATCAAGGAGAGAAAAAGGTACATTCATCTCCTATAATTCAACAGACGCGCTCCCCATAAAGATTTCGCAGTTAAGCACAAGTTAAAAATTAACTCTCCCTCATTTGATGTCATTCTCAAGAGAACAACATCAGTGACCTTTATCTAAAAACAATAAAATTTGTATCCCAAAATATTTCTCTCTCTTCTCGCCAGTTACAAATAAAGAAGTTAAAATAATGGTCTTAATGTTAGAGGCGTCAAGATTCATCATTTTCGTGAGAAAAAAACATCAAAAAAAATTATTTTCTAGGCCAGTTAGGAACAAATAACATAATCTAAAAGAGATGACTCACATAAGAATTAAGTCTTCCCTAGATATGTACTAATGTAGAAATTAAAGTCTCAATTTTATTCCCTGCCAGTTACGGACTGGTAGAGATAAAATATTGACTAAGACCATCTAATGGAATCCCTATAATATATTCACAAAGTGTAGCTTAGTTGAGGTTGTACTCTTCAACAATCCTTGAAATTCCGTCTGTTATAGCAATGCTTAGTTGAACCCACAAATTTTGTTATCTCAAGCTTGTTGTCAATGTTAGTTAATCCAAACTATATTTTTATTTCTAGTCTATTAAGTCAAGTCTCGGACTAGGTTAAAATTTGGTAGTTGAGTATCAGTCATCACCCTCGAAGACTGAAGATCGACGAAGACGTTTGGAGAACTTCTTTATCAGGTATGTGAAGACTGAACCATTCTATTGTACCCACTATCTTACCATTTTATCTGTTGAGACTATGTCGTATGACTTCTAGTAGAACTACAAAGAAGAAATTTCGAGTCAAGCTTGTCTTGTTAAAAATCTTGAAATATGATTCTAACAGAGATTTTCAACGGTACTTAACAATATTAGTTTGAAACAATTTATTGTTTGTACATTAATTTGTGGATCAATTTAAAATTTCCCATGCAATTGATTTTATCACTTGGGAATGTTTCAAACATCAAAAGAGAGAAATTCAGAACTTTTGATATTTTTGCTCAGTGAAGGTTGACGAACATTTTCACAAACCATAGATATCTGAGTTTCAGAAATATAGGGAAGGTTGGCGAACCAGTTCGCAAACCGTAAGTTCAGTTAGGAACAGTTCACGAACAGTGGTGAACTGAATTTTTAAGGTTGGTATTTAATGTTAGCAGTTGGCAAACCCAGTTCATAAACCGTGGTCAACTAAGCTCGAGAGTCTTGTGGGGTTGGGGAACCCGGTTCACAAAACGTTGCACACTAACTCGTGAACAAGCCTTACGGTTCATGAACCGTTCTACCAACAGTCCCAGTAGAATTTAGCAGATCCTCAAAGACTTATTTGTTTTAAATACGTTTAGCATTGCTATGACTATATTAAACACTTCTAAGACTTCATTGATCACTTAAACACTTATGCGTGTGTGTCATGATTAAATTCTTAGATGTTTAAATGAACATCAAATTGCTTATTGTTCACATGACATATTTTCCAGACCGAACAATCATTATATACGGTTCCATAACCGGACCATAATGCATATTCTTCTATTGTATTTTCAAGACTTATTCTCACATGTTTAATTGAAAACCTGACCGGTGTTTCATCTAAAAAAAGAAAGTGTTCTCAAGTTATCTTAGCTTGAATTCTAAGCAACCTTTAGCCTTGAAAAACAATAAATAGAGATGCTCTTTCAACTGGGAAATTTTATTCCCGACACTTTATGTCCTAGGTGATTTTAGAGTCGTCCTCTATTGACCTATGTTTCCCCTGAGAGACATAATTAGATCTATGACTGAAAGACTTCGCTTTGGGGATTCGTGAATCCAGGACCGACTATGTTTATCTTGATAGTTCATGTATCATGATCTTGCTTTTCTATTCTCAAGGTTTTCGTAATCTCTTTCAGGCCAGATAGATAGAAATTGCATAATTTTTTTCGTCTCATACTTTGTGATTCCTCAAGATAGATATCTGAAAACTGGTCTTAATTGATAAGTTGAAGATTTTTCTTGAGATGTGGTAAAAGATCTAGGATTCTCACCTAAGTGAGTATAAGTGTTTCGGATTATGAGGTTTCGTAGCTTTGTCTATGCAAACTAATTTCCAAGCTTTGATTTCTAAAGGAAAATCAGATAGGCTTATTTGTTTGAGGCAGATTGGTAACAAAAGTCTTCACTTCGGCTGAAACAACTCTTAGGATGTAAAGGATGTCAGATAAGGGAATTAATTGCGTAGAACCTTGCGAAGTTCAAGAGGAGTAAGGAGCACGACTGTAACTTAATCGCTTAGAGGATGGATTCGGTCTCAACTATATTCCAGTATGAAGTCTGATAGTAGGCTAGTGTCTGTAACGGCTTAATACAGTTTGGTGTTCAAAGGTCAGGGGTTTTTCTTCAATTGCGGTTCCTCGTTAACAAAACTTATGGTGTCTTGTGTTTTTCCTTTTCCATGTTATATTATTTATCTTTATAATTGGATCACGCAAGTTGTGTGTATTCAATCTTAGTAGATACGTCCATCTAATTGTGATCGATTACGAGACTCGTTTCTTGTAGAATTCACTACGTAATTTTAGTGACGCTTGCAACCTCATAATATTAGTTTGAGAATATGAGGTTTGCAAAAAATTACATCATGAAAACCATGTTTTCTGATATCAAGGTTGCTCAAGCTTGTTTCTACATTCTATGTTATTAAACTGTTCATATGGTTCCTTAATTCTGAAGCTTGTAAATGTTTATATTTACTTGGGTATTAAGGGCATTCTAAGGGTTTTGCAACCCATATTATACTGGGTCAGGAACTTCTTATGGAATATTTCTTTTCAAATACTAGTTTCCTTAATTTCTTGAAATTTGTGAATTTATGATTCTCCTCTCTATATATGTCATTCAAACTCCCGATAAGAAGGTAGAGAATAATGGCTCCAATAACTAGAGGTGTTACGAAGAAGGATGCAGTAGAAGCTGTCAATGTTTTTCTGTATGAAGGAATCAAGTCGTTAAGAACCATGAAAGAAAATCTTCAGAATATGCATAATCTTCCTCAGCCACATGTCTCTTGTCAACCTATTATCGTGACAACAATTTTAGATCCAAGGTGGAGGAGTTCTTGAGAAAGGAGAAACGATTTATTGTTCAAGATTAACCACTTCTTGAAAGAGGTAAATCACTATGAACAAGAGTTTAATCTGTGGAAAAATACCTTGTATAGTGTTGACGTAGATCTTAGCGAGTTAACTGATATTTCTTAATATGTTTGAAAACCTGGCCAAGCTTCAAAAAAAAAAAAAAAAAAAAAGAAGAAGGTAGAAACAATTTTGTATCACCTAACCATAGACTCTATGAATATCAGTTGCGCCATAGAAATTGCAAAATTAGGCTTTGATTAGAAAATTGCTTGAAAGGGAAAACTTAGAAATCTACAAACCCTAATCTCGGCTGTGAAGAGAAAGGTGATTTAGTTTTCTTATTTATACTAAGTTACTAACAATAAGATCCGAAAAGTCATGAAACCCTATTTTTTCATGTTCGGTGGGCGCTTAATGGACTCTCTTTTATGAGGACAAATGGTTTGCAGCCCAGTGTAGTCAATTTCCGCTCCGGCCGATGTTTTCACGCTGTAGAAAATTCAAATTAGAAAGAACGTAAATAAAACAAGAAGGTTAGACCGCAAGAAGCAACAATCAGATATAATTTTTTTCCATTGCTTCGTCTTTGGACCTAAAGGTGCTGGGAAGTCATCATTGTTGAACTCTTTTGTTAGAAGGTATGGTACTTGTTGAAGTTATTGATGAACTAAACTTACAGAGTGATATGTTAAACGTCATAGAATCATATTGATGCATGTCTTGGTTCCTTATGTTCTTTTTGTTGGGGTATTGTTCCGTATACAAAACTATATGGCTGAAATTGGACTTTAGGTGACAGTTTTTGAAGCAGAAACAGTGATCTAATGCTGTCAAAACCGTGGCTAAAGGGCAGTTTCGGGTTTGGAATGTTTACAAGGTTTACTTGGATTAGGAAACTTGTATGACTGTTTGGAGGAGCGTTTTCCAAGTTTAGGGTTTCCTAATTAAGGTGTGAAACTATTCTTAGAATTTCTCTAAGACTTGGGGAGCAAGGGTGTAACTAATGTATAAGAGGGCTTATATTGTGAAGAGAATTCATTCTCTTGTAGAATCCTCTTGGCAATCCTCTTGACAAGAGTGATCGAGGGTCACAACCATTGTGTACTAGAATTGTTAGTGATGGGGCAAAATCTATGTGAGAAGAGTGACTTGTAGAAAGAGCGGGTATGGGAGAAATCAAGGGTTTCTAGGGTTCATATGGGAGAAGCTAGAATTCATGATGTTCTTCATGTTCTTGTCTAAAGTCAAAGAACCCATGGCGGTGGAATTTTTTGGAAGAAGAAGAACAAAGGAAGAGGTAAACTCTTTGTAATATGTCTTGTTGTTTCTAACGTTTAGCGCTAGTGGGTTATATAACTAGTTGATTGTATGAAGTGTGTCGATGTAATAACTTGTTATGATAATGAAAGATTCCCGGGGTGGTTTTGGCGGTGGATGTAGCCTACAAAGGTGAACCACGTAATCTTTGTGTCGTGTGTGATTGTCTATTATCGTATTGATCATATATTCGTGCTAGTATTATTCGATCATGCTAATCTAAAGATGTAAGAGAAGGATTCGAGCTAAGTTATCTAAAGTAGGATGTTTCATGGAATTGACTTCTACGGAAACATGCCGGTTCGAGATGAACGTAACCTCGGTTTCCCGACACTTTTCATGAATAAGATTATGATATGTGTTGTTTTTGAATCCAATCAGGCCTTTTTGTGAGGGTGGAAACTACCATTTAGTCCTAGAAATAATATAATAGAGTTAGTTTGGTCTTGTTGACCTAGTCAACTGTCTGTTTGGTCCTTTTTAAAAATATATATTGTTGCTTGGTCCTAAAAATTATTGTTTGGTTCTAGGGTGGATAATACCCACGCAGGATGACGTTATGGATGATGTAATTGTATTTTTGTAGTGGCAGAAATACCCTTTTGGGACCATATATATACTCAATTATTAAGAGAGGATGAAATCATTTTCCGATTTTCTTTCTCTCTCATTTCTTTTAAGATCTACTTTCTAACTTTTTTCCCTTTTTTTTTTACTTATGAAGATGATGAATACGAAGACGATGATGATGAAGACGATGATGATGAGAAGATGATGACAATAATCCTTATTCTTCCGTTTTTTAGGTTTTTGACGATGAAGATGATGATGAACGATGAATTTTTTTTGTGTTCTTCTTCTCTGCTACTGTTGTTGTTGTTGAAGATGATGAAGATTTAAAGAATGAACTATATTTTTAGATATTTTTATTAGGTGTTCATTCGAAAAAATGAATTATGATTTTTGTTGTGTGTTCATGTTAAAGAATTAACTTTGTTTTAGATCTTGAATTATTAGGCGTTCATACGAAAGAATGAACTCTGTTTTTTATGAATTTTTGTTGTGTGTTCATGTTAAAGAATGAACTATGTTTTAGATCTTGAATTTTTAGATGTTCATTTCAAAGAATGAACTCTGTTCTAAGTTTGAATTAGTTTGTTTTTTATAGGTGTTCATTTTGACGAATGAACTCTGATTTTTGTTCATCATAATGAACTTTGATTGGGTGTTCATTTGAAAGAAATGAACTATTTTCATACTTGATTTAGTGTTTTTTATTAGGTGTTCATTCGAAAGAATGAACTCTGTTTTTCATTCATAATAATGAACTTTTTGTTATGTGCTCATGTTTAAGAATAAACTCGAATATATAAAAAGCACTACCAAACATCTGATAGTTCATCAAACAGAATGAACTCCTACAAGAAAATAAGTAGGAAGTTCATAGTTTATCAAAGATCATGAACTCAAATGGAAACAGAAAAGTTACGGAAATTAATGTTAAAATAGTACGTAAGGATATTTTTGTCCATTATGTGTTTTCAAATAATTATGGACCAAACAGGAAACGTCTTTTCCCCAAATAATCTTGGAACCACCTAAAAAAGGACCAAATGATAATTTCCTCTTTCTGAGGCTTATTCTTCCACCACTACAGAATGCTTTGTTACGAACACTGTTAATCATCTTGGGGGTAAGCCCTCCAACTTTCTCTTTCTCTCTCTTTTCTACTTGTACACCAAATTCATGCGTATCAAAATATGAGTTGAAGTTGTATACATCTTAATATAAAAAACTTACTTTTTAGTTTGCACATTCTATCTTGTGCTTTCCGACTGAGTCATTCTTCCAAAAAAATTGGTGGATATCATTTCTGTGTTCTGGGTATTTGACAAAGAAGACCTATATTGACCTCTTTAGAGGAAGGTATATATATTTGCCAAATTTGTAGACCTGAACCTATGGATGCACTATATCTGAAACTGAACTGATGTCTTATGCACTTGAAAATACCCTTCCTAAAGAGTTGTTATCTTCTTCTTTTTTTAATAATCGACAGACAGAAAAATTACATAGAATCATCCCTATGGTCCTTACATAAAGAGGGTAGGAGCAAAATAGGGGGTACAGACCAAGCCATATGGCATACATTTGTTTTAGCCCATTGTGCTAGATCGTGAGCAACTCCATTTGCAACACGGTTAACAAATACAAAAGAGATAAACTTAAACTTGATAGTTAGGGTTTTAATGTCCTGTAATAGACAATGTGTTCTCTGATCTCCCATGAAGTTCTTCTTGTTTATTTGCTCCAAAATAGCTGAGGCGTCACTTTCCACAATGATTCGATCAAGTCTCTTCTCCAAAGCCACCATCAAGGCATCTCTGATTGCTCGAGTCTCTGCTTCTTTTGCAGAGAAACATACAAAGTAAGTTGACTGAGCATAAACAAATTTATGGTTTTAATCTCTAAGAATGAAGCCCATTCCTCCATTCAGAGAGTTTAGGTTCCAAGCACCATCAGTATTTATTTTGGTCCAATCTTTAGGTGGAACCACCCAAGATGAATCTTGTTGCGGTGAAGAAATTGCAGATATTCTTTGTAGCGATGGGGATTTGATAGAGCTCAGCATCATTGACTTTGCTTTTGCTAGAACAGCAGCCGGTTCTTCTGATTTCTCATTATGCACAATATCATTCCGGTTAGTCCAGATAAAGAGTTGTTATCTGAATTGCCAAATATGGAGACCTGAACCTATGGATGCATTATATCTGAAACTGAAATGATGTCTCGTGCACTTGAAAATACCCTTCCTAAAGAGTTGTTATCTGAACACCACTTCATTTTTCCCCTTCTTCATCTGTCCCAGTGAAATAAGACATCAGAGCTGTCAAATCTTACATGTTTACTGTTTATAGGCTCATGAGAATTGTGTATACAATGGAAACCTTTGATAGGATTTCTTAATGTTATCTTCACATTTGTTTCTTTCATTGCTAGCTATGGATTTTCCTTCATTTTTCTTTTCCTAGAAAATTTTGGGAATTCAATTTGTCTGAAGTTATCATCTGATTTTGTTTTCAAAGGGAAACAAGAAGACCCTAATATTACGAGAAATACCGGAAGATGGTGTTAAGCGTTTGTTATCCAGTAAAGAGTCCTTGGCAGACTGTGATGTAGCAATTTTTGTCCATGACGGGGCTGTTTGGTAACCATTATTTTAATGGATTATCAGCCCATAATCCATTATGCAAATTATAATGGATTCTATATGTGTTTGGTAACCATTATAATAATATTTTTTTTTACAATAATAAAAACTTGTATACAATAAAAAAAAAAAAATTATTTAAAAAAGAAAAAAAAATCATTTTCTCTATATAAATAATTTTCTTACATAGCAGGCAAGCGAGCAACAAGTTGTGCCGCAAGCCCTTTTTGAATTGCAAAACCTATCCTTTTAAAAACAAACTCTCTCGAACCGGTTGTCATGACATTACTGTGCATGACTTTCTGGACTCTCTTAAGGAGTCCTACCGCCTCTGGAGCCAAGAAACCGAAAGTATCAAAAGCAAAGGGGATAAAAGGATGTCCATTATCGATACATGTTTTCTCATGCTTCGCTATCTTACATGAGGCAGCCCTCAACGCTGCTTGGCCAACTGTAAAGGTGCCACACCCAATGCCTGCTAACGGAGAAACCCCAGTGAGGTAGACACATACGTGTTTGCCATTATCCCATCCAAAAATAAAAACGTCTGCTGGCCTGAGTGTTGATCTCCCCTCAAGTGGGTTTGTCAAAAAGTTGACAACCGCTTCTTTCTTTGTTGAAATACCAGCTCTCCATAATACATCATAAAGTGTATCTCTCACATGATCATGTCTATATTTAAAACCATGATCCACTTTACAATGAACTGCATGTTCCCCATATGTGTCTAAGAAACCCGTGATACAAGCAGGGCAACGTGAATCTGAGGGGTATAAAGGGATCATTAATCTGTACTTAAGGATGGACCGGTACTCCACGGGTGACATCTTCTGACTAAGGCCCTCAATCGGAATAGCGAGAAGAAAGTCATGGGCATGCGCTGCTTGCAGACAACCAAAAACCGCTTTCTGTCTGTCCGATAACTCATAAACTTTATCCATGTCTTTAACTACCTTACCAAAAAGAGCACTCGCCAGGTTTCTTTGTGCTTTAAGGGGTCGGTGTCCTTATTGGTGAAGCTGCTAAAGTCATAATCAGGAAGAGTTGCTTGTAATATCCTCAAAGCCTTATGAAAATTGTCATCCCCCCCCCCCCCCCCCCCCCCCTCTTAATATGTGATCTTGTAAACCCCAGGATTTTACACGCGATGCTAGAAAGGCATATTGCGACGCCTTCTTAGCAGTGTATAAGCTAAGGCCTCCATATCTAATAGGTAGGGTGGATAACCTCCATTGTAACTCCCCAAAATAAGGACCCCCACAAACCAAAATGCCCTCTACCACCTCTCTCAAGCCTTTATCAAAAATATTTGTTGCTTCTGAAGTGTATTCCGGGAAGCAATTACGAAGCCCAAAGAGCAGCTTGGAGATTCCCATACACGCACGTAGGAGTAACAGTTCACTCTGAGGATCACGGAGCTTGGATAAAACCTGCATTCAATCTGCTTCCTTCTCCGCTCTCCTAATGGCAAGTCCCTTCACAAACCCATCATCAAGGCTGGCCGCACCCCCCAATAGTTTGACCCCATTATCTGGCCTTGATATTCCAGCAGGAAACATCCTATCTTGTAACCTCCGTCCATCACAAGAGGGCCAAAAAAATTCAGTTTTCTTAATATTCAATATATAAGCCCCAGCTCAGGCCCTTCCGTCTGAACAACCAATAGTGCTTTTTCCACTTCTGCAGTGTCGCCAATAACAGTACCATCATCAAGATACCAATCCTGTAAGGATAGTGTTCATTGTTCATTTATCTTTGCAATAAGCTGATGAAGCACCAAAGCAAACAATAATGGCCCTAAAGGGTCTCCTTGTTGCACCCCTGTAGAAGAATAAATATGAAAGTCTCCCACATATAATTTTGTAGGTTGGCCATACAAGTATTCAACCCATGGCGATATAGATGGACATAACTTACGCACCTCAAGAAGCATGGTTATTCGATCGACTAGATTGAAAGCAATGGTGAAGTCTACAGTTAGCATAGTAAGGCTAGCATCTGTATGATGTTTACTGACATACCTGTTCACAGCGTGTAGGATTGCCTCAGCACCTCCTGAAACACCCACCCCAAACTGAAAGTCCTGCAAGTAAGATGCCATGTCTTTGCCAACCCCCTTCATTGCTACTTTGGACACAAGACGACGCCGAATCATCCCAACAGCAATAGGACAGATGCTTTTGTCCGGTTTAAGGAGAGGAGTTAAGGGTGCTGATGCAATGAACTCCGCAAGGTTAAGTGGGCAACTGCCGCTCAACCATAAATTGACTACCCTTGTTATTGCCGTGACTAAGTCAGCAGCAACCGTGGAACCTTCTCCACAAAACACATCCAACAAATGATGTTCCCAAAGACCATCCTTTCCGCACGAAGTTCCCTTAGGGAACGACTTAATACAGCTTAAAATAGTCCCCTCTTTAGCAAGTAAGGGTGTCTCAGGCAGCGGGATAGTTGGTTTCCGTGGAGGAGGCATGATCGGATGTTTATCTTCAAGCGCTTTCCGTGTCTCAGCATTGTTTGGCGCTACCCCAGATGAACTAATAGCTTTGACTGCTGCTGTGAAGTGCCCGTCTGCTACTTTGCACAAACAGGTTGAAACATTCGTACCTAAACTGTTGTCTTCCTCCATATCATCAATACTCTTAAAAAAACCAGTTCGTGGTATCTATAGAGCCTCCTTAACAAGCTGTTGTACTTCACCGGTTTCACCCCAAAGTGCAAGTGCTCGAAGTATTTTTGCTGTTGCATAGACTTACGATTCCCAGATTTACACTCTACTCTACCCTTAGGCCTGAAAACTCGCAGCGTACAACGAGGAAGCAACAACAATCTAACCCAATTCCTAACAAGTTTAGGTTCTTCTACGACTTTCAAACGCGCTGTCTTTAGAGCGTAAGAGAATGCCAGCCTGCACCCTATTGGAATGCTCTTGACAGTGCAAATGGGAACTTGGAAGATCACGTCAATTGTCCCAGCAGTAAGTTCAATGTCGCTGTCCAACTGAACTGGAATTGAGCCAGGCCGAGGAACTCCCAATATTGTTTCGACTACTGCACCATCAATTGTTGTAGGATTAACATCAGTGTCACCGTGTTTGCATGCCCTACTCCAGGCCTGTATACTCTTGCATTCGAAACACATCCACTGCTTCAAAGTCTTCAGGGTCTCCTCTACACCAGCGAACACCTCTAAGTCACTTCTGATGGCTTGTTGAAGTGCAATCTTCCTCTCCATGTTGCAGAGGTGTAACCTCTTCAGATGAGGGATTAAACATACAAATCCCTTACTCCCAACCCCCCGTCTGGGCACCCATGGAAGTCCTTAAAGGGGCAAAGAACACATCTGTTTGTAGACATCATTCAGACAAAGCAACAAACACAAGAGGCACTTGCAGACGAAACTCCACAGGAACCAAAGAACAGGTAGTTCTCGTGGTGTATCAAGTCTAGCCCAAAAATAGAAAACGGGAAATGAAGGAGAAAACTATACAGACACGAAACTAAGAAGAAATAGAAAAGGACATCGAGTTCTCCAAATGGGAGAATACCGTGGAAAAACTAACGGCGGAAATAAAAAACACCCCCACACCACCCTAACCCATCGAGATGATTGTGGTGGTGATGGGAGTATAGAGGGAGGTGGTTTTCCGGCGAGGTTTTCTTAGTGGTTTAGGTTGCAGGCGTGGTTTAGGGTTTCCGGCGAAATAAAAAAAATACTATTATTTCCATTATTGAAAAAAGTTATTTTGAAAATTTATTATAATCAATTATTTTTTCTAACAAAATCAAATTGGATTTTTTCTTCTTATTTTCTCTAAACTATCAAGAGAGAGAGACCAAAAAACAACATAGGATTAAAAAAATCCTAGATCATTGTTCTTTCCTCTCCTTTTTGAGATCATCATTCTAAGATAATCAATTATTTGAAAAAAGTATTTGGAAAAATTTATTTTAAAAATGATTATATCAAAATCATTTATCAATTTATGATAATTTATAATCACAAATAAATAATCATAAATTTTACCAAACAAGGCTGACAGGTATTGACTTGTAACTGGTTTAGGATCTGATTATTAGTTAATAAAATTTGAAATGCATTGTTAACAAAAAGGTATATCAGATGGTTATTGATCAATGCTTCTTCTTCTTCATTAATTTGCAGCTCCAATATACCATGATGACATTAATATTTCAAGGAAATTGCTACAAATAGTCTATTTAAATCCAGGTTCACCATTTAAAAATGTTGTGCCCCGTAGGCCCGCGGTTCCTCTTAATCCTCCTAGATAGGTCTGCACACGGTTCGGTCGGTTCGGTTTTTGGTTAAAACCGTTGACCAAACCGTACATACAGCGGTTATGAGAATCAAAACTGTAACCGAACCGTCCACTCTTCGGTGTGGTTTTAAACCGACACGAGTCTACTCGGTTACGGTGCGGTTGTCATCGGTTTATACTGATGGGAAAATTATGAACAAAAAAAAGTACAAACAGTAGAACCATTAAAATGAAGTTGTTTTCTTACATTACATTCAAGTAGTTTCCACACACATCCAACAATTGAATCATTAAAATGAAGAAACAAAGTTTTATCCAACAAACTTTGGAAAGAAAAACACTAAGTAAGTCAAATTAAGTGCCCTAATTCCACTGCAATCTTCAAGCTTCCATCCACAAAATCAGACCTAGTTAATTGATCACGATTCTCCTTACCAGATCCACCATATCATACTATCTCTGAAAACTCTTTATCTTTTACTCCCATCAACATAACCATACCTTCTTTCTCTCTTCATATAATAACAGATCCAATTTCCTGTAAAAGAATACAAACATAACATGATACTTCAAAAAAAAAAAAAAAATAGAAAAGAAAAGAAAGAATCAAACAAATAAGATTCAATTATCCATCAAAAATTAAGCAAAAACAGTAACCAAAATCCAAACTCAAAACAGAAGATATATCATGCCTATTTAGAGAATAACTTCCGTGATTTAATCTAAATCCTTCAAACATAAGTGATAAATCATAAATCATTCATATATATTATTAGTTGTTCTTGTGATGGTGGGGTTGTTCTTCATGAATCGGTGATAGAGGCGGTGAATGGTGGTTGCCGCTGCTGGAGTGGAGAAGAGAGGAAAAGAAAAGTTTGACTGTTTCTGAATTAGGGTTAGGTTTTATTGTATTTGGGGAATAGATGGATGGTCGTGATATAATTAGATCAATGATTGTCATATATCGGTTTATCGGTTCGGTTGTGGTGCGGTTAATGGTGAAACCGTTGACCGATCTAAAGATCTAACGGTTATCAAAGTTCAAACCGTGACAGACCGTTGGATTAACGGTTCGGTTCAGTTACGGTGCAGTTTTCTCGATTTCAGTGTGGTTATCGGTTACGGTGCGGTTTCTGTGTAGACCTACTCCTGGACGGCCTCAGTAATCCAGATCCCGTATTCCATAAGATATACTAGCAATATTGCATATATATTCATTTTCTGTCTAAGAGATGGATGAAGGCTAAACAAGAAGAGACAAAGTTTAATGATGTTGTATTGTTAGTTTATTAGCCTTATATTTAATCTATTTAATCACTTTAATCTAAAATGATAATGATGCTTTCTCTCATATTACTTGAAAAATAAATGGTGCCATGGGACATTAAATTCAATTACGTATGGTCGTCATGTCATGGAAAAAAAGAGAAGAAAAAAAAAATGAAACCCTGCTATATGACCCTAAACATTTTTGGCTTTGATAGTTGCAGCCAAGCCATCACCATCCATCGTTGCTAGCTCTTGCAAAGAAAGATCACAACGTTCAGTATCTACAATGTCAGGTATCAGTGGCTTTCCTATTATTATTTATGATCTGAATTTTTAGCGGCTAATCATTGATCACAATAGGAAAGCCATTGATACCAAACATTGTAGATTCGTTGTATTATGCCATAAGCATCACCATCCATCCTTGTTAGCTCTTTGAAAGCAAGATCACAACGTTCTAGTATCTACAATGTCAAGGGATCAGCGGCTTTACTATTATTATTTATGATCTGAATTTTTAGATGATAATCATTGATCATAATAGGAAAACCATTGATGCCTAACATTGTAGATTTGTTGTATTACGCCATAAGCATTACCGTCCATCCATGCCAGCCCTTGCAATCCATCCCTATGGCATTGTAGATTTGTTGTACATTTTTTATTTTTTTTTATTTTTTTTGGCTTCTCACCGTAATCAAGTTGTAGGACAAGCCAGTAAATAATCTAAAATCGGTATACAAAAATAATGTACGAATTAATTAGCCTCAGAGATCTTGGTGGAAAAATAATCCTCATATGGGATAACCCTTCGAGAGAAGCAAATATTATCCTTACATCACCGGCTATAAGTCAATAAAAAACAATGCTGAAAACTATAGTATGTTTGGAAAACCATGTTTCATAAGAAGATGACAACAAATCAAAGAAACATGCTTCAAAAAAAAAATCAAAAATCAAAACAAGAAGGCAGAAACAATTCTATATTGCCTAACCATAGACTCTATCACGCATTATATCAGTTGCGCCATAGAAATTGCAAAATAGGCTTTGACTAGAAAATTGCTTGAAAAGGAAAACCTATAAATTTACAAATGAAGAGAAAGGTGATTTAGTTTTCTTATTTATACTAAGTTACTAACAATATAAGATCCGAAAAGTCATGAAACCCTATTTTTTTCAGTGGCTGCGCTTAATGGACCTTCTCTTTTACGAGGACAAATGGTTTGCAGCCCAATGTAGTCAATATCGGCTCCGGCCGATATTTTCACGATGTAGATAATTCAAACTAGAAAGAACATAAATAAAACAAGATTACACCATAGACATGACAAACTTCATTCCCCTGCTCAGCATTTTTTTTTCCCTGACCGGTAAAGAATTTGGTGCTGGCGAGTCCCTGCTCAACAAATTAAGAGACTTCGTTTTAGTTTTTGAGATCCTAATTTGTTACCTTCATAGTGTCTTGAGTGGTGATAGACATTTGACAGACTTCTGTTTGATCAGGACGAGACATAAAGAGGTTCAGGTTCCGGTCTTCTTCTAATCCTAAATTAGAAAGAGAATTTAAAGCTTAAAAATTAAATTGATAATTCGAAGACTATTAAAAACTAGATGACCGCTGCCACGGTGGGACGGCCGACTGAAGAAATCGGCACGAAAGTATCATTTTTCCAGACACAGCGCGAAAGTATCATTTTTTCTGACACGGTGTGAAAGTATCATTTTTCCTGACACGGGGTGAAAATATCATTTTTCTTGACACGGGATGAAAGTATCACTTTTCCTGAAACGGAAAATTAGCCGATGCATAAACCAAAATATGGTTGCATAATGTGTTATGCATCCTCCGTGGTGGTTTGCATAATGTCTATGCAATCAATTTTTGAAAATTGTGCCTAAAGTGAAAGTATCACTTTTCTTGGAACGGATGTTGTACATCGTTTTATTAGTTGTAACGGAAAATAAGTCGATGCATAAACCAAAATATGGCTATATAAAGTATTATGTATCCTTTGTGGTGGTTTGCATAATGGATATACATTTAATTTTCGAAAATTGTGCCTAAAACGATAAACACTTCCGAATTTTTCGTAAAAACTCTAAATTTGATATTGTTGTTTGTACTCATTGTGTAGATTTTCTTAAAACCTTTCCAACGAGATAAAATTTATAAAATTTTAATGCACGGATTTTTAGATATGATATATTAAGGTTTGGTTGATACCCTAATAAAGATAGGATACATAAGGAGTTATAGTAATTGAACTAAAAAGAATGGACAAGTTAGTCCTTTCACCGTTGATTGAATTTTTTTGGTTACAAACACCAAATCTAATCTTTTTGTGTCAAATTGGAGAGAAAAAAATCATGCTTCACACTGACATAAAGTCACCATATATAAGGTCCTCCCTCGTTTTCCTCGGTCGGCCCGACAAGTCCTGAATTTATCCGAGCTATGATATTACCACTGCATTTGTGGATTGGATATCCGACGGTATGAAATCAAGCTGCTTTGCACTTTAGATAATATTCTTAAAAGACTTGCCAGTTATGTGGTGTCCATACATGATCTTTCGTATCAACCACGTGCAAGCTTAAGGCATGCCTTGATTTTAAGGATTGATTTCCAGCACTGTAATTCATCATCAACAGGAAAAATAAGACGACAAATAAAAAATTTTACAAACTAGGATCAGATACTAATACTGAACTCTGGATTCTCGAATAAATTAACCTTTGATGTACAAGATCGCCATGAATGACCACCATTAACCCAGCTTTTACTTCAATGGGGACGAAGTCTTGCTGATCCTAGTCTGGTGAGGGACGATCAAAATGAACCCCATTCTCATCTCTAATGAACCTTCTCACAAGGCCATCTGTAGACAACCAACAATAAACAAAGATGAGACGAAACCTTGGAAACCCCACTGATCCTCAATGGAGAAAACAAAGAAGCCATCGGTAAACAGTGAAATTTTACTTTTATGAGATCCTGGGATAGCCCAAACGCAACCGTTAACAACTGTTGCATCCTCTAAAGCTAACCACAACCCCGTGCACGAAGTGGGGTTAGTATAAAGAAAAGAGTTATCCTGATGTCGCTGTACTTCTCCTCCAATACAATACAAGGTTGCTGCAAAAAGAATGATGCATAAAATCTATGTATCTGAAAAGCAGAAACTAAGATGCAATCCAGATTATACAGAGAAAGGAATCTACTCGAGTATTAGAATAAGGCAACCTTAGCGCAAAATGCAAGTAATATGTGGGACTAGATTGTAAACCAACTGATTGAGAGGCTGTGAGCAATAGTGATAACGGAAGATGTATCAAGGACTTGGGACATCATGGCATGAGCAATGTTGGCACCCTCATATCCAGAAGGCTTACAATGCATCTTATGTTAGAAGCCAATCATATCCTCGAAAATAATTGTCTGTACCCAGAAATATTTCCAGGCACTAAACACGATGATTTTGGTGATGATAATCAGAACTAGGGTTTTACACAAAACAAGCATAAAGATGATAGACACGAATTTAACGTGGTTCGGCATGGTTTGCCTACATCCACGGACGAATCCCCGTAGGGAGAGATGTTTTATTGATGTATGGGTTACAATGATTTCTGATCCCTATTAGGGTTTGCTGGTGTATTTTTCTCTATCCGGGCGTATACCCTTTAGGGTTGAGACTCCCATCTATTTATACAATTGAATACATGGGTTAAACCCTAATTTAGAGATAAACTTCCTCTGCAAGTAAGTTGACCAGGAAGACATCTGGAATGTTCCAGAACTTTCTCTGCAGCTTGGTCATCAAGTCATCCAGAAACTTCCAAAATCTTCTTCCAGGGTTTATGCACTGGATCGGTGGAAACGGGCCAAATCGCCATGGGTTTGCGGGTTTGACCAACGACATTGACTTTGACTAAAAGGGTTGACTTTTGTCGTTGACTGCGACCATCGATCTTTGACTGGAGACATGGCTGGAGACTGGATGGAGGCTGGCTGACAGCACAACTGACAACATGGATGGAGGCTGGCTGGCAGCGCGGCAGAGTACTTAGCTGGAAACTGGTTGGCAGCACCGCTGGCAACATGGATGGAAATCGTTTGGCAGCACCGCTGGCAACATGATTGGAAACTGGCTAGAAGCGCGACTGGCAATTTGGCTTCGACAATTGACCAATAGTTGACTTTTACCATTGACCGAAGGTTGACTTTTGACCGGATGTTGACTTTGACCACTGACCGTTCATTGACTTACGAAACGCTGGACTAGCTGGTAGCTACGTCGGTTGGCTGGACGGTGGTGAGAGCCAAAAGGTGATTCAAGTAGCAATTTGGCCCATTATGTGGCATTTTTACTCATGGTACAAACATCTCCCCTGTTAACCTCCAACTTGTTGGGGGTTAAGAAAATTTCATTTTCCTTGGTCAATGACAAAATTCTCCCCCAAGTGTGGATTATTGCTGCTGAAGTGATTGGCAACTGAAAAAATGGGGGTACAACAACCTCACCCAATAATTCGCTTAGCAATCTGTATGGACTAACTCCAAGATACTTTTAAGAGTTTCAACTAGAAAGTCAGATTTATTCCACTTTCCTGTCAAGGTGTGTAGAAATTAACGTTTAATCCCATTTTTCCTGGACTTTAGACAGTCTAGTCCCGCTCCTTCGAGCCCAGTACTCTCTCATCCAAACTTCAACCGTCCCAGACAATTTAGTCCAGATTTTGTACGAGTTAATCCAAACCCTCACAGATTCATAATTTCCTGAATTTTCCACTACCAAAATTAGCCTTTTGAGTTATAAGCGTTTTGAATTGATTTGATTATAGATCTCTGATTTCAGTAGAGATCAGAAAGAGCGAGAGCGATAGAGAGAGAATGAGATAGATTTTGGAGGAGATTTGTGGATTAACTCGTTCTTCTCGGCTGCAAACCCTAAGTCCATCGATGAGTCTCTCTGCTCGATTCATTTTTCAATTTCATTGATAAACTCAAAAACACTTCTAATCTTTCCAATACCGAAATTTCTTCCTCTCAGGTACGAGTAAACCTTATTTTTCCTTAAATTTTAGTATTTCTTTAATAAACTGTAACCACTGATTGAAATTCTACTCTTATTTATGTGTTTAGGTGAAACAATTGAAGAACAATCAAGCCAAGTTTGTGTATGCGGTTTCCCAATCAGAAGTCATAGGCGGCTTTGGATTGTAATCAAATTAACGTGGGATCCAATAAATGGATTTGTTAACAGTGTTAAGAAACTCCATAGGAGACAGATTTGTTTAGGAGAGATCGTGCTTTTAGTATGAACAATGCCGAGAAACGATTCAGGATATTGAGTTATTGGTATGTCTTCTTCATTAGGGTTCTTAAGTTTTCTTATTTTTTAGTTAATTTTGTATTGTTTTAATTAGGATTTCATTTGTGTATATATGACTAATAGATTATTATGTATAATCTTTACTAGGTAGTTCTAGGATATTATATGGAACTACAAAGAAAGTAAATCATGTGGACAAGTAGTTATTTTGATTGTGAATCTACATTTTTTGTTGCTATATTGATCATTGAAGTTTTGGTAGATCTAGTGATTATGTAGTGGATATGTGTCTTTTTAACTGGTTCCAATTTTAGAGACAGATTCTATTGTCACCTTAGGTTTGTAAAATTGAAGTGGGTGATCGTAAGTAATTTGTTTGGCATGATTCAGTTGATGTATTAAATTTATGTGCACAGTCTTACTGCCTTCTTAGTCCTCTTATGATACCTTTTGCATACGGTATCGCAGCCCAAACAGACCAAACCCAGGAGGTGGGGGCAAAACATGTGCAGAGACATGGATCAATGTTTTGATCAGTAAGGCATGACTACGTGTAAAGATGTGTAGTTTGCTTGTTGTTTTGATTATCTTTGCATGTAAGAACCTCATCATTAATTAGTCTTTATACACCTAAGAGCCTAATGTCTCCTTTTGTGTACCGAAGAGAATTAGAATGTGCATGTAAGACATTGATTTGTTTTTTGTTGGTCTTGCATTTTATTAAATTCTAAAGTTGGCAGTTGTCAGAATCAATGGCTTGGTTGTTAATCATGGCTGCCTTAAGGTGTTTCACCAATCATATATGTATCGTAGCTTTATCATCTTTTCATTTTCAAGTCTTCGGTTATTCATTTATTACTGAAATTCCTTTCTTGTTTGCTTACACCATCGATCTTAAATGTGTCACTAGTTGGCATTTCTGGTGGCGGGGTTCTGGCGGTGGTTCCATATCACCAGGATTACCCGTAGCTACGTGGTACAGAGATACAAATGGTGCTGGTAGTGATGGTAAGTCACGATAGAGGCATTGATTTAACATTTCACTGTATACAAATTTATACGCACACATATCTATATAAACGTTACTAGCCATCTTAACCAGCTTAGTCTGATTACTATACATGTTCAAGGTCCATAAAATGAGATTAGTTATTGGCGGGACATACCAAATAAAATCTGGTTCCTGGTACAACTCAAAGCTTGCTTATCATTTTAAAAATTAGATAGTAGATAATGTACATTTGATGAGTAGTTTTACTAAATAGTGATAGTGTTAAACATTGTCTTTTGTGTGTAAATACGTAGGTGGTGCTTGTGGTTATGGGAATGTTGTAGGACGACCACCATTCTCTTCAATGATATCAGGCGGTGGCCCTTCTGGTTGTAAGTCTGGAAAAGGGTGTGGTAGATGTTATCAGGTGATGTATAAATATATAATGATCTTAGACCAGTTCTTCAGTATATCACCATTTGTTTGTCTATCTTAATGATAATGTTGAATCACTAATTAAGTTTGTAATTTTTCTTAGATATGTCCTCTTTTTTCTGTAAGTACAATCTACAGATACTTTAAACACTTGTTTTACTAGTTTGTGCGCTTTGTTTTTGAATTATTAATGTGTACATATTTGTACACATATTGATTCTTTAGGCGTATATAGTTGTACACATGTTACTCATTTTAAAGTCTAAGAAGTTAGGGAATCACTAATGTGTACATAGTTGTACACACATGTTATGTTATTTAGGTGTACATAGTTGTCCACATGTTGATTATTTAGGTGTACATAGTTGTGCACTTGCATAACTATATTTTATGTATACAAACTAAAAATTAGGGAAAGCAGTAATGTATACAGGTTTTGGATTTTTTATAGGTGTGCACATAGTTATACAGCATTGAGCTATCTCAATAATATATTCATGTTTTGTGGTATAAATGTTGAATTTTTGTAGGGGTGTACATTGTTGCACACCATTGTGCTCTCATGTTTTTATGGCCTTGGATTTTTATAGGTGTCTCAATAATATATATGACCTGTTTTGTGGGTATGGATACTGGATTTTTTAGATTTTTAATACGTGTGTACATAATTGTACACTATTGTGCTACCTCAATGTTATATGCATGTTTTGGGCATAGACGATGGATTTTTTGTAACTGCGTACATGGTTGTACATCATTATGCTCTCTCATTATTTTATAGTATATTTTTGTTATGTATGTTGGATTAGTTGGGTTTTTGTAGGTGTGTACATAGTTGTACACCATTGTACAATCTCAATAAGACATATGACTTTTTTTGTGGATATGGATTTTTTTAGATTTTTTATATGTGTCTACGTAGTTGTACGCCATTGTGATATCTTAACAATATATACATGTTTTATAGGTATAGATGATGGATATTTGTAAGTGTGTACAAGTTGTACACCATTATGCTCTCTCATGATTTTATGGTCTTTTTTGTGGGTATGTGTGTCGGATTGTTAAATTTTTATAGGTGTGTACACAATTGTACAATCTTAATAATATATATGACCTCTTTTGTGGATATGGATGTTGGATTAGTTGTATTTTTTAGGCGTGTACATAGTTGTACGCCATTGTGCTATCTCATATAGATGTTAGATTTTGTAGGTGTATACAGTATTGTGCTCTCAAAAAAATATTAAAAAAAAACTAATTCTTGATGAAACCCTAAGTTGTTGTTTGTCGATATCATGAGATGATTTGAATAGCATGCTTGCTATGTGTTTAGGTAATTTTCGAGGGAGCTTAAGAAAATGGAGAAGAACAATGGACATGTTTTGGATATTAATGAGGTATCAAATTCCTTCTTACTTGATGATTCCGCTGACTTGTGTCTATCTTTCACTTTATTTTTTAAAGGGTTGTAGATGAGAGAATGTTCAGTTGATTTTAAAGCACAAGAACTTCTGCATTTGGTTAGTAACTTCATTCTGAACTTCAGTTGATTTTTGTAGGTGTGTACATAGTTGTACACCATGATAATTCCTAGAAAAACTTGTGAAATTTCAGGTGTATTCTGTTTGACAGCAGTGCACCTAAAGTAGCCCTCATGTCACAAGAATGACAAACCACATATTAATGTCAGATTTATAAATAGTGGCTTACATGCCTTTCTAAATTGTTAGTTATTCCCAATACTTATTTGAATACTCAATACAAGGCAACAAGATGTACTTGTCCAAGTAAGCACTTTGTTAGAATCGTGGGTGCTGGACAATGTCAGCAAAAAAAATATTTTGCGATAAAACATCTCCATTATCGGTAGGACCTTACTTTTGTTTCATATGATATCTAGCAAAATCATATGTACATTATTGTACACTGTAGTTGTTTTTGGTAATTTTATAGTTGTACACATGTTGGTTGATAATGTCCTTGGATATGGGTACACATGTTTTTGGTACACATGTTATTTGTTACTGTGTGCATGTTGATTCTTTTTATTGTTTATTTTTAGGGACTCATAAGCTCAAAATGGTAGAGCGTCAAAGCCTATCACAAGGTTTGCAGAGGTTAATGGTTCAAATCCATTTGAGTTTCCATGTTATGTTTATTTAATATGGATAGCGTGACTGATGCTTAGATAGACGATTCAAGTTGTATGTGGTGAACAAACTGATGCACCTTGTCTTGTCTTTGGATTTTCAGGATTTTTGTAGATGTGTACATGTTTGTACACCAATGTAAACTAAGATTTTTAGAAAATGAGAATTATATAGTCATATGGGTACTCTTTTTGTAGCTCTTGGAAAGAGCTTTCCGAATATATAAAGTTTGTGAATTTTGGACAAGCGGTTTGAAAGATAAATCGTTTTTTATTTTATTTTTATATTATTTAAAATTGTTGACATCATCCTGAGTCACTTAGGACTAAACTGCAAATATTTGGACTAAATTGTAAATCAAGAAGGTTATGTGTATTTTCCTTATTTTAAATAACTTTTGTACTAAATCGTACCTAGTTAACTCGGGATGGACTAATCCATACTTTTGATGCCTTTTTGGACTAAACCGTTTTTTTCCCTTTCGTAGTTCGTACGGTGAGATCCAAATGGAATTGGCCTCTTCCGCATCCACATGATAGGTGGAGTGATGCTACGTTGACCGGGGCTATATTCCGGGAAAAATCCCGTGAGAGACAGCCCCGTGGGCCGCACTGGAGAACTGCAGGGGGTGGGCATTACTCACCATGGGTCCCACTGATATTGTCTCTAATGGGAAATTCCATGGGATTCTAGACCCAGTAGATATAACATTATTGTGATAGGTGTATCATTGCTTTACTTTTTAATTCCACATTATATTTATGTTTGATATAATTAAAGTAAAAGCAAGTGATTCAATAATCAACCTAAACAGTTTTTTTAACTAAGTCTAAAACTGTAAATGACCTACAAGACTTGTTCTTGAGAATTCGTATCATGAAATATATATTACAAGACTTGTCTAGTTGGAATTCGGCTCGTGTAATGTTTCGGTACATACTAGGTTATTTTTGGATATTGATTTTTGAGATCGTCCAAGAATTCATGTACCCAATCATGTTCACGAATCTTTGATCTTAACTACCGATTGTATAAGAAAGATAAAATGTATATACATTTTTTTCAGGATCATTAAGTTGATTTAATTGCAATTGTATTAGGTTTAATTTGTCTTATAGGTCCAAACAAAAAATTTGGTGGAGTACTTGGTACCCTCTCCTTTCAATTGGTATCAGAGAAGGCAAACACTGTAAAAACCTAATAAGTCTATGTTGGTAATGATCTGACCTATAAACATATTATCGAATATGAAACACACAGAAGATGATTTTATTCAAAGTTTGAAACCAACACTTGAGGGAACTGTCGCATCCAAATAAATATCTAAGCATCCCCATGAAATCACCTCGCCGGAATCTACTAGACAAGTTCATCTTGTTAATGATGTAGAAATTGGTTATGACTGGGAAACACAAACAGTTGGATAAACTTTCCGATGAAGTGACTCGGATATTGATAGATATGTAGATGAGGAAATCTCGGGGTATGTCGAGATCTTAAAACCTTTGGCCAACAAAAATTTGATGACTTTTTTTCTCACGCCTTTTCTAACTCCTCTCTGTCGAGAAAATAAGAAACTGAGAAGAATTTATGAAGGTCTTTATATTTGGAAATTCCAGTAACAATTCGATCATCAAATATCATGAGAATGACCTAAGTAAAAAGTCACTTGAATGTGATAATCTTCCTCGAGATTTCTACAAATTTGAAGAGAAACTTGCAACAACTGAAGCAAGGATTAACTCCCAGCAAATAAGTTTTAATGACAGAGAAAGTGCGTATACCTATCGAGAAAATGCTTTGAGGCTGATCTAGCTGTTGCTTTTGATAAAATCAAGATGTTGAAAGGGGACTTGAAAAATTTCACTATAAGCACAAATAAATAAACCTCAATGCTAGGAGCAAGTAAAAATCATCGTGATATACGAGGATTAGCCTATAAGGGAATAGATGCTCCAAGTACTAGCAAAGAGGTGAAAGTTGTCAAGGTCAGTGATTCTTCTCAACCAAAGGCTTCAATTAAAGTAAAAAGTAAAATACCTTCACCGACAGTTAATGTTCGAAAGAGAAAAGTCTATCAACCTCCAAAGCCAGCACAAACGCAATCAAGTAAGAATATTCCTTATGTTTGCTATTATTTAAAGGTCACTCATAAAGGGGATGTCGTTTTCGCATAAGGAATGAGAAACTTCACGATGTTCATGTTTGGACATCACAAGAAGTGATCAAACCTATATCATATGTTAAGGCTACCCCCCTTGACATTATAGCTGTGTTTGGGAGCTTTGACTACATAAAGCTTAGCTAGGGATTTTTTTTGTTCTCTAACTTTAGCAGGATTATCACAAGATGTATTAATAAATATGATGTTTTTCTTTCCATTATATCCATCACGGGTTTATCATGTGTTATGTTTGTCTCTCCAAATTCCAAACTTGCATTTTTATAAAATAATTCTATATTATGGAAAAAAAATATTGGAGAAAAAAAATAAAAACATAACAATAAAGTTAAAAAAAATCAAAAAAAATTGATTAATTAAAATAACTACCTCTATAACTGTCTAACACAGGTAAGGATATTGGTATCCTTGCTATTTTCCAGAATACCATAACCTTGCTTTTTTAGCTTCCTAAAATCAAGGAAGATTGAGTTGTTCATACCCAAGACTAGAATTAGAACAATAAAAACATAATTTAAATGTATTTTCTTGATAACCCAACCTAGGATAGGCATTTCCAAGGAGCCAAACACGACCTATGGGTTGTAAACGTCCAACCTTTAGGCAAAAGAATCAGGCTTGTGATAAACCTAACTTTTCCTGCAAATGTCATACGAATCCTTTTCACAATTGTTATGATTATCAAAAGGATAACAGTGTAGAGATAAAAACAAGATCTGATTCTCACAATTGGAGAAAAACTAATATGCAAAAGAATAGTCAATCCAAGTTATTTTCCGAGAAATCGTGAAGAGAATAATAAAAAAGGTTTTGGTTGTTCCTAAATGGACTCATATGTGGATGCCAAAGAACACCAATAGTGCACTGAGTGTCAAGAGGAATGATCTCCCAGAAAATTCCATAACTATGAAAAAGGCAGAGTCCATAATTTTGGATGTTAAAAATCTCCTGGAAAAGTTGGATATATATCTTAAGGGTTCCAAAAGTCATCCCTTTCATGGTAATCCAAAAGTGAAACACAAGAAAATATGGAAGAAAGAAAAAAAACTTAAGCCAAAAACTATAGATGGTGAAAAATCCATAGATGCGGAAAAGTTTGTTTCAATCGCCTGTGAATTGTGTTGGAAGTGTACACCCTCGTCAAGAAATTCCTAGTAAGAAACATGGTGAGGGAAGCACAAGAATTAGGGTGCACATATATTATGTTGGGTAAGATGTTGAATATTTAGTAAATCCGTAAGATTCATCATTGGATTCTCCTAAAATGGTATGTCTATAAACTTGAGCAATATTTATGATTCCATTATTGTATGATTGATGCCATGATCTATTAATACCAACAACAAAAAATGAGTTATTGTGTTCACTAGGTGAATTGGTGGAAATCCGAGTATCATGATGAATAATTGTTTAAACATGTACTTGAAGTTAAATACGCAATATTTCTGAAGACAGTAATTATCATCTCTATCTTGTTGAGACAGTCCTCCAAAGAGATGACTTCATGTTTAAGAGGTTACACAATCTTTTGACTTAATGGTTTCATGACAATAAAATCCCAATGTGGTTGTCATAATTGTCTTCTATGCATCTATAAATTAAAAAAAAGTCAATATAGTTTTATTACGACTCAAGGTGTACCACATTATGTGTGAGTCCAAAATTATAATGACTCAATGTGGGTATCAACACTTATTATGCTCTTTGTAGAGTTCTCCCTGCCTATCTGACTCCTAAGCAAGATAAGAGAACAAAATCCATGAGAATTTATACATAACAAGCTAAGAAGGATATGCGCTAGATAATTTGTCTAATCATAATGTTGATATTTAAACTTAAGTTACAATTTCTGGGTAGAACTCTCAAGACGTGATAATCATACAGATTACGGGTACATCATTCACCATTTGTTAAGAGATAATGGATCAAAGGTGAAGTACTCATGATAGACAAACCAATGCGGCTAATGATCCATATACCTTGTGTATCACTCATGTTTACCTAACTTGATTTGTGTTTAAGTTCTTAAATATGCATGTTAGAAGAAAAAGACAAAGCCGATGACTTTTGTTTTTGGTCAATTGCAAAGAAGAAGTAAAGCTTATCTTGTTAAAAATCTCAAAATATGATTCAAGCAATGGATGTTCATAGGTCCTTAACAAAATTAGTTTGAAACAATTTATTGCTACATAATTAATTTTTTGGATCATTTGAAAATTTCCCAAGCAATGAATTTATCATTTGCGAATGTTTCAAACATCAAAGAGAAAAATTCAGAGCTTCTGCAATTTCGACCCAAGCTAGGTTGGAGAACCTATTCGAAAACCATAGGTATCTGAGTTTTGGAATATGGCAAGGTTGGTGAACCATTTCGCAAACCTTAAGTTCAGAATGGGATAGTTCACGGACCGTGATGAACTGAAATTGGTGATAGGATAACGGTTGGCGAACCCAGTTCACGAACCGTTGTCATATGAGTTCACGAGCTGCAATAGGGTTAGCGAACCCGGTTCATGAACCGTAACGCCTTAATTCGTGAACTGCTTAACGATTTATGAACTGTTTAACCAACGGTCCCAGTAAAACTTTAGCAGATGCTTAAAGACTTGTTTTTTAAATATGTTTATCATTGCTATGACTCTCATAAACAATTCTAACAAAACTTTGTTCACTAAATGTTTGTAGATTTTTGTTTTGTCTTGAGTGTTATTGAACACCATTATTGCTTGAATATTCACAACTACCTTGGTTCATTTGTGAATATATGATGCACAGTTCTTAATTACTTATATATTTATGTATATGTGCATCTTCTTCTTTGTCAATAAATTTTTTTCATACGCCTTTGGTTACCATTCTTGGTGTAATTCCTTGAGGAAAAGGTTAATTCTTACTTCAATGAGTAAATCAAATCTTGTATATTCTCTACAAGTTTGTATCTTAGATAAGATGATCACAATACTTGTTAGATAAACAAAACTATATCTTGATCTCTAGTCTACTAAAGTCAAGTCTCGGACTAGGATTAGAAGTTAGTAGTTGAGTATCGGACATTACTGAATAACCCTCGAAGATTGAAGACTGAAGATCTAACGAAGACATCAACGAGGACTTCATCAACAAAGGTATTTGGTAAATGATTTCATTTGGAACTCTTGTTCAATTCTACCTTTGTAATCTATAGAAACAAGTGCTCACTCTACAGAACAATTCCTATGGTGGGAAATACACTTTTATGTATAGACTCGAAGATATTTGAGACAATACTTTAGTGAGAATGACCTTTGTCCCTGTATGGACAAAACCTTAATACAATTCCAAGAAAACCAACTTAATTAATGAATCTTGAACAAAATTGTATATAGAGTTTATATCTCTTTCTCTCACAATCTGTAAGTCCGTGAATCTGATTTAACCGAGAGAATACTTGGACGATTCCAAAGATCAATATCCAAGTTCAATCAAGTTGTATCCAAATAACCAGATCGGAATTCTGCCAAGTATTAAACTTGTTATCTATATTTCAAGATACGAATTCTATAAGAACAAGTTCTTATAATTGATCACAATCAAGATGGGCGTATCTACTTTGATTGATTACGTACTACTTGTGATAATCATATTATAAAGATAAACAATATAATATGGAAAAGGAAAAACATAAGACACCAGAATTTTTTGTTAACGAGGAAACCGCAAGTGCAGAAAAATCCCGGGACCTTATCCAGTTTTAAACACCAAACTGTATTAAGCCGCTACATACACTAGCCTACTATTAATACTTCGGATTGGAATGTAGTTGAGACCGAATCCACCGTCACAGTAATTCAGTTACAGTCGCGCTCCTTTAGTCTCTTGAATCTAACAAGACTCTACGCTATTGATTCCCTTAACTGGCGTCCTTTACAACCTAAGAGTTGCTTCAACATAAGTGATAGACGCATTTATGTATCTATTTTCATTTCGTTTTTCTATATTGTTAGTACCCATTTTTGTACTTATTATGGTGTTTTGTGTTTTTGTAGGTATTTTTGGGGAATAAACATTTTTGGAAAATTCGGCTCGAAAAATTACCCGGGGCACTGATAAGCACGTAAGTGCTACATTTTATACCCATATTTATATTAGATAGGACTCGATATTTTGGCTGACAACACCATTTTAGTGCTTTTGTAGAAAGTACAAGCGAATTCGATCGTACAAAAGAATAGTAGCTAAATGGAAGCTAAGGACGCAACATAAACATCTACACTGCTACTACTCAAATCAAGAGAGAGCTATGACTAGTAATTTTAACCTGTCTCATATATTCCGTGCCAAGCACCTAAACGTACTAAGAGCAAGAAGTGGTACGTGGCCTTCCCATCATCACATTTATGTGGAATCTCATTTGTTGGCGTTCATTAAAAGAAAAGGGTCTATGCCACTTCAAGCAGCTGCCTTAATTACCATTCTCTTTGGTGGTTTGAGTCCAAGATGTCTTGGAGAAACACAGAGAAGCAGTGGTTGTCGCTCTAAGTCTTTACACCGGCAACAACAGCAGTGGATTCGGAGGTTCCCATGGGCTGAAATGGAGTCCATTTTGAAAGTAAAATCAGGTCGAATTGCCGTTGATTCAGATGGGAAGCTAGGTTTGTGGTGATATTGAATGAGCTATGAGCGGAGATTTGAAACCAAGCACAGAGGCACCTCCTTATGCACTTGTAACTGCCTACAAACTGTCCGTGCAACTTCCTGAAAGAAGATGGAATGAAGTGGAGCTGTACTACCGGAATTAAGAAGTTGGTGATGTAGTCGTGAATCAGAAGACTAAGGAAAATATAAAGTGGCGTCTGCAGTTGGAGTTCAGGCATGGAATGGAATGGTGCTGTAGTTTGAGATGGAGTTGAACAAATTGGAGGATGATGTAGATGCACAGAGATGGCTGCAGTCAGAGATGTGCAGTGGCGAGATGATCGACTCAAGTTGTGCTGCCAGAGAGAAAGAATTAAAAGCTGTCGGAGTTGAGGAGATGAAGCAGCATCAGTTCAGCTGAAATGTTGGTTGCAGGCAGTGGTGTTTGTGATTGGTGATCAGTTGTTCGGACTGAAATTAGTATTGTACTAGCTTTTGACGGTGCTGGAAATTCGCAGAGAAGGTGATGGAGGTTTGAGCAGTGATAATTGGAGTTATGCTCGGCGCAGTGGCCTGAGCTTGATGAGTTGGTTTTTCCGGTGAATGGAAGTGAAGCATGGATGGACAGAATAAACGGAATGGTCAAGCAACAAGACATGGTGTTATGGCTTAATGGAAGTTGGATATTGGCTCGAGTCTGGAAGACGCAGATGGAGTTCGAATACTTCTTTTGGATCAAGGCATCAGTTCGTGAAGCAACATTAGTGGTTCTGTTCCTTATACTTAAAAGAAGGTGGGTCTGGAGATCGGTTTGCTGCTATTTATGCGAACAACAGACGGAGAGAATTGGAAGGTACGATTGCAGGTAGCATTTATGTTCAGGGAATAGATGTTGTCGTAGCCGGAAGGGAGGGGAATGAAGTGCAGCAGCTAAGTTAGGCTGGCGGAGGATAGCCAGTGCGAAGATGAAGAGAAGAAGTTTAGGCCGTGACCTGATTTGAGAAGTGAGTTGGCTGTTTGATCGAATGGAGATGGCTGCAGTCAGTGAAGTGGAGATATGCGTTGAGCTATTGCAATATATGGTCAGCAGTGGAGCGAATTGGAGATTGGCTGGATGCGAATTGGAGATTGACTGCCGCAATGGAGCGAAATGGGGATGTGTTGTAGTCAATTCATGTTGCAGTAGCGAAGGTGGTGATTGGAGACAGAAAAGAAGAAGCTGGTGCTGGTGATCGACTGCACGGTATTGGACTGTGTACGAGAAGGTTAAGCTGGGAATTAAATGGCCAAAAGCTGAGAAGATCGAAACTGGTGGTGTGGCCAGAGCATAGAAAGGAATTGGATTTGGGCCATTGGTTGACCTATGCAGTCGCTGGTTGGGCTGGGCCTTAGGAATTGGAAGTTCGGTGTCATTCGAAACCCTTGCAACACCAACTGATATCAACAGAGAAGAACAGAAAAACTGGGGGGGTTTCCGAACTGAGAGTTGCGGCTGCAGAGCCGTCTACAAGAGGAAACGAAGACTAGGGTTTGCGTTTTGTGTTCTCCATTTTCATTTTGATTAACTATTGATTTTAGATTTTATTTATGGTTTTTGGGAAAGCCATGTCGAGCTAATCCATGTTAGGGTGAAAGGATGAAGTTGTAGGTTGATTTATTTTGTGTTCCAAACAATGGGTTTCTATAATTTGAGCTTAATGTTAATTGCTTTTGCTCTCTCTCAATGTTTGATCTTCTAGCTATATTTTTCATGTTCTATGTCATGTATAGTCCATAGTTAGATTAGTAGAAGAACTCATTGAACCTTTGCAATAATTGAATTATGAATTTCATTTGACTATTTATGCCATGTATATCTAGTGCTTAACAATTCTACTTTAAGGTGAGAACAAACTACCGTTTTGATAATTCTATTTAACGATTCTTAATGAAATACCTTCCATGTACTAGTAGCTAGGTTCGCTATTTTACATGAGTAAATTCGAGACCTTTGTGATTGAATACAATTAACGTGCCTACAACGGAGTCCCGGATCCCTAACACCCTCACATCTTTGGTTACGTTTTTATTAATTTGCTTTCTTAGTTCCATAAATTTCTGAAATATTGAATCTGATTATTTGATTTTTCGTATTAGTTAGTTGTAGTATATTCACACTCCTCGTGGGAACGACCTGTACTTGCCATTGTTCTACTAGTTAGACACTGTGCACTTGCAGTATATTATTGTAGGTTTCCGAACCTACTAGGCACCCCCGGAGGGCATTTGCTATGCGGACTCTCACTTTGGTTAAGGGGCACCTCAATTACTATTCACACCCCATAGACGGATAAGGGGCACCCTTCCTCTTTATTTGAATTCTAAGTTTTTGCGGGAGTTCGTGCAGTCATCTGGAAGATTTTTGGTTCGAAATTTGGTGATGATTTAGCATGACTCATGACTGAGCATAACATGCGTTTTATGGTTGCTTGATTCGATTAGAATTGACTGTATTTTCGAGTGAGGCAAAACAACATCACAGAGTATCCCGAGTATCCTCCCGCCTCTGTTTTGCCTCGGCCACTAGGGCCACCTAGGGGTTTAAAGGCTTGTTGCACATGCTAAGTGCAATCGACGATGCCTGCGACAGTGAGTAAGGATTTTATTTTGTAGATTAAATTTGCTCGGGACTAGCAAATAATAAGTTTGGGGGTATTTGATAGACGCATTATTGTGTCTAATATGTCTCAATTGTATATATTGTTAGTGTTCGATTTTGTATTTATTTTGTTATTTTATGTCTTTGTAGGTATTTTTAGAGAAAGAAGCTCTTGCGGCGAAATTGGCTCGAAAAGTGGTGTTTTACACCCCAGGATAGAGAGGCACCCCAGAAATGCACCGGAAGCACCCCAAAAATGTGGCGGAGGAACCCCTGAAAAATTACTATCTACGCCCAAAAATTACTATTTGCAACCATAAGACAAGTGCTAAAGGGACACTCGTGCAGGATTAGGGGGAGGACATGTTCTTCTCAAATTCAAAAAAATATTTTTGGCGGGAAAATATTCACTTTCACTGGCAGAATTTCAATTGGATGTTTGGACGTGATTTAGTGAGATTCAATCCCTGAAACTTAGTGGGTAGACGTGATATGATTATAGAAAGCTAGCATGGGTGATTTTATCGATCAAATTTGGCTGGATAACTTGTTTTAATCCAAACAGGGAGTTGGAGGAAAAACATGAGCTTGCACGAGTTGTGAGAAATTTAAACGTGTACTGCACGTGTTTGGAAGACTTAATAGATATCCTGGAGCGTGAATAAGGTATAGAAGGAAAGAAATACAGCTGCAGATGCGTGAAAATCAAAATCAATGATAAAAATGAAAAAAAAATATACCCGAGTAAAAGAAGATTATTTGTAGTTAATGGAGGAGATTCAATGTCGCAATGATGTATAAATAGGCTTATGGGATCACAAAGAAGAGGTGTCGGGAGTTTGGGGGGCTGAGAAGGCTTGAGGAGGCGAGAATCAGAGGTTTACAGGCTCTGCTGCTGCTGTTTCTGCTGCTACGGAACTGAAGAACACGAAGAACATAAGGCGCCCAAAAACAGTCGTAACTGCTACAGTGTATGCGACCGTTCCAGGACAGTCTTATATGCTACAGTAACAACAGCACTTTACAATTATCGTTCTCTGTAACAAAGGTTTGTAACAAATATAATTGTTACAAAACCCGATTTTCATCATTTTTTCTCCTTTTCATCAATTATAAAACACTTTTGAGCATTAATAAAGATGAATTTTGAGCATGTTTTCAGCATGAAAAGCTAAACCCCAACACTGGAACGACGGAGGAGGTCGAACTTCATACATGGGTAAATTTATTTTATTCTTTTTTATGACTTTTGCACTAAAATTAATTGAAATATGATTTGATTAAATTGGTTGTCATTTGATTAGATGGGTCATGCTTAGCTTAGGTGATTTGATATCCCATGCTTAACATTTATAATCAATGTTTTGAGAATCTACCTTGGCAAAAAAATAGAGTCCATGTTTATATTTCTTGAGCTAAAATTGTTGAAAACAAATAAGTGAACCTTATGTTATGAAGATTGGCTAAATCCTTAGTCCCAGTACCTCTTGCCCATTGTTAATAGTTTTTGTATATATTTATTTAGTATTTTTAAAAAGTTTAATCTCTACAAATCCGAGTGAACGACAACCTCATTTCTTACCACTATCTAAAATTCGATCAGTCATCATTACTCACAGAAAGATCTAACACTAGTGACTGAATTTCTGGGTCTGTAGAGTCCTTAAAATATTCGAGAGCTTCTTCTAGTTCTAAAGTTTGGTCATCTATCTTACCCAAGATAATTGTCTCATCAAATTCATCTAAAGATTCACCAAACAAAGTGTCGTCCCAATTATCCTGAACTAGATCCTGAACAAAAGTACTAATCATATTCACTTCCTCTAAATCATCAGAAGGTTGTCTAGTAACATTAAAGACATTTAGTTCAGTGGTCATATTACCAAAGGATATGTTCATAAGTCCGGTTCTACAGTTGATAACGGCATTAGACATGGCTAAAAATGGGCGACCTAAAATCACCGGTATTTGATTCTCTGGGTCAAGGACAGGTTGTGTATCTAGGACTACAAAATCCACAGGATAAATAAACTTGTCGACCTCAATAAGAACATCTTCTATCACACCACGAGGAATTTTAACAGACCTATCAGCTAACTGCAGTGTTATCTTGGTAGGTTTCAATTCACCAAGTCCCAGTTGTAAGTACACATGGTACGGAAGTAAGTTCACACTAGCTCCAAAGTCAAGTAAAGCTTTTTCTACCATGTGTTTTCCTATCGTGCAAGCAATGGTAGGGGCACCTGGGTCTTTATACTTAGGACTTGTGGTATTCTTAATGATCGAACTTACATGACTGGCTAAAAAGGCTTTTTTAGGGACACTAAGCTTTTGCTTCCGCGTACACATATCCTTGAGGAACTTGGCATAAGCCGGAAGTTGCCTAATTGCTTCTAGTAACGGAAGGTTTATGGTAACTTTCTTAAAAACCTCCATAATGTCATTAAAGTTGGATTCATTCTTTGTTGGTACTAGTAGCCGTGGAAATGGGGCTCTAGGAATAAAATAGGGCCTCTCAGGAACCGAATTGACATCATCAGAGATTTTATCAGTCTCCTCAGCTATGGATGGTCCTTAGGGGTGAACTACAGTTTGCTCACTTTCGGGCATGTTTACCTTATTGTCTACAACTCTACCACTCCTAAGGGTTCTAATAGCATTCAATTGATTCGATGGTTTTGTACCTACTTCATGAACTCCTCTAGGGTTGGGTTGTGTTTGACTAGGAAACCTACCTTTTTCTCTCAAAGACTCATTCATCAAACTAACCTGGGTTTTTAACTCGGAAATAGCCTGAGAATTATCTTGGACCATCTTTTTATTTTCATTTAAACCTTGTATCATCGATTGATGAAACATTGCAGTTTGTTGGGTTAACAAAGTGAGAGATTCCTCTAGACTCAAAAATTTCTTATCAGACTGATTCTGAAACTGAGCTGATCCTGAAGGATTCTTAGTATAGCCAAAACCTGGAGGAGCATTAGAATTACTAAACTGACCTTGACTCTGGACCTTAGACCATGAAAGGTTCGGATGGTTTCTCCACCCAAGATTATAGGTTTCTGAATATGGGTCAAATTTCTGACGATTATCGAGTCTAGTGTTATTATAAAGAGCATTGGCTTGCTCTCCATTATTCTGGCCTTCCCAAAAAGGCTACAATCTACCACTAGTGTGACCCATTTCTAGAGCTTCTAACCTTTTAGTTATCGCTGCAATCTTGGCATCTGATTCATAGCCTCCTTCTACCCTATTAACATTTCCTATGCTTAGAAGAATTGTTTTCCGGGGTTCCCTACTATTTTCCCATTGTTGGGTCTTTTCGGTGGCTTCATTCAAAAATGTCATTGCCGCATCAACAGTTTGGTTCTCAAACCCACCTGTACACAGAGCTTCAACCGTGGTTATTGTGGAATAATCTAAACCCTCATAAAGGATCTGAACTAGCCTAACCTTTTCTAAACCATGGTGAGGACATTGTGTTAACAAATCATTGAACCTTTCCAAATACCTATATAAAGATTCTCCTTCTTGTTGTGAGAATGTGCAGATTTGCATCCTAATAGACGATGTTTTGTGCCTAGGGAAAAACTTATTGAAAAAGGCAGATGTAAGTTGTTCATATGTTTCGATTGACTCAGAAGTCAAACTATACATCCATGATTTGGCTTTATCTTTCAGGGAAAAGGGAAATAACCTAAGTTTCAAAGAATCATCATCTAAGCCTCTAATTCTTAGGGTACTGCAAATTTCTTCAAAATCCCTAACATGGAAATAGGGGTTCTCATTTTCTTTCCCTAAAAAGATTGGGAGCATCTGTATGGTCCCAGGTTTAAGTTCATAATTGGCTTCTGTGTCAGCTAACTTAATACACGAGGGACGAGTGGTCCTAGTCGGATTCAACAAAGCTTTCAAAGTAGCCATTTCTGGTACTATCGGAGTATTAGGGATTCTCTCCTCAGTAAAAGGAGAACGTTCAAAACAGGACTCTCCGAAAATTGGACTTTCTAGATTAAGGTAATCGAGACGCTTAGAACTGCTAGGTTTTTCTTTAACAAATCCACCTAGGGCGTCTCTTTTACGTTCAGGCATACACAAGAATTTCCTAAATTGGAAGGGTAAGCAATCACAAATCAAGGACGACTCAACCAAATCAAACCTATTGATTTCTAGCAAACAAAAAGCATGATGGCTCCACTTAGATTGTTTCTAGACCAGCTTCTACTCTTCCAAGAGGTAACTGGGTACAATTTTAGCAAACCTCGTAGGACGATCCGAATAAAGTAAGTCGAAGAGAAGTATGAGAAGCTCAGAGGGGCTTTGATACCCCCACCTCTTTGGCAACGCCTCCCTGGGTTACAAGGCGGCTCTAATCAACTTACAGTAATCTTCCTGAACTTTGAGTTAGGCTAACAAGATACCCAATACAATCCTTTAGAACGACTTTCCTATAAGCTCGTTACCCTATTGGTCTCGTTCTAGTCAATATTTTAAGCTTGGGTTCGCGTTCGGTATTGTTTTCCTAAGGCGGGCAAGAAGAGAACGGTGATGAAATCCGAACCCTTATCTTGTATGGCCAGGCCTTGCCCTTTACTAGGAAAATAAATGTTCGTATTCAAAACCTCAATAGATATGCACCTTAAGGAAGACAGTAACTCGCTGACAGGGGATTCGCGAGTGTTCAGAATCTTACCTCCCATTCCAGACGGGGGATGAATCGGTTGTAGTTGACTCGGGCCACTGACTCCTGTGTCAGTGTACGAACCCAAGGTGCAGAGACAATATCGTAATTGTCCTCCTTCTCTGCAAACAGTTTTATATTTAAGGATACCCTTCCGTAGGGTATATAAAAATAAAAATAAAATAATGTCCAGAGTCCAAAAAGTTAAAAAAAAAATTTGCAAAATAAATAAGAAACCCTAATACAGTTTTTTATTCTAAAATAAACAAAACCCTAAAAAAAAAACTAAAAAAAAATTGTCTTCTTTTCCGTTCTTTTCGCTTTAATCTTTAGCTCCAAGTCTTTACGAAATCACCAAACTCCTTGGCTCAATTTTTTTCTTTATGTTCCAAAACCTGTAGACAAAAGACAAATACCCAAAAACGTAAAATATAACAAAATAAATAAAATAAAAAATAAATAAAAATAAATCTAAAACCCTAAAAACAAGTCCGCGTCGGCGGCGCCAAAAATTGATGTAATTTTAATTGTTGTAGAAAAAGTGGTAAATAGGATTCGAACTCTAAGACTTGTGAAGGATTTTTTTTAAACTTAAATTAAATTAAATAACTCAAATAAAATTGTATCAAATTATAAAAAGACACCGAGACTCTGGATTCCACCATTGACCAATTAAGTGATATAATCTAATCAATATTCATGCAATTCTTTCTTTTAAAGTGATTCTAATATTTTGCCTCTAATGGATTCTTGAAGTAATAATTGTAAACATAAATCATGAAACATCAAAAGTTTTAAAACCTAGCATGTTCCATCAAAACAATTCACAACCACTTAATAAAAATCAATTTTTCAATATTAGTTCTATGCAAATAATCATGTAAAAGATTGTAAAAATAATTAAAATAGAATTATACGACTTTTCATGGAACAATGGCTTCCTCCGTTGCCTCGGCTAAGGGGTTTAGCTCCTCATATTAGAAATATGCTCAAAAGTTGATTTCATTGATCAAATAAGGTTTTTTATTAAAAAGGACGAGCTGTAGTTACAGAAAGTTTTTTGTAAGGAAAGTAATGGTCGCTGAAGGTTTAAAGCGATTACAGTCAGAAACGATAACAACTTTCTGTAGTTGAATATAAGACTGCTTATGCGACGGTTCGGTGTGGGTCGAAGTTCTTCGTGTTCTTCAGCAGCAGCAGCAGCAGCAGGTTTTCTTCAACTTTGATTTCTCGGCTCTGTGGTGTTCTAAACTTCCCCTAACTTTCGACACCTCTTCTATATGACCCAACCAACCTATTTATATCAAAAATACCGATTAAATCTACCCGAAACTTCCATCACCTCTGTTTTGCTCTAATTCGATCTCTAGCCAATTTGGGTTCAATCCAAAGACTTTACCAGGCCTGTGTAGTCCTAAGGAGTAAACCCAATCAATTTCAACCCTTTAATCTCCATAAAAATCGATCAAAACTCCAACCCTAAAATCTGTCCGTGAAAACCATTTTTCCCGCCAATTTTGTTTCTAAAACGTGAAGAAGTGGAGTCCCCCTATCCAGTCCCGGTCTGTGTTTAGTAGCTGCTTGGAAATGGGTTACCCCTTATCCAAAGTGAGAGTCCGAATAGCAAATGTCCTTCCAGGTGTCTTTAACAACTTTTCGAGTCAATTTCGTTGCAAAAGCCTATTTCTCCAAAAACACCTACAAAGGGATAAAATACCAAAATAAGTACAAAAATGGGTACTAACAATATACACAATAGAGATGAAAATAGACACATAAATGCGTCTATCACGTACTGCCGGAAGTTCACATCCCGTGAATTTCTGTTGGAGTTTGTGAACTGAAAACAAACTCAAACCGGGTACTTAAGTATGCGTACCGGTATGCATACTTGAGTGGGTTATTTTCTAAAAACGGTTTATTCGTAAACTTAAACTTATATAAACTAAGGAATGCATATTTGCAAACCGTGGCTATAAAGTTCATGAATCGATTCGAGTGAATCAAAATCGTTTTTGTTTCGATTGTGTCTTATATACTTCTATGAGATCTAAGCAATTGAACAACTCTCTAACTAGTTCTTTTGAGTCATTTGAACTAGTTATGGTGAAGATGAATAAGGTTGATATTAAAGTGCTCATATGGCTAACCATTTGGTTAACTACTGTTGAACCAACTAGGTGTACACGTTTAGGTACGGTTACACAAACCTAAATGGACGTGCATTTCATTTGTGTATAACAAGCTAAGTTCGATCTAACGGTTGAAAGATATTAGCTTGAATCTAATCAAGTTTCTATCTAACATCTAACGATGAATATTGAATGCTTTGTTACCAAGGTAACTTAGATTGCAAACCCTGATTTGGAGACTATATAAAGGAGAACTCTAGCAACTGGGAAAGCTAATCCCCACAACTTCTGTGTGATACTAGTTGTATAAGCTAGATTCGATTCTTCTTTAACCTTAGGTTTCTACCGAGACCCTGTAGGTTAACGACTTAAAGACTTCATTGGGATTGTGAAGCAAGACCCAACTATTTTCTCTGTAGTTGCGTGATCTGATCTTGCTATTTCTATCGTATTGAGTACAATTGTAAAATTGGCTCGAGATTAATTTTTCCGATAGGCAAGATAGAAAAGTAGTCACAAACATCTTCGTCTCATCGTTTGTGATTCCACAATATCTTGTTTCGCTAGTCGATTAAGATTATTGTGAGGTGATTAATATTTCTAGGCCGTTCTTCGGGAATATAAGTCTGGTATATCTATTGGTTCCTGTTCACCTTGATTTATCAAAAGACGGAACAAAACTCGTAGGTATTTCTGTGGGAGACAGATTTATCTATTCCTGTAGACTTTTCTGTGTGATACAGATTTGTTTATTAAAGTCTTCGACTTTGGGTCGTAGCAAGTCTTAGTTGTGGGTGAGATCAGCTAAGGGAATCAAGTGCGTAGTATCCTATTGGGATCATAGACGTAAGGAGCGCAACTGTACCTTGGATAAGTGTGAGATAGATTGGGGTTCAACTACAGTCCAGACCGAAGTTAGTTTGTAGTAGGCTAGTGTCTGTAGCGGCTTAATACAGTGTGTGTTCAATCTGGACTAGGTCCCGGGGTATTTCTTCATTTGCGGTTTCCTCATTAACAAAACTTCTGGTGTCTGTGTTATTTCTATTCCGCACTATATTTTGTTATATAATTGAAATATCACAGGTTGTGCGTTGAATCGATCAATTGGTAAATCCAACATTTGGTTGTTGATTGAAATTGATTGATACTTGAACATTGGTCTTTGGTACCGTTCAAGTTAATTTCTCTTGTATTCAATTAGACTCGCAGATTTCTATTTGCTTGAGTAAGTATTAAATCGAGAAGTTGAGATATAACTCTTTGATATACTTTTTATTAAGATTGAGTCTGACTGTCTAGTTGATTCTCTTAAAATTATATTGGAGTTAGTCCATACTGATTGCTAAGCGAATTGTTGGGTGTGGTTGATGGACCCCCGCTTTTTTATGTTGTTACTGGTGGAGCCGTCTATTCGGGGAGGAAAGTACCTAATTAAGCGAAATCTCTTACGACCGCTTGTTTTAAAGACTTCTTTGGGATTGAGAAGATCTACGAGTACCGTTGGTGGGAAACTAGATGATTGCAGTTTATTATTAGTTTTCGATTGATTTGATTGACTAACGGTTGTTGAACTTGATTGCACCTAGTTTGTTTATGCTTGAGAATCTTCTATTCTGAAATAAGATTCATTCAAACTAGATCGAAGTATCGACGGGGATCTTTTGACTGTTTGTAGATCTAAAGACGTCTTGTGATAATCCATCGTTAACAGACTCCATTTTGTGTGTGATTGATCACGAGAGATTCAAGTTGTTTGTGTGCAGGTGTTTATTGAAGATCTAAGAAGATTTGAAGACAAAGAATATTTCTTATTTGAGTTCATAATCTTTGGTGTGTACAAAACTTGATCGGTTGGGGATCCAACTATAATCGATTTATCTTTTGATAGATTGGATTGATTATTTGTGTAGATCTTCATCAGTATTTAGTATCTTGATCAGATCCTATTATTGATTACATAGTCTAAACAATTACTTTGGTAGTTGTTGGGTAAATTGATCTAAGAACCCGAAAAATGAGTTTATTGGGATAAACGGAAGAGCCTTTTGTCAAACTCATATCAAGTTGATTGAAAAGAGTTGTTAGCGAACAGATTTTTTGTTCCTTTATTGTTTGGAATACGAACCAAAGGAATTGTTCCAAGTGCGTGACTTATTGCAAGTTGGAGGCGCGGGGATACTGAGGGAACTAGGTGAACTATAGATTTAGTTGCTTGGTCTTTACTATATGAAGTTGGTTTCGATTTTGTATAGCGGCTTAATTCTGAGAATATTCAATTCTGGACAAGGTCCCGGGGTTTTTCTGCATTTGCGGTTTCCTCGTTAATAAAATCTTGCTGTGTCTTTTACTTTTCTATTTCCGCAATTTTAATTGTTATTATTATAATTAGAAGTAAAATAAACAAACGTTAATTCCTTGTTACTTGATAGCAATCCTATAGAGTTTGGTTAAGTCCGAACCAAATATCAAGTAATCATACTTCGTTGTTATATTATCTCGATCTTGTATCCATAGTCAATCACGCAAGTTATCCTGTTGTCGTATTGTCTCGATCTCATATCCATAGACGATCACATGAAGTGTGAACCGATTCGTTGTATTGTCTCGACTCAGTCCATAGACAATCACTTTCGGATAAGGGACTTATAGGTGGAAAAGTTTTAGATTGAGGTATATTTTGGTACCCTCGTCTTTTCTATTGGTATCAGAGCAGGAAAACACGAAAACATCTAACAATCTGTGTTTGGTGCGATCCAACCTATAAGAATTTAATCTATGTATGATTCAGTTAACGTAACGGCAGGATTTGACTACTTCAAAAACTCGTGGTGGAAGACATGAATGAAGTATGTAATACTCTTATTCCTAAATGTATTAGGAATTGGAATTATATCTATGAATGTCTTGAGGGACTTATGTAATCCGTTGGATATCATAGGATTGTATATCATTTCCTTGGATACTGACATGTTTTGTAATAATGATACAATGCTCTATGATACAGGTTGTATCTCGAAAATGCATAAGATTCCTCTCAGAATTTTCTATTATATGAACCATGGCTATTGTGTTCTTGAAAAATCTGGAATCTTAAATATATTTTGGATGTCCTATCAAATTATATATATATGTACATTTTTAGATCTAAGACTGTCAATGTATCGTTACCTAGGATGCGATTTTGGACACTTTGTAACCTTACAAGGAATGTTTTTTCAGTTAATAACTCTATTAACAATGGATTGCTTCATACACCTCACAACTGTTTTAATGAAGCAAGTGATCTTTTGAAATATTACAGGATTTATGATTCTAATGGTATTTTTAACAAATATCATATTATGTTCAAAGTTATCTATGCATACTCTATTAGAAAATTCTTGAGTGAATTTCAAATGATGTTATCAAATTCTGGTAATAAAAGAGTAAACAGATTTCTGGACAGAAACATAGAATCAATCCGAAATAAAGATCCAGTCCCTGAAAAGCTAGTTTTCCAAAAGAAAGACCTAGATATAAAATCGGAATTGTCTCCCCACAAGCCTTGGTTTCCGATTTTGGTAGAGGTTCCTAAAACTAGTTATTTCCGGTTTTTGATATCTATTCTTCCTATAAAAGATAATCTCTTGCTATGTTTACAAACATATTGGGGAAGATTGATCGAAACCGTAACTAGGGTTTTTCATATTTTCGCAAATATGAAAAGAAGGAAATTAACAAACAGTAAATCTTCTGATAATCGTGTCAGATACAATGATATCGATAAGATAAGATTTCCTTACAGTATTGATGACAAACATGAACTCACCTCGTTTGTGGATAAATCATGTTTTGAAAGATACGAATCTCTCAAGAGAATAGAGTTCACTGCTGAAAAAAGGTTTGATCCAGAAATCCAAGATAAGGATTATGTGAAGTTTGTTCAAGATCGGAACTGGGAGAAACTATTTGATCTTGAAAAATATTCACCTGATATAGTAAGAACTTTTTATGCTAACATTCACAATGTTGATCATAAAAAACTTACTTTTGTTACACTTGTTGGTCAAGGAATCTACTATGTCGATCGTAAAACGATTTCTAATATCATCAATTACAGTGTGGAATGTAATCATCTGATTAACGGAGTTGAAATTGAACACGATACCATTTCAACACATCTCACTGGAAGATCGATTGACTGGCAGAATGGTAGATTACCAACGAAGGAAATACCTTTTCATCTAAGGGTATTCTGTAAACTTGCCTTAGCAACCTTATTTGCAAGTACAAGAGATAAGTCAGTTTGGGATAAGGATTTTGCATAATTCGTCTATTTCTTGTTAAAAGAAGATTCTCAAATTGATCTATGCGGAATTATTGTCAGCCAAATGATCAAGATCTCATACTCTATTTCATTTTCAGGAATTAAGAGACATCTAGGTTTTCCATGTATAATTACAGAGATTTGTGAATTTATAATGGGAGATGATTTTGATGACATGAAAAACACTACTACTGTCTCTAAAAAGACTATATGTCAAATGATTGGGGGTCAAACCTGAAATAACATTGTTGAAAGAGCTTCACCAAATTTCAATAACAAGTCTCTTCTAGTTCATCTTGAAACTCTTGGAAAACATCTTGACTGTTTTCAGAAACAGATAGCATTTGCTACTCGAAAAGATCCAGAAACTCATAAAGGTATTCTAAAGATTGAATCAGAGTTTTGGAATCAAGAATCGTAAATAGAAGAAGACTATCGAAAAAACACTTGATGACAAGGAACGTCTCTTTGAATAATTGTCTTCAAGAAGAAAAGTAGACATCAGTTTTTGATTTCTGTCAATAATTGTATAAGGTCTATTATGAATAAAACTATCTATTATTTATGAATAAAATTATTATTTTATAATAATTTTTCTTGTGATAGTTTTTCGATTACATAGCATGTGCTTGAATGCTTTATATTATTGTTATGTGTTCATGGGATGTTTGATTTCGGTTTTCATAACCTTAATATTCGATCTCATATTGTGTGAACCCTTATGGTTTGGGTGACTTTTTGACTTAGCGGGATTGAGTTCTAGCCCATGATGGTAGGCTTTATCAAATGATCATAAGGGGTTCCGATTGAAAATCATGTGTGAAAAAGTCACAATATGTTGAATCTTTTTTGGTTTAGCAGCATATGTGTTTCGGGTTTTCAACTTTTGCATCGCATTAGTTAAAACCGTTTTTCAACCATTCTCTTGTAAAGGTTGGTTTTTGTTGTTGTTCTTTTGTCTTGCAAGAGGATGACAACACAGTGATATTCCTCCCCGGAAAGATGCAAAGAAAAGGAGAAGAGGATGCGGAACTTGAGGTAACGAATTTGTTAGTTAATTGTTTTCCTGTTTAAGAAAAGCCTGATTTTATTGCATATATTTTGCTTTTGCTTAACAAAATTTCGGTACAATTGATGTTTATTCCATTATTTGTGTATGGATGTGTGTGTGATTAAATTGTTTCCGGTTGAGAAAAACTATTGTTATCTTGCTTTATTGTTTGGTATCAATTGTTTAGGCTTAACGAAATTTCGGTGCAATTGCGGTGCTTTAATGTCTATGTTTGTTTCAATTGCTTCCGGTTGAGATAAATAATTATGCAAGTTGATTTATTTGGTTTGTATGAATTGTTTATGGCTTAACAAAAAGGTTTTCGGGATCAATTGTTTAGTCCAATTCGATTCCGGATAAGAGAAACTAAGTCAATTCTGATCTTAGTTAGACTTATCAAAGTGGAGGATTCGGTTATTCAAGTCTAATTGAATTCCTTAACAAAAAATATTAGTTAACTAACCTAGTACTTGTCTTGTTTAAAGTGAAAGGTCTAAGTTATTGTTCGAATGATTAGAACCTGATGAGAAAAATAAAGTTAATTCTGATCTTTATTTTGGTCTTATCAAACAAACGATTGTATTTGTGCAATCGGTTTAGCAAAAGAACTAAGGTGCTTAGTCTATTTATGATTTGCTAAACTATTAGGGAAAATTTCTTCGGGCAATTGTTTCCTTGGTAACATATCAAAACAAAATTACTTTGTAGTTTCGTCTTTGATATTGGTTATCTAAAATGGTGTGTGGAACCCTCGTGCTTAACTCTTATAGGTTTTTCAAGTCTTTTAGATTTGTAAGATCCTTTCGGTTTGTCCTTTATTTGCTCGTACCTTTGTCATTTTGTGACAAAAAGGGGGAGAAATATATGGAGTAAATAAGTGATTTGGTATCACTAAGGAAAGGACAATTGTGCTTAAACGTTATATCTAATGAAAGAGTAAAGCATAGACTAAGGGGGAGTAACATATCATATTGATACTTGTGGTTATCTTAACTACAAAGGGAATAACAAAGACGTGGGGATTGAAAATCTACCTATCTTACCTTTAGGGGGAGTATTAGCTTTGTTATTGTAGTCAACAGCGGCATTTGTGGATTGAATGTATACAGGTTATTGTGTTGTTGAAACTTGGAATCAAGCGTATGTATAATGAATTCTTGTAATTTGTGTTATCCATATGATGTAAGAGTTTTGTCACTAAAATTGACAAAGGGGGAGATTGTTAGAGCGTAGCTCGGTTGAACCCACCAAGCGTTGGTATGTCAAGTTTGGTTGTCATATTTTAGTGAACCAAAACTCATTTAAAGAGTCGCTTGATTATTTACTAGAGTTAACTTCATATAGGTTAGTTAGAAAGTTATTAGGATATGAGACTTACAAGTGTTACTCGAAGACTTGAAGAATGGGAAGAAGTAAAGAGCTACATCGAAGACATCATCCTTCCTCTTGAGGTTAGTAATATTTTGACTTGAACTGTTTCATTCCTAACGTATCTTTCAAGTCGTGCTATATTGAAAACATAACTGCGAAGCTGTGAATGATTATACTCTAGTTAGACGTAGTATTAAGGAATTATATTACGAAGTATAACGCCTATCTTTTGAACTTTGTATATAAGATATCGACATAATCATATGAATGCTATTGTGATTATGTATGGGTATGGGTGAAGATTTCGTCCTATGAAACAATGTTTTACATTCGTTTAAAGGAGGTACAATTCATAAACTTGTTTTGTGAATCGAAAGGGAAATCGCTAGGCTTATTGGTATTGTTATTCATTGCAAATCTTTGGATCACCAATATGTGTGTTTAGTATAACCGCTTGATAGACGTATTTATGTGTCTATTTTCATCTCTATTGTATATATTGTTAGTACCCATTTCTGTACTTATTATGGTGTTTTATGTGTTTGTAGGTATTTTTGGGCAATAAACATTTTTGGAAAAAATCGGCTTGAAAAGTTGTCTAAAGGCACCCAAGGGACATTTGTTATTCGGACTCTCACTACTGGATAAGGGGTACCAAAATTACTAAGGGGAACCTAAATTGCTAACCGCACCCCATCACTGGTTAAGGGGAAACCATCATCCTCTTTGTTTGAATTCAGAAAAGTGGCGGGAAAATTGGTTTTGAACTGCCAGAATTAGGGTTAAGAATTTGAAGGAGTTTTAAGGAGATTCAACGGCTGAATTTGATTGGGTTTGTTCCTCTGAGTGTAACAGGCGTGGTATAGTCGTTCGTTTCAGCTAGATTTGGCTGGAGAATCAGTTAGAAGTGAAACAGGGAAGTTAACCATAACCTACACCTGCGAAGAGTGGAGCGTGTTTTTCACGGGATATTTTACTCTTTCTCGAGTTTATCTATAGTTGGCACAAGGATGGAGTATGTACGAATCATTTTGTGGCAAGACTGGAGCGTGTTGATCACTGACAGATGCGTGAAAATCAAACCAAGAGATAAATAGGGAAATAATATCTTGGGATGTTGCAAAGGAGTGAAGAGAGGATTATTTCACATTAAACTCAAGAGATTTGGGTACTATTGCGATTTAAATAGGTGTATCGGGGTCACAGAGGAGGAGAGGGAGAGTTGGGAGTAGTTAGGAAGAACCAGAGAGTCGAGAAATCAAGTGGCAGAAAAACTCCATTTTCTGCTGCTGTGAAGAACACGAAGAACATAAGACGCACGCAGAACCGTCGTTTTCCAACAGTGTCAACGACAATTGTTTGTGGGTCGTATTGCTACAGTGATAACAACACTTCATTTTTATCGTTCTCTGTAACGGCTCGGTTTGTAACAAATAAAAGTGTTACAAACCCGGTTTTATTGCTTTTCTCCCATTTCATTATTGTGAACACCATTTTTGAGCAATAAAGATGAATTTTGAGCGTGTTTCCATGATGATGAGCTAATTCTCGCGTAACCAAGGCACGGAGGAAGCTATTGATGCATGAATAATTGGTAATTATTTTACTTTTCTCTAATTTGCATTTTATAATTCACTCAAATCACTGCTTTGCAGAATTTTAATTGTTTGCATAATTTTCTTAATTAGTTGTGATTCAATTAGATAGGTTATACTTTGTTTAGATAATCTATGCTTAAGGAATACAATTAATGTTTGAGAATATGCCTGATTATTTGTGAATTAAGAAATAAGAGATTTTAAAGATAATTAGAGTTTTGGAATTTTTACCATCATTCATTCATGTGTAATAGTGGAATCTAGTGTCTTGGTTATTTTCAATCTTGAAAACAAATTTGGATTTAAATTTTCTCTATTTTTAGTTTAAATAAGTCTAAAATCAATTGCTTTCACAAGTCTCAATGAACCTTTTACTACCACTATCTAAAATTTGATCAGCGCTCATAACTTGTTTTTGTATCTTGGTAAAACTATTCAGAATGCCTGACATATGTATCGGTATGACTTTTATTAGTGAAACCAATCTTAAGTAATCACCTGAGATGGTATGATCGATATTTGTAATTGGTGTGACCATTCCTAGTCATTGGGTAACCGATCCTAGAACTTGGTGGGACTAATCACAAGATGTGTAATCGATCCTTGTAGTAGGTTAACAAGTTTTAGTAATTGGTGTAACCGATCCTATAACTTGTGCAACCGATCAAGAGTAAGTACCATAAATAAGTGGTAACCGATCCTGGTAATTAGTTAGCCATTTTATGGAAACTAGTGTAAGCGATCCTAGTAGCCACTTGGAGGTAGAACCTAACTTTGTGTTTGGTAGAAACGTTAAACCCATGAATGGTGATTGAATGTTTTTGATCAATCACATAGTTCTTGGAAATCAGATGAACCAATTCTAAACTCGTTTGGAAGTGTGGAAAATCGGTTCCAAGATTGTAAATATGAAAAAGGATTTACAAAGTAAAGATGTCGACATACTTTGAACATGTGCAGTAATTCTTATCTATTATTGTCAAAGATATTCCTTAATAACTAAAGGAGAGTCCTGGATCGAAATAAATTGAGAATCTTTTAATTAAGGTTTTTAGTTTTATATGCTTTTAATTTTCAGCAATTAAATGCATATCTTTAGAAAACAAAAATTGGTAATGTGCATTTACTAATTGGAAATTTTTTACTGAGATTTCGGTCAATATTTTGACAGAGCATTTCCAGGAATTATGAAAACCGATTTTGGCATTATTGCATATCTTTGAGAATATTCGGTTTTGGAAATTCCTTGGTGTCCAAACTTCCTTGGTCTATAAATATTGAAGTTTGCATTTCGAGCAAACTAATCCTCAGAGCCAACAAAAATACCTAGTTGTGTTGTTACTGGTGGAGCCGTCTATTCGGAGAGGAAAGTACCCTAATTAGGCGAAATCTCTTACTACCGCTCGTTTTAAAGACTTCTTTGGGATTGAGAAGCTCTACGAGTACCGTTGGTGGGAAACTAGATAATTACAGTTTATTATTAATTTTCGATTGATTTGATTAACTAACGGTTGTTGAACTTTGATTGCACCTAGTTTGTTTATGCTTGAGAATCTTCTCTTCTGATATAAGATTCACTCAAACTAGATCAAAGTATCGACGGGGATCTTTAGACTGTTTGTAGATCTAAAGACGTCTTGTGATAATCCATCGTTAACAGACTCCATTCTGTGTGTGATTGATCACGAGAGATTCAAGTTGTTTGTGTGCAGGTGTTTATTGAAGATCTAAGAAGATTTGAAGACAAAAAAGATTTCTTATTTGAGTTCATAATCTTTGGTGTGCACAAAACTTGATCGGTTGGGAATCCAACTATAATCGATTTATCTTTTGATAGATTGGATTGATTAGTTGTGTAGATCGGAATCAGTATTTAGTATCTTGATCAGATCCTATTATTGATTGCATAGTCTAAACAATTACTTTGGTAGTTGTTGAGTAGATTGATCTAAGAACCCGACAAATGAGTTTATTGGGATAAACGGAAGAGCCTTTTGTCAAACTCATATCACGTTGATTGAAAAGAGTTGTTACCAAACAGATTTGTTGTTCCTTTACTGTTTGGAATACGAACCAAAGGAATTGTTCCAAGTGTGTGCCTTATTGCAAGTTGGAGGCGCAGGGATACTGAGGGAACTAGGTGAACTATAGATTTAGTTGCTTGGTCTCAACTATACGAAGTTGGTTTAGATTTTGTATAGCGGCTTAATTCTGAGAGTATTCAATTCTGGACAAGGTCCCGGGGTTTTTCTGCATTTGCGGTTTCCTCGTTAACAAAATCTTGCTGTGTCTTTTACTTTTTTATTTTCGCAATTATAATTGTTATTATTATAATCAGAAGTAAAATACACAAACGTTAATTCCTAGTTACTTGATAGCAATCCTATAGTGTTTGGTTAAGTCTGAACCTATTATCAAGTAATCATACTTTGTTGTTGTATTGTCTCCATCTTGTATCCATAGTCAATCATGCAAGTTATCTTGTTGTTGTATTGTCTCGATCTCGTATCCATAGACGATCACACCAAGTGTGAACCGATTCGTTGTATTGTATCGACTCAGTCCATAGACAATCACTTTCGGATAAAGGACTTATAGGTGGAAAAGTTTTAGATTGAGGTATATTTGGGTACCCTCATCTTTTCACTACTATGTCCACGATCAGGGTTCGTTTGAGCGATAAGGCTTGCGCAGTATTTGCTTCAACGACAGTTTGCCACTTTCTGGATATGCCTGATACCAAAAACAGTGGTGCAATTTTGCATTATGTACTCTCACGAGAAATTGTGAGACTTAATAACATGGTTTTTGCGTTTCTTGTTTGATGGATGTGCGACACATGAACTACATGGGGCCCAAAGCCGTTTAAGCCGAGTAAATGCCGGCATGCTCTTAACTTAATAGCACCATATTTGCGCTACCCTAGTGAGAGGTGTATGACATATCTGCGATGAATTTTAATGGCCTGATTAAGGAAAATTAATAACTAATGGTTACTGTTTTTGGTTCGCATTAGTGATTCTACTGTTTTAAGAAAAAGTAAAACTAATTGAAACAACATCCTATTGAAGTCTCAAGAATAGAGATTTGAAATCAGTTACACAAGATACTGTTTTTTAGATTGACATGAATCATCATAACTAATCAATTTTAAACTTTCTTATACCATACTGTTAATCGGCCGCAACACAAACTTACTTCTGCTGATCCACCATGAATGGGAATCCTAAGTAGTCATTTAACAAACGAACCTCACAAAAATGATCTAAATTCTAATCAGGACCTTAAAGGACCATCAGGATTTTCCATCACGAGTCTAATTAATACTCTTTTACTGGAAACCTTATTAAAAATCTTTCACTGGAAACCATGAATCACAAACTTACCGACCAAATCAATACTCTTTCATTACAACAACCATCTGTTTTATCGATCAAACAATTAAATCAATCATGCACCAGATCCCATATCAAAATGTGCGACCCCAAGTCCGAGGATATGTTAGGTAATCTATCTTTTGTTGGGGGCGAGTTAGTCAAACAATAAAATGGAATGTTATTATGTTAAGTTGTGGTATTTTGTGTTTCGTTAACTTCTATTGTGGTACCAAACGTCATTGGCCCAAACTGTAATTAGGTACTTATTGCATATCTTGAGAATATTTTCGGTTTTGGAATTTCCTTGTTGTCCAAACAACCTTGGTCTATGAATAGTTGAGTTTGCATTTCTCGCAAACTATCCTAAGAGCCAGGAAAACTTCATTCGTGTTGTTTCTTGAGCCGTCTATCCGGAGAGGAAAGTACCCTAATTAGGCGAAATCTCTCACGACTGCTCGTTTAAAGACTTCCGTGGGATCAAGAAGCTCTGCGAGTATCGTTGGTGGGAAACTATAATGCATTGTTATTTTAGTTTTCGATTATTGATTTGACTGACTAACGGTTGTTGAAACTTTGGTTGCACCTAATTTGATTATTCTTGAGAGCCTTCTCTCCTGACATAAGGGTCACTCAAGCTAGATCAAAGTATTAACGAGATCTTTAAAACTATTTTTAGATCTAAATACAACTTGTGATTATCCATTGTTAACAAACTCCGTTCTTTGTGTGATTGATCATAAGTGGATTCAAGTTTGTGGTGTGCAGGTACATAAGAAGGCAATTGAAGATTTGAAGACAAAAAATATTTTCCTTATTGGTTTTCGTGATTTGTGCGCACATCTTGATCGGCTGGGATCTAGCTAGATCTAGCTTATCTTTGATAGATTATCTAGTTAGATCGGCATCTTTTTATAGTTCTCTTTGAGATCTATTTAGATTGATTGCGAATTTAGATTTAATTACTTCGGTAATAAGAATCTTCATTGATCTGAACCAGATAGAGGAGTTTACTTGTTAAATGGAAGAGCCTTTATCGTACTCAATATATATTTATCTTAAAGATTAAATAGAGTGCGGTTACTAAACAGCTTTGTTCCTTTACTGTTTGGGAGACGATCAAAATGAGTTGAGTGCTTAAGACTTTACATCGGTAAAGCAACTCAAGATAGTGTTTTTGTCTTGGGGTTCACGTGCGTGACCAGACTGTCGTAGACGCATGGATACTAAGGTAACTATGTAACTAGGGGTAGATTACTTGGTCTCAGCTATACGAAGTTTGCTTTGTCTTTGTATAACGGCTTAATTCTGAGAGTATTCAAAACTAGACTAGGTCCCGTTTTTTTTAGCATTTTCGGTTTTCTCGTTAACAAAATCTTGCTGTGTCATTTACTTTACTTCCGCATAATATTTGTTTTATTATAATAAGTAAATAACACGTGTACGTTAAATCCTAATCACTTGACATTGATCCTAGAGTCAATCGATCTTGTATCGTAACTATTGTCAAGTGAATACCTTGTTGTTGTATTGTCTCGTCTTTGTCCATAGACAATCACACTTGGTATCAGACTTATAGGTTGAAACGAAGAAGAAAAAAACGTGGTGTATTTGGGTATCCTCGTCATTTCATTAATGTTATGTTTTTTTTTCAGCTATGTGATTGTGGATCATGACCTTTTTAATTGCATATCGCGCTTTATTTATTGGTTATATGGGCAATCTGGAGCTTATGGATTTTGATATGGTTTATAAAGTCACCGGAGCTTATGGATTTATATATGATTTATAAAGTCCAAACCATAATTTAGATATTGTTCAGAAAAGAAGAAAAAACACTATGAATGTTAGGAAAAAATATTGACCCTATGACTGAGATGTCCTAACTCCGTCACTGCACATTTTTAAAATGTGTAGTAACACAAACTCTTGATCCGATTGTTTATTGTGTGGTTAAGAGGACATTTTTAAAATATTTAATAAAATATTTAGTAACGCAAACTCTTGTTCTGATTGTTTATTGTGTGGTTAAGAGGAACCCTTAAATCTCTTAACGCCCAGCATCGATTGCCTTGGCGTTCTGCATCCTTCTATAAATGCACTTGCTATATCATGATCGAAACTTGGACGATGTACACCTTAAAACCTGCTCTACACAATTGGAAATAGGGCAAATTAATAAAATGACCTGCTTTTATACCCCTAATTAATAAACCAGCCAGTTTTTTAAGATCTTATATAAAGTGGCCTTTCCGTTAAGTATTTAACCTGGACCCACCACCGAGGTCAAACACGTTGATTTAGTTAATCATGCATATTAAAATTACAAGTGTATCCTTACTAGATTATTCTTCTTCACTCCCTCTTTTCTCCGCCTTATAACTCCTCCCATTTCCTGCGTCTGCTCTTTTTCACATTTTCTTCATAGCAACCAAAAACCAGTCCCATAGCCGCGACAAAAACCAAACCCTCCATGAAAAAAATGTTATCAACTGCTTCCGTTAACGATTCTGCTTCAAAAACCTTTCTTTAAAACATCTTCCTCTTCTTCAAAGATTCTCGTTTTTAAGCTTTATTAGGTGATGTTAGGGTTTATTCAAAATTTGCTTCTTGTTTGTAAATCAAATTCGTAACTAGTTTTTTGAAATTCCATCAATTTGGGAAGATGGGTTTGTATTAATTCAAGTTATACATATTTGTTTGAGTTAAATTCATTAAAATTAGGTTTTGAATGTTTATTTTGGGGTTTTCCTTAATTAGGGTTCTTGACAAATTTGGGTTTTTAATTTCTGAAATTCATTTGAAGTTACGATGGAGATACAAATTGACTAAAAATGATGTGCAATATTGGGAAGAAAAATTGGAGTTGCGGTGATGGATTTATGATGCTGACAAAGAAGAGTTTTAAGTGAATTTATTTTTTAATGGATGCAATGGCAATAAGAGGCAACTTTGCCGCCTGCTAGCCATGAGTGCAAACTTGTAATGGGAAATAGTATATTTTTTTTTTGGGTTTGGTTGGTACCAAAAATACAGGGGAGCAAAGAAGTTCTGTTGTAGTTGGTTTCAAGTATTAAATGAGTAAATTAAGTGATGGGTGTGATATAGATTTTAGATGTAAGAGTCTTGATCTGATTGTGGCTGTGAAATCAACAAATGAGTTGGTCGAATGGATGAGATTAATCTTTTTTTTATGAGTTGGAATGAGTTACAAATGTGATTGTTGTCGAATTTGGAAATTGTTGCAGTAAGAAGACACAGATGGTATTAGTTATCGGCAACATACTCATGTTTGTATCACCAACCCAACGTACACCAAGTGTTTGATAAAATGCCTAAACCATCAAGCTTACTTCTACATGGGTTATTTGGCAGTGGCTACTAGAAGTTTTTGGCATCAAATGGGACACGAAACTTTTGATAGAAGTCTGAAAATGAACGAGTTGTGGCTGGGTATGAGTTAGAAGAGAATTTGGATGAGAGTCTTTGCCGGAAATCAGTGAGAACGAGTTATTATCAGAGGAACAAGTATGTTGATTGAGAAGCGAACAGATGGAAACAATTAAATTTGTAGGGGCTTTTTAGTCTTTTTCTAGCAATGATAACTTACAGATGTCCACTTAACTGTTTTTTGAATAAAACTGGATGGAAAATGTCAAACTCGGCCACTATAATGATTCGAAAAAACGGCCAGTTTCTTAAATATAGTTCAAAAGTTGGCCAATTTATTTCTTTATTTATTTTTATTTATTTTGATACAAAGAACCTTTTCATTAATGGGAGTTCAAGGTTACAATGAGTTTAAAATCAAAATTAAGAAAATATAAATAGACATACCGTACAAGTTTACCAAGAAATCCAACAAGAGAAATAGAAGGATTACCGGTGTAGAACAAATACAAGCATGAATAAGAACCGATCAAGTTGGAGGAAGAATGGTTTTTCTCTGAAGTGTATTCCAACCATTTTGTTTGTTTTTCTTCTTCATAAAGATATGCTCCAAAAGTTGGAGTGATTTGCTCAAATTTCTTAAAACTTGTGATAGAGATTTCGTCGTCAAAAAATCCTTGGAAATACTATTTAGAAGCAGAGAGAGAGTAAATAATGGATGAGCGAAAAAAAAGAAGAAAAGAAAATACGAGAGGCATGTGAAAGTGAAACAACCAGCTCACGCTGCAGCTAGTAATGCCTTTCGCGGAGGATACGCTCCTCTAATCATTTCATCATCACGTCACATGTTATGCAGCCAGACATCCGGTGAATGTTTATTCGTTGTCTTATTATTTGCCTCCTTCTTGTTATCAGGTCTAATCATATATAGCCACGTCCTAGTTAATACAATTTGGTCCCCCACGATTTGTTCTCGTCTGTGAGGTTGATATTTTGATTTTATATGTGTGCAGCTTATTAAAAATTCCTTTTTATTTCTTGATTTCTTATGTGACTCATGCATTGACGTGGTGGGACAAGTTTGAGTTTTTTTTTGTATTCAAAAATGCACGGACAGTGTTGAAGCAAGTTCAAGGTTCCATCTCCCCAGAAGGATCATGAAGGATTGTGATGACTGTTGAGAATAAGGTTCTAATATTGCCGTGCTAATTACTTGAGTTAAATTCGTCGAAGCCACAAAAGCCGATAATCGAATTCATTTCATGGTCCAAAAACTTGTGAAAAAATTGAAACCATGTAGCCGAATTGGGACAGGAGTAAATGTATTTACAAGATAAAAAAATGAAAAAAGTCAAGTAATAATGCCAGCGGTAGCGACATATCCAGTAAAGACATTCATTCTCAATGCCACATGACATTGATATTGTAAGCTCCGCATTAATGAGCGATGCTTATTTGAGATCTGGTTTAATTTATCATATCCATCTGTATGACAGTTGTGGACTATGCATGGAAATGACATTACACCAAACTTGCAAACTTGTGATTATACAGCCCCGTGCTAGTTGGTATACAGCCCCGTGCTAGTTGGTAGTAGAAAATGATAAATATATCCCTCTTTTCCTTGTGAATCATCTAGAGTCCCTGCCATTCATATATAACTAGGTTAATCTTAATAAGTTTCCGAGAGGAAATTCTATCCGATGAAAAGAGAGTATTTTGGCACGTTTACCACGAGCCATCTCCCAAAGATAAACCCATGTATCAGCTACAGAAGGTGATAAGCAACCGGGATGCAATGGCTGAGCATCCGATATGGATTTGATAACATTCACAGTTAATTTGCATGTGCATATGAAATTTTCATTTGTGTCTAATCCGATATTTATCGATCAAATATCCCAACGGATGGGCGAACTGGATACAAATACATCAAATAGATATTTTTCTACTAATTAGAATTTAAGTTTCAACACAAATTTTTGTTGAGAAAAAAAAAGAAAATGTATTATATTTTTGAAGCATGCATTTTATTAATATAAAATTAGGTTACAATTTGACGTGGGTATGTGGTACCCACAGAGTCATGGAAGATAACTTGACTAATACAAACCGGGATTGCCTGGTCCCAAATTTTGGTTGAAAAGTTTCCCATTTGACTTCCGTCTGCCGCATGGTTGGCCAAGCCAACCGCTGCTTGATTTCCTTCTCTGTAGTTGTGTTGGATAGCAGCCTGCAGAATCTGTCGTATTCTATATATTATTTCTTCAATTATCCCTGAGATGTGCCAAAGGGGTTCAGTAGCGGATGTGACGAAGAGCAGAAAGTTTTCTGAGTCCGTCTCAAAGAGAACTATTGGACATTGCCTTTCTGTTGATGTTCTTGATACCAAAAGCAGAGCCCAAGTCTCTGCAGTTAAGGCTTTTGTAATTCCTAGAGATTGATGAAGCAATAATTGTTCGTGCTTCGGAATCTCTGCAAATGAAACCCGCACTTGCGAAATCCGGATGCCCCCTGGCCGCCCCATCTGTGTTAATCTTAATCCAGTTCAAGTTTGGTGTGGACCATCCTACCGAATTTTTTAAGATCATTTTGGCATTTCTTGAGTGATTAATTACCGGTGAATCTCCTGGTAACACAGGAGGTAAGGATTCCATTGCCACGGAATATTGTTGTTGTTGGTTTTTCACCCAAGCTAGGATTTCTTCTGATGTTGTTTGCTTTTGCGGTAAATTAGTTCATTCCTGGCCAACCATAAGGTCCAGAATAGAAAGCAGACAGAAGAGATGACAAATACTGGTGTTGATTGTTGTACAATTTGGGAGATGGTTGTTTGAGGCGTTAAAGGACATGTGGGGTTATAGTTGGAGTTTGGTAAGGTTGATGGCTGAGTGAATAAGGTGTTCTAAGCTGAAGCCGCAATTGGGCAGTGAATTAGCAGGTGAGACGCTGATTCTTGACTAGCGTTTCATCTGGGGCATATGTCGGAGTTGGCCAGATGGATGTGATGCAGGAGAGAGAAGATTGGTAGACCCTCATTGATTGCTTTCTACAAGGAAAGATGATTTTTTGGTGGACACGATAAAGTCCACATGAATTTTGTAGGTGAGAGGAGGTTTTGAGTAGGTTGACCTTGGGTTAGACATTTATATCCCGATGAAGAAAATGTATATGAAAGTAATATTTGGACAAATTCAACGTCTTTTACATATTTTTGCTTATCCACTTTTAACGGGTTTTATTTCATATGTAACTCAATCAATAATATTCAAGGGTGAACAACGGATGGGTAATGCAAATTTGGTATCACCTTTATCCAATCCGTATAAATGGCGAATTGAGATTGTCACTCATATCCAATGCATTACGTATTGGATTTAACACTCCGGGTTGGTGGATGAGCGGACTGATACATGTGGATGACAGATTTAAAAAGGTAAATGAAAATAGGTGTAAATGTTTAATAAAAGTGATGAATTTTATAATTCAGATTATTAAAATTTAAGTAATTACAACATAACAAGAGTAACATAAAATATATGAGGTCTTCCAACAACAAAAAGTAAAATATTTAATGATACGAAGGCTTGCGATCAATCCAAAATTGGTGCTTCTGGAATGTATTTGAGGACTTCTAATGCATTTGCCTTGATGAATTTTTTGGCATCTAAATCTTGATTCTCGTGTGATAATTTTTCAAATTTTTGTTGGATTTTACTTTGGAATTATTGATAGAGAATAAAATGTAAATTTCCTATCCATAATGAAATAAATGATGATTTAATGCATGAAATACAGAAAAAAAAACACTAAGAGAACAAAAGAGGGAATCGTTGAATGGGGGAATTGGGGAACAAAAAACTATATATATTGGCCAGACCACATCTTAATCGGAGCGTATGTGCAATACCAGTATTATCTGTAGGATCGGGCATCCAACGGGTGAGTGATATTCCATCCGCGTCCAATTCGTGGAAATTTCTGGTTTCAAAAATACACCCGGGTCAAATCCGTCAAGAAGCGGATTGGGTATCCACCCGCCAAAACTCGAACTGGATCGGGTAAAATCCATGCATAAAGATGTTTTGCTCACATCTAACTGTATTTGATTTATGTGAGTATAAAAACAATCCAATAGTTACATCATGTATTAAGGGCTCTGAAGATATCATTATTATTTTCTTGGAAGATCCTAAATTATATTTAATGATATAACCTAAATCGGGATCAGTTACATGACAAACTTGGACTTACCGATTCAACAATCTTACAAACATCAGTGATAATTAAAAAGCTACAATAGATATTTCTCAACTAAGTTCTAACTGTCCACGAATCAATTACAAAGATAAAGTAACTAGTTTAAACGGTCATTTTTGGTTTGGAAACAAAGTCAAACATATTAAAGACCTATATTTAGCAGAAGCTAGGATCATTGAGAGATCCAACAATTTCTCAGGGTTTAGATCAAGAACACAGTAACAAAGGTAAAAAAAAGTGATCAGCATGGATCTGGATTGGTCTGAATCACTGAAAATTAGTTTGAATCGGCTTCAGAAACTCGGTCTTAAAACTGATTGTTTTTGTTGTTATAGATGTTGTTGAAGATAAAGAGGGTATTGAAGATGATCTTGCTGCTAAAGAAATCACCAAATCCGCTCAAGCTTAAAAGCAGATTAATCACTAGAAAAACATAAATGAGACTACTAAAAGAAAGATTAAGAGAGATTTTTGATATAGTTGATCTGCTCATATCGGCTTCTTTTGAGAAAATCTGAGCAGAAAATAGTTTCGCACGGATAGGGCTTTCATTTTTATTTTATTTTTTTTAGGAGTGAGAGGTGATATTTTCAAAAAGCAAAAAGTTGCTTATCAGATTTTCTAAAGTTCCAACGTCATATATTTTTCTTAAAAAAATTCCTAAAGAAAATACAATTTTTAAGCGGTACTTGATCTAAATAATGCAATCAGTATCAATTTCTAACCCGATACTTGATCCATGGATATCAAGGTTGGCATACTAATCAAGAGAGTTTTTCTTAGCCTATGCAAAAGGCCTATATATTTGATGTAGAAACATTGAGGAGCTCAGAATAGATAATAAAACCATGAAATGTGAGTCAGGGCGCTAACTAGATATGTTTAGTTAAACTCGATTACAGTTTGATTTATATGTTTATATTACAGTTTCTAAGATAAGTTATGTGAAGACTCCAAAACGAGATTCGGAAGATATTACTATCAATTGCGGCATTGTTAAATACTTTCCGGAGAAGTTAATTCCTTAAAAAATTCTTTTTTCATGGGGGTTGTGTTCATAAGCAGAGCCCCTCTGTTGATATGCTGAGATGCGGAGGTATCTTTATGATAAAGACTCTCTTAATTTTACCCTATTAAGTACTTTAAGATATCTCAGACTCCTATCCATTTTCTGAAGCACCATTTCATTTTTAGAACCAGGCTGATTGGGTGGGAAAATAATTAAAAAATTGCTCATGTATACGGTTATTGGGATATTTGGAAGGAGAAGAACATCAGATGATTTTGTGTAAAAAAGAAAGACATGTTTTGGATTTATTTTTCTTTCAAAATTGAGCTAATACTTTAGTGCTCAGATCAAGATGTGTTTAAATATATATTCACGATCACTTCTTATTAATAACATAAAGCGTGTGAGTTGTGAGTGTGATGTGTGTGTGCCGTATGTATGTGTGAGACTAATATGGAGAGGAGAGAATCGAGTCTGGGTATATATTCTCAAGTCTGTCATGTATCTCTATTATCTTTCTTTCAATCAATTTGATTAAACCGTAAGCAATGTAGATATCAGGATTTTCCTGTGTTACTATGGTATCAGACTCAGAAATCATGAATTTTTGAGGGTATCGATCCTAGCTTCCGCTGATTAAATCTTAAATTCTTTATCAATTTCTTCTGATGCTGCTGTTCTTCATCATCTTCTATTCAGGTGAAGATTCAAGGAGTTCGTACGGAGATTTGCTACTGGTGATTTCTTGGTGTGAGGTTTGGATTTGATCCTGATGCTTACTGCAACGTCGTCAATCAGGATTAAGCATGTATTTTGGATCTAAAATTCAGTTTTAGGGTTTGAGCTCTTGGTTATTTCAATTTCCTGTTGGTGTATGGATTGAAATCTCTTACCTCATCAACTATCATATGAATCTCTGCTGGTAATCTCGAATTTCATGTTTAGATTACTTTAGATTTAATCTCATGTGTTCAATTTCTACATCACTTGCTCAACTACATCCAGTTTTATCTTCAACTGCCTTATACATCATAATTAGCATGTGTTTTGCATCTAATTTCTTCATCAAGATCTGTTGTTCTTGTTCCCTGATGCCATGAGAGTAGGGCTGTCAATAATAGTTTGAAATCCGTTTCCGAGAATTCGAGATCCTATAGGATTTTATCCGTTATATCGGATGTCAAATTGGAATTCTTATCGGATTTTTTCCCCTTAACGTAACAGAATCGGATTAGACCCCATCCGATTGTTAAGTTCCGACATCCGATAACACATAAGAATGTACTAGTAATTTCCTACCCTTAGGATAAAGATGTTGACTATCAGAAATTGTATTCTTAGAAATTATCATAAATTATCGAAATTTATCGGAATTTCTAACCGGATTAGTAATTTTTAATATTTTTTACCCAAATTTTTCTTCTTCATATTTTTAGGAATTATCGGAAGTTATCGGATTTCCGATAAGTTAACCTATCGGGATCGGATTCAAATTTTAAAATTCCGTCGGATGTTACCGAATTTCGGAATTCCGATAACACTTAGCCTATCGGAATTGGATTGGTGAAAATCCGACGAAATTTCATCCGTTGACAGCCCTACATGAGAGTCTGAGCATGTTCTAGTCCACTACACCAAGGTCTAGTTAGGGCGAAAACTTAAAGTCGTTCCACTGATTGGATTCAACGGAAGGTTGAGAAGTTGTTGGTCTCAATTCTTATTTCAAGGCAGTCCTCACTAATGTGTTGAAGAATCTTGCGGTTTTAATGGTGTTTTTGCGATTGGACTTCGAACTGAAGTTGGTGAGTTACATTAAGTACAGATTTATGTTCTCTTTGATGAGTCTACATTCAATTTTGATATAGCCTGGTTTAGTTATCTTTTCATCTGTTTTTCCTTTTCTGTTGGTGAATAATATGGGTACTTTAATAAGTGCTTTCAATAAACTGTTTCAGCTTTGGTTTGCTGTTTTTGATGTTTCTTTGCTTGCGAATAATGTTATTTCAAGAAGATCCCAGTTACAGAGACTCGTGAGTTGTTGCATCTAATTTGTGCTGAATAATGCAAGACAATTGTCAATCTTGCTCATATATTGGTGTAACTCCATTTGCTGCTCTCTTATGTCATTGGTGTTTGCAAGAGTCAAGAACAATATGTTGGGTGTGCCTGCAGTTTCCAAGATCTTACTCTAACTTTTGTTCTCTACAACAACAACTTTTGTTTTATCTACTACTACAGCAGAAGCTGCCATCAGATAAGTGATTCTTCTCCTTGTTACTTTTGGCTTCATATTGGATTATCACTGCCACTGTTTCTGAACCAACAACTCCAGCTACTGCTGCTAGTGTAGATAAGAAGGTTCAGTTCTTGAATCTATTTGTTATTTGTGTTGGTTTGTCGAGGTTCTTGAGTACACATCATTAGCTACCGTCTCTTGCTACTTTTCCACGTGTTTAAATTGATGGAAGTAGCTATCATATGGTGTTCAAGGGTATAATACAGTTGCAGTTCACGTTAGGCTATTGGATTTGTGTGTGTGCGCTTCAATTGAGAGATTCACTGCTCCCAAGGCTCATACTGTTGGTGTTGTTCACCTTTCCACCATATATGTCTCTGCTATTTAGTTGTTGTTGCTAGTATGTAAAGGTTGTTGTCAGCTTCATGGAGAAAACAACTACTACTGCCACACATGTAATCAATTGTAGTGTACGAGTATCGTACTGCTTTTCTGCTTAGAACAACATCTCATACTTTCTTGCCTGTCTACACCATAAATCTCAATCACCATGGCCTGCAATGTTTCTGTCAGATTTGGTTTATCGACATCAATTGGAGTCCCTCAAGTATAGTTCACTGGAAAGCTTGAATACTTGTGAATGTGTCTGTCTAAGCATGTGTACAAGGTTGTTGAGCTGAGTTTCTTGTCCAATCATCCAACCTACTTCTCGTCATATATGTTTTATCTTTTTCTGGTGCTTAGATATCTACTTTCAGCAGTGCCTGGTACTTTCAGAATTATCTGTCTACTTATGGTTTATGCAATATGGTTCAACTGCACCTACTGACTTTTTCTGCACCAGTTATTTTTACACTACTGCTCCCATTTCAATTTGCTGCTGCATGCAACACTTACTTTTATTGCCACATCACCTGCTTATCATTTTACGACGACTGAGATTATATTTCTGATCACAAATTAGTGATAAGATGTTGCTGTTTTACACATTTTCTGTGCATGAAGCTGCCCAAAATGTGTGTGTGGTTCTATACTTCCTGTGTGCATTATTCTCTACACCAACACTTCTTATTCTGCCTACTTCTACTGCATCTCCTGCTACAGTCATGTTTCGTCAGCAACAACCACTACCAGCCTACTATATATATATATATATATATATATTTTATTATTTTTTTGTCTGCGAAAAGTCGTAACCGTGCCTGCAGCTTTTATTTCCCAACTTGGGTGTTTCTACTGTTGGTATTTACTGCTTTATTCCTTGCTGGTTTGTGTGTGAGTTGTGAGTGCAATCTCAAGTTGTCTTTTACAGACCACTTAAAGATTGAGGGAGTGTAATAACATAGAGCGTGTGAGTTGTGAGTGTGTTGTGTGTGTGCCGTATGTATATGTGAGACTAATGTGGAGAGGAGAGAATCGATTCTAGATATATATTCTCAAGTCTGTCATGTATCTCTATTATCTTCTTTTATTCAATCTATTTGATCATGTAGACACTCATTCATCGAATGTTATCACTTATTTGAGTGGGACGAGATTCTTAGCATATAATGCCTATGGAATGGCAGCGCTTTTAAGTTTCTCTAATGAATAAAATCCCAACCTTTTTCTTAAACAAGAAACAAATAGGAAAAAAAGAAAGCGTCTTTGTAGTTTGTAATCTTGTAGTATTAAATCTCTAGTACTTGTTAATTTAAAATAAAGCTTCTCTTTATAAAAATTAGATAAAAATAATTCATGGCTTGTAAGTTGTAACCATTTGATAGAGCTGGACGACATACTAAGCTGACACCCGCTCATATATGCGAAAAGGAAGTAGAATCGCAAATGGATCGAGCTCATGAATTGAATGCCAACTTGGGAAGTGTTTACGTTTCCCCCTAAGCTATGCAAGTAAGCAACAATCTCTTGGACCAAGGTGATTAGATTAGGTAAACGATGTTTCTTATTCTAGGGTTGATAGACCAGAAAGACCTAGACCCTGATCCCACGGGACCTTACACATTGTCACTCCCCAAAAATATGCATGATACTAATAATGATTTTGTTGACATATATAGCAAAGGCAATAAAGAGGATGGGTTGGAATAAGTGGGCTGCACTTGCAATAAAAAGGAGAGCGGGAAGCATCACACGGCTCTTCCTTCCTCCCACGAGAGTACATTGGCCTCCTTTTAATTAAAGAAATCTATTATATAGGGGCTTCACAAATCAATAAAAGGGCTTCATATATAAGACAAATAGGGTCATGTGTTAGTGAATTCAAAAACCCCATATCATTTATTTTTTATAATGGCTAAACAACCCTTGGTTTATTAGGATTAACTATTTAATTAGGTTAGATAATTTAGTTTTTAGATTAAATCACTGATATTGGTTTGTAGTTAACGATTCAACCAACCCGTTTTCTTTTCCCCTTTTTATTTTTTGAAGGCTAGGACAAAAACCAATTTCGTAACTGTAAACATATGTTCTTTTGCTGTCTACGACTAGGAAATAAAGAACTCCTAGCCGTAACTGGTTCTAAAGCTTGTTTACGGTTAGGAATCTATGAAACCTAGCCGTAACAGATGAAGATTATGTTTTCTCTTCATATCATCTTTACCAGCAGTACTATCCTTTTGATTAGTACATGTCCTATAACCAATAACAACAGTAAGACCATTCATCTTATTATGATCATCGGAGTTCTTATTCAGTAGGCTCTTCCTGTTGAGGTCCAATACGTGCACAAAATATGGAACCATATTTCGCTTTTCATATTGTGAATTGCCTCTCCAAATGTTCAATATAATCGTGTTCAAATGCTCTTCGATAGCCTCCTGCATGTATCATGTATGTATATTTAGAAAATTCAGGATAAGCTGCATTTATCATGTATGTATATTTAGAAAATTTAGGATAAGCGCTCTAACAAATAGCACAATAGATACTAAAAATGATTGGAAAAGCATCGTCCAATCGGCTAAAGTAAGATATATATAGTTCAAACCCATCCACTACTTCTTACTAACGTTGTTGATTTTAGTCGTTTGATCTGGCAAACTAAAAACTTCCAAGAAAGAATTGATTTTCTCAATAAGTTAAGCAACAAAAATTAGATAAAGATAGCTATATTAGATAGATATAGCTATATACATAAAGTAATATGGAACAAGACAAGGTACATCATAACTCTCCAAAAACTTGTTGACTGGCTCGCCACCACCAACTACAGATAGCAACAGGTGGATCATATTGACAAGGCCAAAAGATTTTCCAATACATATTCAGGATGAGGTATTACCTGTGCTGTAACATCTCATGGATGCTTATGACTCCCTAGGTGATAAGTGGCGTCAAGATCACGATGAGTTCTTGAAGCTCATGGTACATGATGGTTCTTTCATGCATGCTTGAAATTTTGCAGTGGTCGTCGGTATATATATGATGATCATAAAGCACTATCATTTGGGTCAGCGCAAGCAGCTATAACCTCAGTGGTCAGAAGAAACAAACGAAAAACTTCAGTCTCAGAGTTAACAGGCTCACATAATTTACATTAAAACAAAGAAATGATGATTACCCATGGTCTATGTGAATTCATTATTTTTCATAACAAACTGGATAATTTTGAGGTGTATACATAGACATGAAGAATTCTTATATAACATTTCATGATATAAATTGAAAATATGGAACAAAGGCAGATGTATGTATTATAATTATTATTCTACTTAACCCTTGTACAAACAATACTAACATTGGATACTAGTTAGGGATTAAACAACTTAAGAACTGGCCGCTTTTTCGTTTGTTTTCGATAATTGGACTTGGGTGCTGTCAACAACCACTTACCTCAACGGCTTCTATTCCCATATCCAGACATTGCAAGGCCTTGACAATCCAAGCCAACTGTATCTAATGTGCCTTGCTCAGGTCCCTCTGCTTATGGATAACATAATTGCAATAAGCATGAGACTATTGTAGATATATTTTCTCAATAAAATTAATATGATATACAATGATCTGAAGATGCTTATATTTCAATGCGACAATCCTTGATAAACTTGTAGCTCTAGCTTATCCAAGACCGATCATCTATTTACATGAAAAAAAATATACAAAACATAACATAACTCAAAACTACAAAACTTGTTCATGATTGAAAACCCAAAAAACATCAAACATACAAAACTGGCAACAAAAAATAAATAAATGAAAAACTAGATAACTTGTTCATAATTGAAAACCCAAAATTTAAAAATCATAGATGATCAAAGATTATTCACGGTTAGGTTCTGACTTAGTCGAATCTAACCGTAGAGTAATTACTGTTGGTTTATTCAGTATTAAACCTAACCGTAAAAGATCTTTGGACATCCAGGATTATTTACGGCTAGTTTTGCCTTAGTCTTAATCAACCGTAGAGTCCTTACGGTCAGGAAAAAAAAAAACCCCAACCGTGATGTATATGTAAACCCAACCGTAACACGATCAGAAATTGAAGACGATAGAATGTTTCGATTGAGGGGAAAAAATAAAATAAAAGAGGAAACGTGTATTTTTCCTACGGTTGAGGAGATGGAGAGGAAGAGGAGAAAAAGTTGATTCAGAATTAGGTTAGGTTTTGTTTAGTAATTAGGTTTTTAATTTTATATTTGATGAAGGTTATCTTAGACATTTGTGACTGTTTTAGGGCATCCCTTAACCAAGGTAGTTAATATCGCGTATCGGTCGCGTATCGGCCGGGTCCGATACACCTATACAAAAGATAATATCGTTTTTTATCGGTGATACATCATTTAATATAGAATTTCAAATAATTATAAAATCATAATAAAAAATAATAAGAACCATACACATATCTCAAATTTCCAAAATACAAGGTGATTTATTAGCCAACGTTGTGATTGTTGTCCCATTATGCCGGTAAATCTTTTTTATTATCCTTCATATTTATCTTTTATATTTCTCTGCCTTGCAATCGAAATATGGTTTCCATCTTATATCCTACCATATATTCATTGATTTTATTATATTATAAATATATTAGGGCTTTTTACCTTCTCCAATTGACATTGTACTTGTCTATAAAGACTAGATGCATGTTGATGAATTTTTCTTCTTCACGAAACCGATATTATCGGTGTACAAGTAAAACCGATATATCGGTCTGTACCGGCATGTACAACCGACAATATCATTCCGTCTTTGTATCGCCGATATTTTCGATATCGTATAGGTATTTTCCGATATCCGATAAAAACCTGTAATATCGGCCTTGATAAGCACATAAGTGTGACGCATTTTCACCCATAACTACATTATCTAGGACTCATTTTATTTCTAATAAAGTTGTTTTAAGTCTTTTCTAGGGAATAAGCTCTTGCGGCAAAATTGGCTCGAAAAGTTGATTTTGGCACCCCCGGAGGGCATTTGCTATGCGGACTCTCACTTTGGTTAAGGGGCACCTCAATTACTAAGGGGTACCTTCTTTACTGTTTACACCCCATTGGTTATTCGGCACCCACGGATTTGGTTAAGGGGCACCTTCTTCTTCATTTCAAAAATCAGTTTTGGCGGGAAAGTTTTACAGGCGACTGGCAGAATTAGGGTTCACCTTTTGTACGAGATTTCATGAGATTCAATAACAGATTTTTGTTGGATCAGCTCAATTCAGATAGACAGGGATGGTATGGGCTTTGGAATCAGCTAAAATTGGCTGCATAATCCATTCGGAGCAAGACAGTGGAGTTTAATATTCACGGGATTTTTCAACATAATTTGGTCGGATTCTGCATTGTGATTTGGTCGGATTTGTTGCCTGTTTTGGATTGATACCACCCTGTTACGACCAAACAGGATTGGTAAGAGCTTTAAATTCGATTGAAGTAGAAGATTTCACATAATCTCGACAAAACAGGGCAAGCTCTCTCGGGAAATTTTCTGAGATATTTTGGGAAGGTTTGTATGTGTTTCCAGCGTGCTAATCTTCTTATGGAATGTGTATGAGTCTGTTGAGAGTATGCAGAGTACATGCAGACGCGTGAAGGAGTTGAAAAAAGGAAATTATTCCCGTGACTATGAAGTAGAGAATAAGAGTAATCAATTAAGATTATATGGAGTTATTGTCGAGTATTTTGGTCTCTGAAGAGTATATAAAGGGTTCTGGTGTATCATAGGAAGGGGGTGGAGAGTTGGGCGCAGTTAGGAAGAACCAGAGAGTCGAGAAATCAAGTGGCAGAAAAACTCCATTTTCTGTTGTTGTGAAGAACACGAAGAACATAAGACGCACGCCGAACCGTCGTTTTACAACAGTGACAACGACAATTGCTTGTGGGTCGTATTGCTACAGTGACAACAACACTTCAGTTTTATCGTTCTCTGTAACAGCTCGGTTTGTAACAAATAAAAGTGTTACAAACCCGGTTTTATTGTTTATCTCCCATTTCATTATTGTGAACACCATTTTTGAGCAATAAAGATGAATTTTGAGCGTGTTTCCATGATGATGAGCTAATTCTCGCGTAACCAAGGCACGGAGGAAGCTATTTATGCATGCATAATTGGTAACTATTCTATTTTTCTCTAATTTGTATTTTATAATTCACTCAATCACTACTTTGTAGAATTTTAATTGTTTGCATTATTTTCTTAATTAGTTGTGATTCAATTAGATAGGTTATACTTTGTTTAGATAATCTATGCTTAGGGAATACAATTAATGTTTGAGAATATGCCTGATTATTTGTGAATTAAGAAATAAGAGATTTTAAAGATAATTAGAGTTTTGGAATTTTTACCATCATTCATTCATGTGTAATAGTGGAATCTAGTGTCTTGGTTATTTTCAATCTTGAAATCAAATTTGGAATTAAATTTTCTCTATTTTTAGTTTAAATAAGTCTAAAATCAATTACTTTCACAAGTCTCAACGAACCTTTTACTACAACAAAGTTGAAATCACATCAGGCCTGTACAACCGATATTGACTACCTTGCCCTTAACCAATTTTTCAGTCACTAGGAATCCAAGTGAAGCCCCTCTATTGGAATGTGACGCCCCAATAATAGCTTTCAAATTAAAACCAAATGACATTCCACACGCACACACAACTTAAATTGATGAAGCTTTTGGATAATTAATAACACTGAATTGCTAATATTTATCTCACCATATGACATTATTAAAAACAGAAATGCTAACCTTACTGAGGGTTGGGTCATGTCAGTTGTCCGCATAAGATAGACTAGAAAGCCATCCCTATTAAAACCTATTTGGATACGCATCAAGAAGTCAAACAAGTGGTCAATTTGGATTATAAAATTTTAAAACGACTTCAAAAAGCAAAGAAAAATTAAATTTCTTATGGAAAAACAAAAACACTTACAATTCTGATATCCAAATACGTCATTAGTCTTCAGTTAGCGTAGCACGGCTATTGGAAAAATACGCATCCAAGTTGGCTTACCAGGTTTCCCTAAGCGACATTTAAGTCTTTATATAATGAGGTTAAAGAAAAACTCGCCAGTTATCAAAAAAAATTCAAAGTCAATTAAGTGCCTTCAGCACGAAATGCACAAGTTGTTGAAACATAATTCAAAAATATCTTGCAACAACAAAACAGTCAGCCGCCTGTGCACAGCAGCTGAAATCCTTAATGCCACCAAGCCGCCTGTCCACAGCAGAAATCCTTAATGCACCAAAAATCCGGAAAGTTGCACGCAAACAATTCACTTTTTTTTTTGCATCGCATCCTTTTGTTGGCACGTGCAGCGTGCTTTCTTATGTCATTCGATTACTTCACCTTTCCTTCTTCTCCCCCATTCTCTTCTCCCCTTTCCCAATTCAATCCCAAATAGAAAAAAAATCAACCAATAAACATTTCCATTAATAATACAAAAACTATTAGAAAAAGAAACAAAGACAATAAAAGAGAGAGATATTTACACAGACATTACCACACACACAACCCATAATTTTAAAAAACTAAAAAACATTACAGAACAAAAAAAATCACAGAAGAGAGAGACAGAAAACACCACCACCCCCCCACCACCGCCACCACCACTAACACCAACACAGAAAACCAATAGAGAAATCAATACACAGAGAGCTTATGTAAATTTGTGATGAGTTATTTGATTTTGTGTTAAAAAAGAGATGCATCCAGCATATAATAGAATATCAAGTAGTGGTCATAACTCACCATCACCACCACAATCACCATTAAGAGGTTCACCAAGATTAAGACATACAAGAAGCAGCAATAATAAAGGTAGTGGTAAATTTTTACCACCACCGAAAACATTTGCACAGAGAATCGCATGGATCCTATTGTCTGTTCTTCTACGTCGTCAAGGAGTTTTTCTGTTTGCTCCTCTTATTTATATTTCTGGGATGCTTTTGTATATGGGTACCGTTTCGTTAGATGTTGTTGTTCCTGATATCAACTCTCGTCCTCCTCCTGGTTCTGTGTATCGTTCTCCTCAGCTTTATAACAAATTACGGCCTGAAATGGATGCTGATAATTTCTCTTCCGATGCGGTTAGTATATTTCTCTTATTTCTTAGATCTGAAATTTCTATGACAATGCTTGTTTTTTTGGATTATTAGGATCAAACTTACCTCAAAAGGGGAACACATAAAAAACCTAATTCCCTTAATTTTTTAGGTTTATGATATTGCAATGCCGAAATGCTTATTATTTTGGGTGGAGTTTGGGTCGAATTTCTTTCCTGAGAAGTAATTGTGCTTCAATTTAGCTTTGTAGGATTCATGGGATCTACTTGCTGTATAACATGGTGCAATTGCCTGTAAACGAATAAGTCTTTTACTAGAGAAACTATATGAGCATACCCTTTGCTAGTGGTCTTGATATAGGAATTTGGTTTATCTACAAGTTTCTTTCTACTCTACCAATTACTACGATTTGTTGGAGTTCATTTTTTTCATAAATGTTTAACTGAACTCTCTATCAAAATCACGCCTCAATGTGGTTGATTAGAGAACTGGTTACATAAGAGGCGATGGGATAAACTTAAAAGCTTTGGGTTTTCTGTATCTATATAAAACGATACCTTTCTTTAATAATTGGATATCAGATGGGAAAGAGAAGAAGGTGTTGGGATTTGTTAAGGTTGTGATGGGGCTCAGTTTTGCAAATGGGGGGTTGTTTTAAGTTTAAGTTTGGTTTAGTGTGAGATTCTCTTTAAGAGTAGAATAACATGGGGTGTATAGTTGCATATAGTTGGGATTGGAGCCCATAACTGAGTTATGCAAATTTAATGTCGTGATGCATCAGCTTACAGCACTGCAGGGTGGAGGTTGTTTTTATTTATCGACCACATTCGGGATCTGTAATTGATTTTTTTTGTCCACTGGGAATCTTTTCAATCTACTCAATTCTGTTCTTTACATATGCTGCATTTTTGCTGCCTTCAAAAACTGATCCTTAAGCATTTTGTGACCGCAGCCTTGACTTTTTGTTCCTCTTCGAATATAGTTTGTTTCTTCATCTCTTTCTAAAAGCAAGCTAATGATTCTTTGTAGTTAGCAACAGTATGGAGACACCCTTATAAAGGTGGTGAGTGGAGGCCGTGTATAAACAAGTCTGAAGAAGGTATGGACTAAGTATGCTACATAAGCTTTGAATTTCTTCTTGTGATTATCTTACTTGGATGGATGGGTTTCCCCTCCCAGAATATTTTATTAAGATTGTCATGGCTATTGTAAAGCTATTTCGGGTTCCATAGGTATCGGTTTAGAGTTGAACTACTTTTCTTGCATAATGTTGGTGCTAATTTAATACTGGAGGCATTTTATTGTATTAATGGATTTTGTTGCTGTGAAGCATGCTATGTAAGCAGTAAAACATCTTCTGCTCAAGTACGGTTTTTCGACATTCTTATTTTTGTCCGATGGTTGTGATTTTAAAAGAAAATGTATGATGTGGCTCATGCTATGTCCCTAAATCGCGTCTTAGAACATTGCTGTTACACTAGTGTTGTGTACTTCTTTGTGACTTTGTCCACTCCAGGACTCAGCTTCCAGTGGAAGATCTATTGTACTTGGTATCGCACATTTAGTTCTGTCAACCGCATAATATTACAGGTGTATGGGTCAAATATTTATCTCTGGAACACCAATTGCTTTTTTCCTCCCTGCCTATCTGATTTGCTTTTCTACTAGTCTTAGTGCTGTCACATTATGATCATCTGTTAATGACAACATTAACATGGGGTTATCTTTTTTATAGGTCTGCCTGAATCAAATGGTTACATTTATGTCGAGGCAAATGGTGGCTTAAATCAGCAAAGGACATCGGTTTGTTCTTATTTCTCAATCACTCTGCAGTTGTTTAGTTTAAGCCTTCATGTATAGTCTGCGTATGAAGCTTGTCAAACAAATTGTGTCTTATTTGTGATGCAATTACTGTCTCTGAGCTGCAGATAGGCAATGCAGTTGCTGTTGCGGGCTATCTGAATGCAACACTTGTAATACCCAACTTTCATTACCATAGCATTTGGAGAGATCCTAGGTTCGTATTGTATTTGAACCTGAACATGTTTAAGTAGTTTAATCTTTATTATTTTGCTTACATATAAACCTTGTTTCACCTATTTGGCTTATCAGTAAAAATAATGTCTCTACAGCAAATTCAGTGATATCTATGATGAGGAGTACTTTATTCAGACCTTGAAAGGTGATGTAAGGGTGGTTAATAAGTTACCAGGATATATCATGGAAAGGTTTGACCACAACATGAGTAATGTTTACAACTTCAAAGTAAAGGCTTGGTCTTCCATCAAGTATTACAGGGAGTCGGTTCTTCCTAGGCTACTTGAAGAACAGTGAGTTAAATTTCCTTTTTTTTAATATTTTTTTTCATCAACTGCTCGTATCTGAATACTAATTGTCACATTGTCCCCTTTGTAAGGAAAAGCAAGCTAAATTTCATTTCTTTTTTAATTTTTCCGTTGTTAATGAACCGGCTAAACTGAAACACATCTGCTTCTCTAAATGGACAATTCAGGTTTATAAGAATATCTCCTTTTGCAAATCGGTTGTCATTCGATGCTCCTCCAGCTGTTCAGAGGCTTAGATGCTTGGCAAATTATGAATCATTGAGGTTTGCAAATCCGATTGCAACTTTGGCAGAAAGTTTGGTCGAAAGAATGAAAGAACGCAGTGCTCACAATAATGGAAAATATATCGCAGTTCATCTCCGTTTTGAAGAGGTTAAATTTGCAAACTAGATGAGCGTCTTTCAATGATTTTTGGTAATGATTTTACTTCTGAGAGTATCATCGGGAATTTGATAGTAACCATCAATATTCTCTGGTAACATACAGGATATGGTTGCCTTCTCTTGTTGCATATTTGATGGAGGGGAGCAAGAGAAAAGTGACATGAATGCCGCCAGGGAGAGAGGTTGGAGAGGAAAATTTACTAAACCTGGTCGTGTAATCCGTCCTGGATCAATCAGGATTAATGGGAAATGTCCACTTACTCCTTTGGAGGTAATGCCCCTTTCTGTTGTACAGTCTCTTTCCATCTACTTCAATTTTAATCAAATGTTTTCATGCTCAGATCCAGTTACATAAGTGTATATATACTAACACAATAAATATTCTGTAAATATTTTATGGTTTTGACAGAATTTGAATTCCCAAGGTGATTCTCAGAACATTATAATTGTTAAAACATGATAAGACCTAGTAATTGGGAGCTGTTTCTAAGTTTTAGTCCACACTACCCTGCTAAAAGAAATAAACTTGTTACTTTTCTGTATAATCACAGATTTTTATATTGTTTTTTATTCCCGTCTAAGTAACCACACATGTTCATGTTCCCTGTTTACTACATGATCTCAGGTTGGCTTGATGCTTAGGGGCATGGGTTTTGATAATAGCACATCCATCTTTTTAGCATCTGGAAAGATTTACAATGCTGAGAAAACCATGGCACCACTTCTCGAAATGTTTCCTCTATTACAAACAAAAGATATGCTTGCATCAGCTGAAGAACTCTCCCCCTTCAAGGTTAGGCTTCCTACTTGCTTCCCTGGTGTCAAACTTAACAAAACTAAAGATCTTTGTCAATGTCCTCGCTCTAATCTTGTTCCTGTTTGTAGAATTTTTCTTCGAGGATGGCTGCTATCGACTACACTGTTTGTCTCCATAGTGAGGTGTTTGTGACAACTCAAGGTGGGAATTTCCCTCATTTTCTAATGGGGCATAGGAGGTACTTGTTTGGTGGACACTCGAAGACAATTAGGCCTGACAAGCGAAAATTGGCGTTGTTGTTTGATAATCCAAATATTGGGTAAGTATCCAACATGTAGGCAGACTTATGTTTCATTATTTGCTTATTTGAGATACCAGTTGTGAAATCTGGGTTCTACTTAATTCATATATATGGTTGTAGTTTTTTTTTTTCTCCACATCTTCTCTTGTAGTCATCTTACTAGTATTTGGAGGCCGCTACTCTTTCCTCAAAACGAGAAAGAGAAAAGAATAAGTTTACGTGGGTCCTGCCAGACAGAATTATGCATGAGGTTTCAGTTGTATTTATTAAATGAAGAAATTGATCTCACACGTCATGGCAGTAGTGTAGGAACGGACACCGAAGACTCTTTTTGGTGATCATGAAATGAGTTTGTTGATCTCTTAAAAAGCTTCACTCATCTTTGCATAGTCTCTCCCATACATTCATATAGAAGCAGAAGCTTTAATGCTTGCATTCCTCTTTCATTGTTTGTGACTTTGGCTTCTGTTTCTAATTTCACTACTTTAAAGGTCCAAGGAACTAATTTGTTATAAATTTAGGGCCGCTCAATATGATATTACATTTATCTGTGTGTATGTCATCTCTTGTAGTCTGTCAGTCTTATTGTTCTAGATTATCAAGTATTTACATAGACCTAATTTTGACCATCAGAGAACTCAATGTTTTTGACAGATGGAAGACCTTCAAACGCCAGATGCTGAACATGAGATCTCACAGTGATTCAAAGGGAATTGAGCTCAAGAGACCAAATGACTCCATATATACATTCCCCTGTCCAGACTGTATGTGTCGTGTGAACAAAACAGAAGAAGTTAAACCGCAATCGCCTCCATGATTTTTCTTGGGAAAAAATGATAGGATATGATTGATTTGCCTCGATTTTCCTGTATCTTGGCGTGAGCCATGTCATTGTTGACCCCCACAATATTGCATTGTTGTAATTCTTTCATTTTTTTTCACGTATGGTGGGATACACTGCGAATTTTGGATCTTCGAGGAATTTGTTGAGAGACAATCATCCTCGATGGAAGGCAGAGTACATCACCCCCATTGTGTATAGTGCTGTTTGGATGTGAAAATAGAAGAACAGAAGAGAAGAGACATCAGCTGCTGGCAGGAGAAAGAGAGCTACTTGGGACTTTATGAAGTGAAGAAAAGTGAAGAAAAATCGAGTCTGCTACGATAACTGGTGCTGTATCTAACAATTGCTGCTGACATGTGCTATTCATTTTTTACAGGCTTGTATATTTAGTCTCTTCTTTTGACAGTATCATATGTGAAGACTGTAAAGATAGGGATGAACTGAACTTGTGTACATGTAATCTCACTCACAATCAGATTATTTTTTGTTAGTCAAATGTGATTCATTTTTCTACTGTGCCATCATTTTTCTTGTAGTTCCCTGTATTGTTGATTAATCAAGTTTTCTTTCTTGTTCTGAATCTTAAACACCTAATATCCCTGTAATGCTTTGTACCGGTGTTCATTTCTTTTCAATCTCCCGTCAGTTTATGACTTTGACTCTCTCTTTCAGTTGGGAATTTGTATATTATTCCATGTTTGTACTAACAGCGCGTTCGGTTCAAAGTTTTGAAGGCCTAGGAATTCAATTATGGGATAATCCTCTTCCCAGAATTGAATTCCAAAGAATGGATTCCTTAATCAAAATAATAGCGTTTGGTTCAGCTATTTGAATTACATAGTAATCCAAATTATCAAATCACTTTAATACCCCATCCATCCACTTCTTCTCGTCTCTCCACAGAACCAAACCTAAACGTCTCCGACCCTATTTCTTCAATCTCATCATCATCCCATGGTCACAATTACAATCAAATGAATTAATCAAAATCTACTTATTAATAAGGTAAAATCAATTCTATCTAATTCAATTTTTGATAAACCACCACCACCATCACCACTAGCAGGAACCAGCACCCTCACCGCCAGCAGCAATCACCACCATCACCATTAGCAACTACCACCACCATCGCCACCTGCAGCAACCAGCAGGAACGCCACCACAGGCTCTCAGCACCATCGTCAATATTCGATCAGTAGTTTTATTATGAGTGACCATTTTGACATTTCATGTTAATTACCCTCAATTCCCCTGGAAAGCAATTCCTTTCCACTCACGGACTGATGTAATTAAAAACGAGCTTTTGGGGGGAATTGGATTCTGTCGGAATCGGATTCTGGATTCTACTACCATGTTCGTTTCAGGGAATTGGACAGATTCCCTCGGAATTGAATTCCTGGACTTTGAATTCCCTGAACCGAACGCGCTGTAAGTTTTAAATTCCACAGAACTGAAGTGAAAATAATATTTCTTCTAGGGGGATTGTGAAGACAACCTGAAAGTTTCTTCACTAGCTTGTAATAATTGGTTTAATAATTGGTCATATGTGGAGGTGAATGCATGTCGATCCAATGGTTTGCATGTGCCATGTACCACCCATTTTCTTTTCTTAAGCTGAAAACCAGCGGAAAACTAGAACCTAACAGAGGGGTAGGCACTTGAGATATTACATATTTCTGGGGGTGGAACATGAAACCAATCCCCAGTCAAAAACATTTTTGGCAGCAGCCTTGGGAAAAACATCAGTTACACAGTTAGCCTCTCTGTACCTGTGAATTTACAGAAGAACAAAATGAAGATTGTTGCTCTCGGATGTCGGTAATCAGCCATTCCAAGTGCCAAGGTGGGTTAGAAATCCCTGTACACTAAGAGAATGTGCATTCTCCCGCATAAGAGTTTGATACTCTCAAGAGTATTTTTGATGGCAAAATTAAAAATCCATTGACAATTTGATGGCAGAATTAAAGAATCCATTGACAATATATATTGGAATGTTTAAAAACAAATTGATTGCGTACAATCTGAATATGCCATAACAGATAACAAAGAAACGTACTCCAGTTCATGCCATCACCAACTTTTCTAAGGAAACAAAACTCTCTTTAAGCCAAGATGGTCTAAAGGGTTTAAGAGGAATAAGAATTCCCCACTTGAGATAAAGTTCCTCCGACACAAGACACATACCGGAATGGCATAAAACATGCGAACATCCCTGACCATAAGCTTGTTAAGGCAAACTTGCCAAACAAAACATCTGTTTTTTGTGAGGACTAGAAGATGCCAAATGAAGTACCACTCCTTGTTATAATCATAACTACTCAAGAGATTGTTGGTAAGAAAATGGTAGGAACTTTTAACAGTGACCTCCCAAGATGAATGGTTACTCCCAGAGCGGAGCCAAGGGTTGACTAACCATGGCTCTAGTCCCCTAACTAAAATTATAGAAAAGTTCTTGCATTTTTATAAATTTTTTTGTCCCTCTTTGAAAAAAGGTTTCTGGTCGTTGGTTACTCCGAATTTTTTCGTCCTTAGCAGTGGAAGATAGAGGAATCGGAGTAGAGAGGATGTCTGTACAAGAATCAACTGGTAAGACATTGTAAATTTCAGACAAATTCCAGCTGAAATCAGTTTTTTTTTAGTTTTTTTTTTATTATTATTTAAAGAAGGATAAGATTTATCGTGCTTGATTTGGTTCAAGAAATTAGGAGAGAATCCTACCGAAGTATAAGAGATGCCCTTTTTACGAACATGTTTAGCTAAAACATCATCACACTTATTAGCAAGTCTTTTGGTATGCAAACAAGACCAACTCTCAAAGAAACATAATGTCTTCAATTATCCCTCGTAGCTCCCATGGAACATCAGCTTTTCCCTGGATTTCTTTGACAAGAGTTTGATAACCTGATTCAATGATGATTTTTATAAATCCCATCCGAGTTGCTAGCTTCAGGGATTCCAAGACTGCTAAGCTTTCCAAATATTCAGAACCCATTGCACCATTGAAGCCGATACATCGTGAACCTAAATATATACCTGCAACATCACGAAAGACCAGACCATAATCTCCAGATTTGGTAATTTGACAAAAGGAGCTAGGAAGCATCAGTATTTATCTTGGAAAAAACCCTATCAGGTGGAGACCTGTAGTTACCTAACATCGGTGAGAGGCTAGAGATGGGATTATAGGGTTTTGAAAGTGAGTTTCAGGAGGTTGAGCACGAATAATCTTCACCTAAACCACGCACAGTGGTCATTCAAAGGCTGCTTCAGTCACAGGGATGGAGGTTTAGGGCTGGTCTTAGGGAGGGAAGCAGATGAAGAGAGAGATCAGATAATTCTAGGGTTTGAAGAAGAATTACTCTGAGAGGCTATGAGAAAGATGATTGTAGCTTTGGAAAATAGATGACCTATTTATAGCTGAATTCTCTAATCTCAAGTCAGTGAAGATAAGGATTGCTTTCCATGCCGTGCGGAACAATTCTCCCATCTCTTCAGGAATAGGGATAAACTAGGTTGAGTTTATCTCATTATTCCACCGCCTTTATTCTCTTCTACGGTGAGAAATAAGCCGGGTATTCCTCACACGTGCCGTAGACCACCAGACCAAAACCCTAATTGATATCCCCCTATTTGTGTGAAGCTGAGTCAGCCTTTGTGATGATGTGTTGAGAGAGAAATATTCTCTTTAGTCGATTTGGCCAAGATAGAGAGATATTCTCTGATTTGTGAGAATGACTAGGATGATTCACGTGAAAAGGAATGAAATTCTTCAGGAATCGTGTGCAGAGTGTGAGAGGAGCTGAGGCTGATCTCCATCTCTCCATGGCCGGTCACATATGTCATGTGAAAACTGTATTATTGCTTGTGGGTCCCTTTGTTGAGCATGCGGAGCTTAACCACGTTTTTGGATAGCCATGTATAGTTCAGGCTCAATTTACTAGCCGTGAGTGTATTTGAGAGGATGAAAAATAATCTTGAGCACTAGGTAAGGCGTGTGCCTATCATGTGAATCTGTCCGAGATTTTGAGGAGAGATTTGAATCTCTTCGGGATTTTTGTGAAGAGATTTGAATCTCTCAGAGATTTTACGGACGGCTCAAAATCTCTCCGAGATTTTGCAGAGAGATTTGAATCTCTCCAAGATTTTACGGACGGCTCAAAATCTCTCCGTGATTTTGCAGAGATATTTGAATCTCTCCAAGATTTTGCGGATGGCTCAAAATCTCTCAGTGATTTTGCAGAGAGAATTGAATCTCTCCGATATTTTGCGGACGGCTCAAAATCTCTTCGAAGATTTTCTTAACGGATCCGTATCTCTCTGTGGTCAGCTGGGACTCAGCCTGGAGAGAGAGAAAAAGGCTTTGTACGCCCAATTAATGTCTCTGCGAGACTTTGGCTCACTTGTCTTTGACCAGCGTATCTTGCAGAGATGTGCTAGGAATCTACTCTATGTCCATATGATGAGCCAACAAGACCAGTGTATCTCGAAAGGATGTTCTAGGAGTCCATCGAAAGGGCTCAGAGGAAGAATAACCAGCATATCTCGCGGGGATGTCCTAGGAGTTATCCGGAAACCTCAGTAAGTCGAGTCAGAGCCTAGAGGATACATGACCAGTGTATCTCGCGATGATGTACTAGGAATCAGTCCTTGATCTCAAATAGGGTGAGTTGTGCTTACAGGAGATATGTATATCTCCGCTCTGGGTCATAAGTCCGCTGGGGACATATTTACGCATCTACAGAGCCTACATGACCAGCAGCATCTCGTTGAGGATGTATACTAGGAATCATGGCATCACAATCAGCTACATCTCGCGAAGACATGCTGGAATTGTGGCTGTTCTGGTTCATAAGTCTGCCGGGGACGTTTTACGCTCTACAGAACCTACGTGATCAGCAGTATCTCATTGAGGATGTGCGCTAGGAATCACGACATCACGACCAGCAGTGTCTCGCGGGGACGTATACTAGAAATCGTGGCTAAGGATGCCTTGAGGGCCAAGGGCTTAATCTCTCCCGTGAGAGTTGAATTCGGTCTATAGGGTTGAAATGATACTTTTGTCCCTTATCCAAATTTCACCATCTACAAGACCATTTAGGGTTAACTGAAACTATGATAGTGTTGGTTTTTGGTTTATGCACTGACTCAGAACTGTGTAGCAATGTATTTATGTTGTTTAAGGTTTGTTGAGGTGTCGAAAGCTTGTAACTGAAGACCGTATTGTACATATCTTTCCAGAGAAACCAGCTAATAACAACCATCCTTGCAATCATCCAATCCTTTGTAGAATACCATTGAGTGTCAGAAAATCTATAGCCAGCACTAAACCATATCGCTCTCGCTATAGGGAATTCTAAGATAATATGCATTGTAGTTTCCGAAGAACATCCGTATCTGCTGCAACTAATATCATCTTGAGGCAATCTTCTGCCGATTCTTTCATTCGAAGAGATAATGCCTTTAACAACTTCCAAACAAAAATTTTAACTCTATGGATTATATCTGTATCCCGAATCTGCTTCAATATATTGTTTGAAGCTAAGATATTCTGATTTTGACCATTATGATACTGGTTAAATTATGTTTGGAAGGCACATCCGGAGGTATATTTATGCTCAATACCACGGATTGAAAATACTTACATAAACTACCACGATCTTTCTAATATGCCGGAGCCGGGTATTATCTAATTAGCGAATTCCGAATGTGTCCCAAAGAATCTGTCGCACGTATGTCGCGGTTCAAACATAATATAAATGAGGAAAGTACTGCATTTTACCATACCGTTTCTCTTTCTTCAAATATCGGGCGAGTATCTCCCAATAGATCCTTCAAACCCTAGTTCTTTTGGTGCAAATTATACCACGATATAGGTGCTTTCACCCATCAAGTTCATTAAACGTAAGCTAAATTCCATCCCTGCCGCGACCACAACTCTAATTTCAATGAATTTGGGTGTTTTCCTAATTCTAATTTCAATGAATTCGGCACTGGTAAAATCTTTTCTTTAAACTTATTTTAACACTCGCCCAATATCTGAATCCATGGATTTTTCATGGTTATTTCAATTCTGGAAGTAATAAATTACTAGTTATTTCGTTGTTTTATACTTATTTGTGTGTTTATTTTAGAATTGGAGACACAATTCCATGAGTTTTTCATGATTATTTCAATTTTGAAAATAATAAATTACTAGTTATTTCTTTGTTTTACACTTATTTTAGTGTTTGTCGCTGAATTTACTTTGTTTTGTCTAGACTATGGTTTAGACCATCATCTTGAAAAAAAAAAAAAAAACTGTTTATCCTTTTAGATACTGACCCTAAAAAACCATATATCTTAAATACAAATTTTTATTCCTTGACATTTAACCCTGTTTAATTCTTTGCAAAATTAAGTATGTATAGTTCTCAAAACAAACCCACTGAAACTTTGAACCGGATTGAGAGTGAATGTTGTGTCATGTAGAGAGTGAATTGATATAATGGTAAATTGATTGCTTATCCATGGTGTTGGGGGCGAGTTAGTCAAACATAAAAATGGAATGCTATTATGTTAAGTTGTGGTATTTTGTGTTTCGTTAACTTCTATTGTGGTACCAAATGTCATTGGCCCTACTGATACTTCATGTTGTATAAGACTTCATAAGCCGACTTGACCGAGAGTCTACCACTTCTGATTCTTATTTATATCATTTTATCGTCAATATGAAGATGAATTCTTATTTTTAGAATCTTCTGAGATGTAGCTTGATCAAATAGACAGTATATATGGTCCTGCTTCCGGCTCTTATTTTTCTCAAATATAAGTTCAGAGACACAAGAATAACTACAGGATTATTTGCACTATTTTATGGAGAAGGTGGTTGGTCTAGAGTAGGAATGCCAGATAAGAATATGTTTTTCGTCACCAATAGACCAAAAACTGTATTGATGGATAAACTGAAATTCAGAACTGATAATCTTCCAAGACCAAGTTGAGTTCGCCTATTTAGGGGCATGAAAAAGTGATTTTATTTTTTTTGAAATACTTTGCCTTTAGATATCCACCCCAAAGACTATTCTTAACCGTACAGAGTCTCCAAGCAGACTTTGCAAGTAAGGCATGATTGAAACATTTCATGTCTCTGAAATTCAGTCCTCCATCAGTAGTTATTCTAAACACTTCGGTCCAAGCAATGATATATTAACCTTTCTTCTCGGGTTTATTCCACCAGTAATGAAATCAGAAATAGTTCATTTTGCTTATGATATCTTCCGGGATTTTTAAAGAACTCATTTGATGTAAGAGAATGGTACTTAAAACATTCCAGTCTGTCGAGATGAGTCTCCTTGGAACATAAGCAGATTGTAGATGTGAAATTACCCTATCAATCAAATACTACATTCTTCTTGCTATAATCTTAGAGATAAGTTTATAGGAGGTATTGTATAGAGTAATATGCCTATAATTTATAAGAGAATATGGAGTTTTGCTTGAGATTGTAGTTTCACATTCCATATTGATAATTTTCTTTGCATATTACCGATAAGAAAATTAAATGAAATTTGTTTTATTTTGTTTAAGAAAAGAGGGATATGAAGATATTTTTCTTGAGGATTCATCTTCTTGACATGAAGCAATCTTGTAATATTAGCAGCAGCAGAAGGACTAAGATTCTTACTGGAAGAAATACTTGATTTTTGGTAGTTCAGAAGATGACCTGATGCATTGCTGAAAGCTTGTATATTCTTAGAGTATTTACTACTACCAGATTGTATAAGAGCATAAAATTTCTCCCCAAAACCCATTTTACTCATAACTTGAATAATGAAGTCCTATTCCAGTCTATCGAGATGAGTCTTAATGGACCATAAGCAGATTGTAGAGGTGGAATTACCATATCAATCAAATACTTCATTCTTCTTGCCATAATCTTAGAGATAAGTTTATAGGAGGTATTGTATAGAGTAATATGCCTATAATTTGTAAGAGAATCTGGAGTTTTACTTTAGGAAACCAACATCAATCTTGTTTGGTTGATCTTTTTGATGATGAAACCAATAATGGAAAAAAAAATCGTACTATACATACAATGTCATCTTTACTGACATCCCACTACGACAAATAAAACCCTGGTGGAAACCCATCAGGGCCCGGTGCCTTCCATGGCTTCATACTCTTTAACGTATCAATAATCTCTGCTTGTAGGGATAGACATCAACCTATCATTATTTTGTGGAGTAATAATGCTTGTAACATGCTTCAAGAAATCCTCATCAGAAATAGGATTGGAGGTTGTACTGATTTCTTGAAAATGTTTAGCTAATAGGGTAGACAAAGTACTCGTATTTGAACACCAAATACCATTCTTGTCTTGCAAGGCATCAATTCTGTTTCGAGATCTCTGTCTTTTTGCACTTGCATGATTGAATTTAGTGTTGTTTTCTTGTCCATTCTCGTGAAAAATTTGTCCTTATTTTTCTGCATGCAAAAATCTTTTTTAATCTCCTCTCATTTATTTATTTCAACCACAACTTTATGAATGTCCTCTGTAATATCTTGTGTACCAGCTACCAGATGAAGCTTGTCCAGTTGAAAATCAAGAGCTCTGATATTTGGTATCAATATGACCAAATGAATTCTTGTTCCATAAGCTAAGAGTCTTTCTGGTCATATGTAGCTTGTGGTTCACATTATAAGCAACACTACCTTGGATATTGTCTTCCCAGGCTTTAATAATCTGATCCTTGAAAGAAGCACCCCTCAACCAACAAGCAAAATATTTCCATTTCCTATTTGCATGGTTATCACAATTATAAAGATTTAATAGAATTAGGGTAAGATCTGATTCTATCTGAGTTAAATGGGACAACGAGTGTGGAAAATAATTAATCCAATCATCATTAATCATAACTCTATCTAATTTGGATTTTATTTTCCATGTTCCGTACTTATTATTTGTCCAAGTATAGGGCTTACCATTGTAGCTTACGCGTCATAAATACACTTGACAACAAAAAGGGAGGTAAAGATGGAAGCAACATTGATACCCTTTTTGTCAGCAGAATAAAAAATAACATTCAAGTCTCCAACTAAAACCCAAGGATGGTTTACTTCTAGACCTAAATCTCTAAGACTGTTGGTTTTTCTTTTCTCGTGGCTTACAAGAACAAAAAAACAAGAGAGGAGCATTCTATCTTAGAGAGATCATTTTAGACCAGACAATGGAACATGTTTTTAAAAGAATGCACTATCTCAAAGCCATCCTTCCATAGAATAAGGAGACCGTCAGATAAACCTACAGAAGGCTCAAAAGCATAATTAGGATAGTCAAGACATTTAGATAATCTAAGAATTTTTCCAGAACAAATTTTAGTTTCTTGTAAAAATATAATGTATGACTTGTGAATTCAAGTAAGGTTTTTTACATGATTTCTAGTTTTGGTATCATTAAAGCCTTGGCAGTTCCATGCAATGAGTTGGAAAAATTATAAAAAAGAGAGTACCCAATAACAAAAATTTAAACAATGTAGTTAAAAAACAATTAATAAAACAATGAGTTGTAGTGTATACTTGAGGAGAATCTCCACTAAAGTCATTCATGGGGTCAGATGAAGTAGCTGCTAAGATATTTGAGTCCATCCTTACAGTGGTTTGAGTGTCCATGCTAGTAGTATTGTCAGACTACAGAATATTTGGTGGATTGATGTGGATATTATGAGGATTCATTGAAGGATCTTGGTTAAGCTTTGAGTTCCTCCTTCTTTTGTTATTCCTTAAGACTTCAATAGGTTCTTCATCTTCCATTTCTTTTTCAATAGATTTACTCAAACTCATGTTATCACTTCCTTCGTATACATCACTTTCTTCCCTCCGATGAGCCTCATATTCTGTTATTGTTAAACTATCCAAATAGAGAAGATATGCAGTGTGTAGGCAAATGTCCTCCAAATGGTAAATTACAAAGCATTTGTCACAAATGTTTTTGGGTTATAAATCCCAGTGATATCGAACCCATATATCTTCTCCAAAGATTGTTTTCCATTATCTTCTTCGATGTAGAGGCTTCATAAGTTGAACTTCAATCCTCGCTTTCACCGTGTTGCCATATTTTGGTATACAATTCTTAGGATCTGTTGATATCTTCCTTCCCATAAAACCAATAGCTTCATCCACAACACTAACATTTATGTGCTCAAGTTTGAGATACTTGAACTGGACAGTGAACACTTGATGAGTAAAGACATCATCTTTTAGGGGAAAACCAGTTATATATTTCTAGATGACAATAAAACACCAATAATAATCCACAAACCATTTTGAATATCACTTCATTTTGTTCTTATTCACTATTCAGTTTTACCAATAGGAGTTTATGTCCTATAACACAAATTTCTTTGTTTCGATATCTTCTTTATAGATACTTGATGTCCTTTCTGATAATCTTCATTTCCACCCTTCCAATAGCTTTTCCTATATACCATGAGACCACTCTTCTGCTGCTCATTAATGGTTTAAAATGAGCCTACAGTTCTTCTTTGACTAGATGGAATCTCCAGTTCTTCATTTCTTAGTTTCCTTAAGATTTGGTTGATGCGATTCTCTCTACTTGAAGACATATTAGGGTTCTTTTGAATATGAAGGTGAAAAGGAGAGGGTAACAAGTACACCGTCAACTTTTTCGTTTGGTCCTATAAGACAAAACCTAATACTATCAACAAGTAAACCTTCATAAAATATCCTTGTATATGATTGTATATAGGGTTTATTTTTGTTCTACAATCAGCAGTTTAGATCAAGGATCCATGAACCTAATTATATACAAGAACTCTCAGACAATATCAAACATCAATATCCAAGATTAACCTAGTATGTATGGGAACAGTACATGAACCAAATTCCAACAAGAACAAGTCTTGTAATCTATATTTCAAGATACGAATTTACAAAAACAAGTCATGTAGGTTCTATGAAGTTTTGGTTAAAAACTTTCTAGATTGATTATCGAATCACTTGATTTTACTTTAATTATCTCAAACACAATATAACGCAGAAGTAAAAAGTAAAGAAAGACACTTACAAATTTTGTTAATGGGGATAATTGCACCTGCACAAAAACCTTGGGACCTCATCCATATTTGAATACCGAACAATGTTAAGCCACTACAGATACTAACCTACTATCAGACTTCAGACTGGAACGTAGTTGAGACCGAATACACCCTCCAAGCAATTCAGCTGCAGTCATTCTCCTTATGTCTCTTGAACTTCGCAAAGCTCTATGCAATTGATTCTCTTAGATGATGTCCTTTACATCCTAAGAGTTGATTCAGCAAACTGAAGACTTTTTGATATTCTGCTTTCACAAAACATCAGGTTGATTTTCTTTTAGATGTGAATCAAGGTTTTGGAAATCTTGTGTTTGTTTTGAATAATTACAAGGTATAAAGTAATTATATCAATACAAACTTGTAGAATTTGAGTTTATACTCTTCAAAACTTATAGAGATACCTAATCTATTCTATAACAAGAAAAACTAGAATAAATCTAGAGATATCTTGTAAAACTTCTTAAGGAATTTATTAGACACCTTATATGAAGTTTTATTTCTAATCCAGATTTTGACCAACTAGTATTGGTATACGATCTTAGATTAAAATCGATCAAATTTAGGGTTTATGATCAACAATCCTTGAATGACCTTACATAAGAAGAGAATGACCTTTTCAGGGATAAATGCCATTCCCATTCACTATAACATGAGGACCTTTCCAGGGATAAATGTCATTCTTACAAAAGTCTTGGGCTTAAATATCCTCAAGTGTATACATAAATGTATGTTTACCATTATAGGAATTGTTCCATAGAGTGACTACTTGTTTCGATAGATTAGAAAGGTAGAATTAAACAAGAATTACAAATTAAATTAGTAACCACATACCTTTGTTGATGAAGTCCTTGTTGATGTCTTCGTTTGATTTTCAGTCTTCAATCTTCGAAGGTTATTCAGTGATGTCTGATACTCAACTACCATAATTTCATCCTAGTCGAGGCTTGACTTTAGTAGAATAAAAATTAAGATACAGTTTTGTGCATTTAACATTGACAACAAGCTTGAGATAATAAAACTTGCGAGCTCAACCGAGTAGTGCTCTAACAATCTTCCTCATTGTCAATTTCAGTGACAAAATTATCAATACATATGGATTCTAAATAAATATATCTTTCAGCTCAAAAATCCATCATGCTTGATTTCCTTGGTTTTATAACATCGTCTTGAATACTTCATTCTTCAATGGTTCCACATATGAATATTTTAGCTCCGTTGTTGTTGAAGATCCGTAGTGATAAGAACTTATGAGAATACTCTATTCGAGCTTTTCTTAAATGAAAAATCAATCAACTCAATAGTTATTATACCAAAAACATAGTGTTGTTACCTTCTTCAAAGTTCAATTGCACCACAACTTTGAAGCAATACTACAGTGATATATTCTCCCCCTTAGTCAATACTTGCTACTTTTGCATAATAGGTAAAACCTATAGATTATAATCCACTCCCTCTTACATAATGCTCTGAAAAGTCAAATATTGTAGTAGAATACCACTAAATAATTCTCCTCCTTTTTTTCAACAAAATTGGCAAAGGCGAAAAACAAGGATCGTGATGAATCAAAACAAAAGAGTTATCAAGACTAGAGAACACATACCAACTTTTATTTAAAAGATTTCACCAAGTAAACTTAGCGTCTTCATCATGGAGATATATAGGTACAAACATCTCTTACAATTCCACAGCAACACTTCCCATAAAGATATGACATTAAAATTGAACTCTCCCTCATTTGATATTATTCCCAAAGAGAACAACAAGACTGCCTTTACAAGGAAAAGGTTTTCATGGATATTAATTAATTCACCAGTAAATTTGTATCCATCATCATCAAAAGTTTACTCCTCATAGTCTATTAAGAACGTAAGAGTTGAAAGCGTAACTTTTGAGAAAAAATCATCAAGAGATGGCATTCTAATCATAAAAATATGATAACAAAGAACAATATCTCAAGGAAGTCAATCAATACACAAGAATAATCATGAGGATCAAGTATTGCGATCATCTTACCTAGGATACAAACTTGTGAAGAATATACAAGATTTGGTTTACTCTTAGAAGGAATATTTAATCTTTTCCGCAAGGATTTATACCAAGAATGACTACCAAAAGCATATGAAAATATTTCCTTTACAAAAAAGAATATGCACATATATATATAAATATATAAGTCATTAAAAACCGTGCTTCATATATTCACAAATGGACCAAGAAGGTTGTGAACATTAAAGCAATAATGGTGTTCAATAACACTCATGACTAAACAAATATCCACAAACACAAAGTGATAGTGAATAAAGTTGTCTTAGAAGTGCCTATGAGAGTCCTAGCAATGCCAAACATATTTATAAAAATATTTCATGAGCATCTGCTTTATTTCATACATGATAGGTATGCGAGAGGGTACGCATACCTATAGGTCAGTCCGTAAACTCAGACTGCTAGCATACATGTATTGGGTACGTGTATCCCTAAGAGTTCACAAACTTAGACCTATGAGGTATGCATACTGGGTACGCATACCTCCCCCTTTACACGAACTCAGAACTAAGGGGTATGCGTAGAGAGTATGCATAACTAGTCCAGTAGTCCTGTAAACTTTCTTTAATCGATTTGAAACTCTCTCAATTACCATATATGATGAACATCAATGTTTGGGAAATTTCCAAATGAATAACTTGAATCAAAATAGTTCATAAACAATAAATTATTCTTAAGCTAAGTCTTATGGATGAAATCTATATGATGATAGCGACAGAAAACCGTGGCTTCCTTTTCTCTCTCCTTGAAAAGGGGGAATGACAGAGGGAATATTGACATAGGCGAAACAAATTTTATGTATTCAAAATTGTTAAATCCTAAAAGCGAGGATCTATATCTCGCCTAAATATTTTTTTAATCAATATATGCATGACCATTTTATATGTTTAAAATTATTAAATCCTAAACGCAAGGATTAAATCCTCTCGCATATCAAATTTTCCTCCACGTTATAAAACTTAGACATCCCCTTCACCTTACGTAGCGACACCGTACAAGTTTATACCTCTCTTCTTCAAAGTTATCCTTATCTAAAATTGTCAAGTATATAGATCATATATTGCTTGATTCATATTTCGATAGTTCAAGTATGTTAGAGCATAGCTCAGTTGAACCCACCAAGCATTGGTATGTCAAGTTTGGTTGTCATATTTTAGTGAATCAAAACTCATTTAAAGAGTCACTTGATTATTTACTAGAGTCAACTTCATATAGGTTAGCTAGAAAGTTACTAGGATATGAGACTTACAAGTATTACGTGAAGACTTGAAGAATGTGAAGAAGTAAAGAGCTACAACGATGACATCATCCTTCCACTTGAGGTTAGTAATATTTGACTTGAACTGTTTCATTCCTAACGTATCTTTCAAGTCGTGCATATTGAAAACATAACTGCGAAGCTGTGAATGATTATACTCTAGTTAGACATAGTATTAAAGAATTACAATACAAAGTATAACGTTTATCTTTTGAACTTTGTATATAAGACATCGACATAATCGTGTGAATGCTATTGTGATTATGTATGGGTATGAGTGAAGATTTCGTCCTAGGAAACAATGTTTTACATTCGTTTAATGAAAGTACATTCATAAACTTGTTTTGTGAATCGAAAGGGAAATCGCTAGGCTTATTGGTAATGTTATTCATTGCAAATCTTTGGATTACCAATATGTGTGTTTAGTATACCCGCTCATAACTTGTTTATGTATCTTGGTAAAACTATTCACAATGCCTGACTTTTGTATTGGTATGACTTTTATTAGTGAAACTGATCTTAAGTAATCACCTGAGATGGTATGATCGATTTATTGTAATTGGTATGACCAACTCTAGACATTGGGGAACCGATCCTAGTAAGAGGTGCAACCGATCACAAGAGGAAATCGATCCTTGTAAGAGGTACAACAAGTTTTTAGTAATTGGGGAACCGATCCTATGACTTGTGCAACCGAATACAAGTTTATACCATAAATATGTGTTAACCGATCCTAGTACCTAGTCAACCAACTTTTGGTAACTAGCGTGACTAATCTTAGTACCCACATGGAGGTAGAACCGAAACTTGTTTTGGTAGAACCGTGAAACCCATGATTGGTAATTTGATAGGATAATCAATCACATAGTTCTTGGAAGTCAGATGAACCAATTCTAAACTTGTTTGGAAGTGTGGCAAATCGGTTCCAAGATTGTAAATATGAAAAAGGATTTACAAAGTAAAGATGTCGACATACTTTGAACATGTGCAGTAACTCTTATCTTTTATTGTTCAAAGATATTCCTTAATAGCTAAAGGAGAATCCCGAATCGAAATAAATTGAGAATCTCTTAATTAAGGTTTTTAGTTTTTATATGCTTTTAATTTCCAGCAATTAAATGCATATCTTTAGAAAATAAAAATTAGTAATGTGCATTTACTAATTGGAGATTTTCTACTGAGATTTCGGTCAATATTTGGACAGAGCATTTCCAGGAATTATGAAAACCGATTTGGACTTTATTGCATATCTTTGAGAATATTCGGTTTTGGAAATTCCTTGGTGTCCAAACTTCCTTGGTCCATAAATATTGAAGTTTGCATTTCAAGCAAACTAATCCTCAGAGCCAGCAAAACTACCTTGTTGTGTTGTTACTGGTGGAGCCATCTATTCGGAGAGGAAAGTACCCTAATTAGGCGAAATCTCTTATGACCGCTCATTTTAAAGACTTCTTTGGGATTGGGAAGCTCTACGAGTACCGTTGGTGGGAAACTAGATAATTGCAGTTTATTATTAGTTTTCGATTGATTTGATTGACTAACGGTTGTTGAACTTTGATTGCACCTAGTTTGTTTATGCTTGAGAATCTTTTCTTCTGATATAAGATTCATTCAAACTAGATCGAAGTATCGACGGGGATCTTTAGAACTGTTTGTAGATCTAAAGACGTCTTGCGATAATCCATTGTTAACAGACTCCGTTCTGTATGTGATTGATCACAAGAGATTCAAGTTGTTTGTGTGCAGGTGTTTATTGAAGATCTAAGAAGATTTGAAGACAAATAAGATTTCTTATTTGAGTTCATAATCTTTGGTGTGCACAAAACTTGATCGGCTGGGGATCCAACTATAATCGGTTTATCTTTGTGATAACCTTGATTGATTAGTTGAGTAGATCGGCATCAATACAATTCTTTGTGATTCAAAGTATTTATTGCATAGTCTAAAACAATTACTTTGGTAGTTGTTGAAGAGATAGATCTAAGAACCTGAGAAAGGAGTTTATTGGGATAAACGGAAGAGCCTTTTGTCAAACTCATATCACGTTGTTTGAAAAGAGTTGTTACCGAACAGATTTGTTGTTCCTTTACTGTTTGGAATACGAACCAAAGGAATTGTTCCAAGTGCGTGACTTATTACAAGTTGGAGGCGCAGGGATACTGAGGGAACTAGGTGAACTATAGGTTTAGTTGCTTGGTCTCAACTATACGAAATTGGTTTAGATTTTGTATAACGGCTTAATCTGAGAGTATTCAATTCTGGACTAGGTCCCGGGGTTTTTATGCATTTGCGGTTTCCTCGTTAACAAAATCTTGCTGTGTCTTTTACTTTCTATTTCCGCAATTATAATTGTTTTATTATAATTAGAAGTAAAATACACAAACGTTAATTCCTATTTACTTGATAGCAATCCTATTGTGTTTGGTTAAGTCCGAACCTATTATCAAGTAAACATACTTCGTTGTTGTATTGTCTCGATCTCGTATCCATAGACGATCACACGAAGTGTGAACCGATTAGTTGTATTGTCTCGACTCAGTCCATAGACAATCATTTTCGAAGAAAGGACTTATAGGTGGAAAAGTTTTAGATTGAGGTATATTTGGGTACCCTCGTCTTTTCAAAGTATATAAATCATATATTGCTTGAGTCATATTTCGATAGTCTAAACTAAAACAAGATAAGTTTGAACTCCAAAATTTTCTTTGCAAAAACAAAAATCATCGATTTTGTTTATTTTATTCAAATACGTATATTTAAGAACTTAATTAAATACAAATCTGGTTAAGTAAGCATGAATGACTATTGATCCTTCAAAGATGTATTACTTTGCCAAATTCCACGTTGTGGGGAATGACTGAATGAGGATCACTTCACTCAACTGAGCCTTCACTGTGCTACACCACCACCCTGAAAAATCCCGAAGGTGTTATGGAGAGCCCAGTTTTTTATACCACCTTTTGACCCTCTATGTGTTATCTCTATCGACCGTAGTTTTTTTTCCTCACCCTACCCTACCAGGGAAAAACAGGGGTCCGTTTTAAAAGTGAACGAATATAAATTTGACATATAGGGGGTAAGCTTTGCTGTCAAATTTTTGGGGTCTCTTTAACATTTTCGGAAAAATCCAAAAATTATCTGCTTTAACTATTTTCTGTCTCTCAACAGCGAGCAGTGAGCAGGTAAACACTCTTAAACCTTAAAATTATTTTCCCCAGATATTCTTAGAGAATCTCAACAAGATACTACCAACTTAAATCCAATACTTTTATCAGATATAAACAAGATAAACCCATCACATGTAATTACCAACTTCAACTTCAAACTCTCAAATCCAGAAAGATGGAAAAACAGACATGGGTTTTGTTTCTTCATTTATTCTTACTCATTGCGACTCTTAAGAGTTGCATTAGTACTAGCAATAGTGTTAATGGTAGTTTTAAGTTAAACCCAGTTGACCAACAAAAACTAGATAAAGTTAATCACCTCCCTGGACAGTATTTCAATGTTGATTTTGAACATTACTCTGGGTATGTCACAGTCAATGAAGATGCAGGAAGAAATTTCTTTTATTGGTTTGTTGAAGCCACTACAGAACCTTCTTCTAAACCTCTCGTTCTTTGGCTCAATGGAGGTATTATTTTCTCATTTCAAGAAATTTTCCAGTTATGGTTTTTCTTGTTTCTGTTAGCTCTTACCATGTTTTATTGATTGATTCCTTTGAACTTTGGTGGTTTTATCAGAACATTTTGTGTTAGATATGATTGGGAAGTTAGGGCTTTTGAGTGTGACATTTTCACTTCCATTTTCCAAGACATGCCATATGTGATTTCTTTAGTATTTCATTGGTTAGAATTATGTTTGGGACTTTGGGTGATTGATCTGTGAATGGTATTTAGGGCCTGGATGTTCTTCGGTTGGTTATGGCGAGGCAATGGAGATTGGCCCTTTCCGCGTCAAGGAAGATGGAAAGACAATTTATCTGAATCCTTACTCTTGGAATCGAAGTGAGTAGATTTACCAAATTTTGTTATGATTCTAAATAGTATAACATAGTTTTGACATTGTGCTCTGTGATTTTGGAAACCGACGAATATCTTGATTTAAATATCCAATGATGAGCTAACACTCTCATGAATTATACGGTCACCACAGACTAGCTTTGCAATAGTTTCATACTCCCTCCGTCTCTAAAAAATAGGCAGGTTTTTAGAGACGGAGGTAGTAGTATTAATCTTCTGAATGATCCAAGTTTCTTTGTGTATATGAATTAAGTTATGTAGTTTCAACAATATACTCATGTCAACTAAGTTGTGATTTCTGCAGTGGCGAATCTTCTGTTCATTGACACTCCAGTTGGAACTGGATATTCTTACTCCAAAAATTCCGATGATTTGTTGGAAAATGGAGATGAGAGGACAGGTGCTGTTCACTTATCATTCCTGCTTAAATATCGATCCTTTTTAGCATTATTCTTGACAAGTGTCTGAATTATTCTTGACATGGTTAATTTTTGAGTTGAATCCTGTTTATGCAGCCCAGGACAACTTGATATTTCTACAGAAGTGGTTAGAGCGGTTTCCTCAATACAAAGACACGGAGTTCTACATCGTAGGAGAGAGCTACGCCGGTGATAAACCGTTCTTATACTGTTGGCATGTTATTGGTGTATAGTGCAAAGAGGATTTGTATGATTCGTCAAATGGATATCCTTACCATTTTATAATGCGGAACGCTATATGGGATTGAGTCTACGGCTAATCCAAATTGGGTCACTCACTATTTAAAATGATCTCAATCCTTTGACATTGATAGTTATTTAATAGGAATGGAATTTCGCCTGTTAATTAGTCGTGTATATGGAATTAAATCTGAAAATTGGAAATACTTACAGGGCACTACGTTCCTCAGTTAGCTGAAGCCATTGTGAGGTTCCATAAATCAACAGGAAATAAATCGATAAATTTGAAGGGAATCATGGTAAATCTCTCGACATCATTCCTTCAACACTATATCCTTTCGCAATAATGGTAAAATGTTCCGATCATTAATCTTATTAACAGCATTTGTAAAATACAGGTAGGAAACGGTTTGACTGACGACTACTATAATCACTTGGGATCTTTCCAGTATATGTGGACCAACGGATTGATATCCGATGAAACATACAACCTTCTGAACACATCTTGTCTCTCTGAATCATATGAACATGTTTCATCCAAGTGTCAGACAATTCTTGACCAGGCCAGCAAAGAAATGGGTGACATTGACACATACAGCGTGTTTGCTCCTTCTTGCACAGGCACTTCTACTCAATCAAAAATGCTAATTAAAAGATTGTTCGTAAGTTTGAATTTCATAGAGTTATCAAGTTTCTTGCCATTTTGTGATTTATTTTCAGCCTTGTTCCTGGTACTAGTTAGGATAATGTGTGGTACAAAATGTAATGTGAAAATATTGTGAATCTTGTTTTCAATATATTAATGTAGAAACTCATATCTTTGCAGAAGAAGGTTGGGAAAATCCATGAAGAGTATGATCCATGCATTGAGGGCCACACAACTGCTTATTTTAACCGACCCGAGGTTCGAAAGGCACTTCATGCTGATGCAGAGGGAGTTGCATCTGCATGGGAAACTTGCAAGTACTGCCCATATGATTATATCAGAAACTTATTTATTTTGTTCTTTGTTTAATACCATCTTTTTTTTGTTGGTTGGGTAAAGATGATTACAATGCTGAGAGAGTGTAAAGAAAGTTGTATGGACTTTTTCTATAATAACACATTCTTGGCTATATTTTGAAGGGGCTTTATTGACCAGCACTGGAAGGACTCTGCAACGTCAGTGCTACCTATTTATCACAAGCTGATATGTTTAGGACTTCGCATCTGGATGCTCAGGTGCTTCAAAACACTTGATGCTGTTTCTCATTGCTAGTTTTCTGCTTTCATGATAGTCAACCTCTGGAACTAGAAGCATGTCTGTCCATGTAACAAGGACACACCAAGTTTAAAACCTTGAACTGAAGAAACATTGATGCATTAAACAAGTTTATGTTCTTATCAACAATTCTTTTCCTTAAATGTATACTCAAATATTTTCAGGTCATATATGTAGCTTCTGCATAATCCTGAAAATATAAATAGTGCACTAATGTCCTCTTTCTTTTGGTTTGGGTCAATCAGCGGAGACACTGATTCTCTAGCTTCAGTAACATCCACCCGCTACAATATAAACGCTCTCAAGCTTCCAACAATCACTCCTTTCCATGCTTGGTATGATGATGGACAGGTATGGTAATAAACTTTCATCCTTTTGTTTTCTCTAGGAGTAGAAATATAATCTTAGCGCTCTTCAAAATTTATGCAGAACATTGTTCTTGAAAATATGTTTCCTCTATGTCTCATTTGTATTCCTTAAGTATTTCTTATGGCAAGGAAAGTAAACATAAATTTAACAAATAAGGAAGAGAATTGGTGCATTATGAGTTTTTCATACTTAGGAATTTCTATATAGTTTACGAGTTGTGTAAGTAATCTCACTCGCATAATCTAGAAGTTCTCATGTGAAAAGTAAACTCTGATAAAAAAGACTTGTTCCAACTTGAAGATATTATTACTAATTCATCTTCTTCATTAAGTTTCCGCTCAAAAGAAACCATGTCAAATATTGTTTTCGTGTAAGATATCATAACTTGATGGTGTGTCTCTACTGTTATTATAGTCATGTCTCTATGTCCTTTCTTATTTTGCCGGATTGAGGCAATCGCATGCTATAAAGAACGGGGAAAGATATTTCAGTCCTACTTTTACTGTATGTTCTTCCCAGTTCCCATCTACACCAGCTTTTTCTTATGCCATGGTTAGACATGTCGTTCTGCCTAACTATTTAGAGGTGAATCTAGGGATTGATTTTTGTTGTCCAGATTTGGGGGCATGTAGGCTGATATAAGGCTTGAAAATAACAAGTAGACTAGTAGTGAAGAAAAGGTCATCAGGTCGAGTTAGACTTGTCCATTTCAGATATCTGAAGAAGATCAAATAAATGCCACGCTACTGCATATACTTGATTACTTCATTCGCATAAACCTAGCAAAAGGAACATGTGCAAGAACTGTGCATAACCCAACAAGCTATATGTGTCCTTTTTTGTAAATTATACCCATGGATTTTTATATAAGCGGATAACCAATTCTTATGAATTTAATCTACTTAATCAACAGGTAGGAGGATGGACTCAAGAGTACAAGGGTCTCACTTTTGTCTCAGTGAGAGGAGCTGGACATGATATCCCAATGTATAAACCTAACCTCGCGTATCCAGTTATCAAAGCTTACTTATCTGGAAGTCCAATGCCAACTCCATCACAACTTGCCGATTCATAAGACTATCATGTTCATGCTATGTTGCTATGTACTTGCTGTATGTACTATTATTATCTTAAGAGCAGACGCTGCTGTGAACAAATGCTGGGAAAACCTGTAAGAATAATCTCTGCATTGAACGTAGAAACAAGATTATCCGAAAGTTTGAGCTTGACGGATATGTGCTGAGGTTTATGAATTAAGTGTACTGATACTTTGATCTGTCAACTCAAACTGGACTTGTTGGATGAGTTTCACTTTTATAGGATTCTAGATTCTAGTATGTAAACTAGGATGTCTTCTATCTACTGATACCCACTCTTTCTCTGGTTGATTCTCCTTCTTTCTGTCTTTATTGAGCACAAACTGTGTACAATGTTGATATTTCTGTAAAAGTTTGTTCTTGATTTGTCTAGTGATGCTGATTTTTATTCTGTTTGCCATTTATACGTAGCAATTTTGAAAGAAAAAAAAAAGACCTTAAGTAATGCACGTAAACATTATTAAACAGTAACCCTTAATGCCAAATAGAGAAATATAGCATCCAACTCACATGATTAAGGAGAAAAGCTATGTGTCCATAATAGGTTCACCTAGAGTTGGAGCTGATGCCCTCAGCTGGGGCTGGTGTAACAACAGCTTCTTCACCTGACATATTTTCAGTTGATTGATTGAGCGTGATGAATATAAAAAAACAATGGAACTTGTAATTCTAAGAAAGCTCAACTCCTAGACATAAGAGATTTTATTTCTCAAACAGTTACGAAAAATATAGAACTCTTCCAAGAGTTATGTGCTTGGTTCGTCTACTAGAGAAAACAAGTGTTTGCCCAATGCATGTGCAAACACTTGGCTGAGACTAGTAAATCTGTGTATGCACAGCCGTGTGTCCATTACGACTTTTTCTAGCTTACTATGTTGAACGCTGATGCACATTAAGTTCTTACAGAATTGTGGATTAATGTGTCTCTTTCTTCCCACAGAATTGTGGATTATTTTCTCTATGATAATATATATCTCTTTCTTCCGGTTCCTTTTCTTAGGGTTTGCAGCTATCTTTCGGGACCTCGATGTTCTGTCATTGGTTACGGGGGAGGCAATGGAAATTGGGCCCTTTGCATGTCGAGGAGGATGGAAAGACTCTTTATCTAAACCAAAGTAAGAAGCATTTGCTGATATGTGTCGTCCATTTGAAGGTTACGGTGGTTTAAAATCATTTTTCGCAAATTTATGAGCAATTTTCAGATATTTTTTTAGTACTAGAAGAGATTTAATATTCTTTTTCTCTTTTCTCGTCTTGTCTGTTGTGAATATGCGATTTCATCTTTGCGTCAAAGAACACTAACTTGGATACGTATTGTATGATTCACAATCCTGTAATCAACAATGATCTTCCTACTAAGAAGTTGTTGACACATCTTTCAACTAAGAGCATCTCCAATGGAGTTTGGGTATCTAAAAAAAACTTATGCCACCTAGAATTTTATAAAAATATTCTCTGTAGTGGTGGTAGTTGAGCGATTCGACAGTCAAAACCCGTTAGCATTTGTTTATCTCTTATGTAATGTAATGGTATCACCCCCTTAATATTGGTATCCTCATTATAAATCATACCTCATATATAGCCTGAATACTGTTGGTTTGGGCTAATGGAACACAAACACAGAATCTGGAACAAAGAAGTTAATGGCAATATCAAAACTAACATAGAAGATTGCAAGAATTATCTGGATTGGCTTCACAAATACTACTTCAGTGTTGATAGAGGCCACACTCTCAAATCAACTTGAAAGAAACTCAAGGATTGGTTGGACATTGACGAGAAGTTTTGGAAAACTAAAAGTAGAGATCAAATAATCAAGCTAGGAGACAAAAACACCAAGTACTTTCATAGAGCCACCAAATGCAGAACCACAAGAAATAAGATCGACTCTATTCAGGATGAAAATGAGACTTGGATAATTGACTACCAAGAAGTGACTACTTACTTTACCAACCATTTCACCAGAATGGCAGCTGTTGAAGATATAAATATAAACCCAGAAATCATCCAACTCATACCCACTATCATTACCTCTCAATATGACACCACCCTCAATAGACTCCCTGATATTCATGAAATTAAAGCCACCATCTTCAGTATGGTTGGAGACAAAGCTCCTGGTCTAGATGGCTTTCCCCCTAACTATTTCCAAGCCAACTGGCACATTTTGTGAGAAGATATTGTCAAGATGGTCCAATATTTATTCACCTCTGGCCAAATGCTCAAATAAATGAACTTCACTTTTATCTCTCTCATCCCTAAAATTGATAACCCATCTCCCCAAGTCATTTCAGACCAATAAGCCTCTGCAACACTACCTAAAAGATATATCCAAACTTATTGCCCAAAGAATGAAACTTTATCTCAGTAAGATCATTTAACCATATAAATCTGCTTTTATTCCTGGCAAACAGATTTCTGACAACATTGCTATAGATCATGAAATTATCTATTTCATGAGATCCAAAAGGGGAAAGAAAGAGGGAAATCGTAACATGGGCATCACAATTGATATGGCCAAGGCCTTTGACAGAGTTGACTAGGACTTCATAGTCGCTACAATGAAGCAAATGGTTTCAATGACCAATGGTGTGGAAAAATCTACAAATGTATTTCCAGAACTACCTCAACTGTTCTCGTTAATGGCTCACCTGACAAATTCTTCAAACCATGTAGGGGCTAAGACAAGGTGATCCCCTATCCTCCTATTATGCAGGGAAGCTCTCTCTAGAACCCTCACCCAAGTTGAAGGTATGGGTCTCATTTCTGGGATCAAAATCTGCAAGAATGTCCCCTCCATCAACCATCTCATATTTGCTGATGATTGTATGGTATTCTACAAAACCAACAAGATTGAGAGTCAAAACCTAATGGAGATTCTCCAGATATATAGTGAAAATTCAAGTCAGTTAATCAACTTCCATAAATATGGTGTCTTCTTCAGTAACAATACTGATCCTGCTCTAAGTTCCACTATTGGAAGCAGTATGGGAGTTCAAATCCTTCAGCTGAATGATAAATATCTTGGTTCTTCCCTCTTTACCAAAATTACCTTGTTCAAACTTGAAGTTGATAAGCTCAAACTCAGACTTGTCAGTTGGAAGAATGGACTACTCAACCCTGATAGAAGACATGTCCTCAATAGTTATCTCACATCCACTACCAACATCTACTAGATGAATTGTTTCAAGCTCCCTAAACAAACTTGTCAAGATCTAAACAAGCTTCAAGGAGTTTTTTTCTGAGGTAAAAACTTAAATAATCCAAAAGGCTACTATCCAAAAGCCTGGACTGTTGTGTGCAACCCTAAAGATTTGGGAGATCTGGTTTCATTAATATGAAATATTTCAACAATGCTATGATCACTAAGATTGGTTGGAGACTGGAACATCACAAAGTCTCTCTCTGGTACTGGCTCATGGATGCTAAATACCTATTTGGAAAAAAATGTCCTAAATACAGAACTAAACCTAAAGATAGAAATTCTTAGATTTGGAAAGGCAGCAACAATATTCAGCAGCATAGCTCTTGGAGAATTGGAAATGGTAAGAACTTTAAAATTTGGGAGGATATGGATTCCTACTATTTCTACTCCAATACCTAACCTACTAACTGCCTTACTGATCTCCTCGTGGTTGAACATCTTCTTCATAATGGGGATTGAAATACCTCTCTTATTATAATTGGTTCAATCCTATCACTGCCAAAGCTATTCTGGATATTAACACTCATCCTGGTGAAGAGGATCAAAATCCATTGGAATCTCACTGATTCTGGAGACTTCACAGTCAAATCCTTGTACAGATCCAAAATGGATACTTTCTATAGAAATGATGTCCAAATTAGCAACTGGCAAGCTTTGTGGAGCATGGATATTGCTCCAATGATACAATTTTTTTTTATGGAAATGTGCCCATGGAATCCTTCCCACAAATGCAAAAACTGCCAGCATACTTAACTACATTGATCCCATCTGTAAGATATGCAATTGTGGGGAAAAAACTATGACACACGTTCTTAAACTGTTATGCTGCTACTTCTGTCTGACATCTGCTTCTTAGACTATCCCATGACAAGTTTGATTCCACCACAAACATCATGTATTAATTAAACTCTTGGTTCACCTATGCATCTACACAATCCAATAACAACATTTATGCTACTGCTTGTTGGTACATATGGAAAGCCATATGTGATTTTATTTTTAATCAAATCCCATCTGAATGCTAGAAATACTACTCTCAGTATCACTCAACACCTAAGTAACCATAACAAAGTTCATCATTTATAGGACCATATCTTTAATTCTATTCTTCGGTATGAAGAATATGAAAATAAGATTGATGATGAGGATACTTCCCTCTACTCTATTGATACAGATTAAAGATAATCTTTTGGAATAATGATTCAAATATGCACTTTACAGGATCCTGAAACCCTGGTGAACTACACTGCTTTTATTGCTTTGGATTTTGCAGGACACACCATTAGGACTAGAGGATATCCAGGACACCATAGAGAACAAGGAGCAACAAGAGGAGCAGACTTAGGTTTAAACTGGGTCAATGGATTGCGGCATAGAAATGTTGAAATCCATGCTGAATCCATGAAGGTTCTGGTCCATTTCACAATGCTCCACCACAGTGCAGTCCAAGGAACATTCCATCTTAGTTGTCGTAGAAGAGATATTGATGAAGACAATGATTGTAGAATCAATGTTATTTCCTTTGTTCTAATTGGTTTCAAAGTTATTCATAGACTGCAAAATTTGAATTCCTTTAATTTGGTTATGGCTTGTAAGAATTCTAGTCCTATGAGTAGTGGCAACTGGCTTACCAATAGCTCTAGCTTGTACTCCTCTTAGGGTCTCGTGGCCTAAGTTTTTCTAAATAAAGAAAAAGGCTAATGGAACATATGAAAAGCCATAATTCTTTGTCGATCAGATTAAACTCCTGCGAATGGAGTCACTGAGCCAAATATAGTATTACCTATGTTTCGAAAAATTAGGCTGATTTCATGTACAAATTACACATGAAACCAGTCTATTATTTTGAAACGCTTGGCTTCATCCACAAAGGAAGAATGCTTCATTTCAAATGATGAAAACTTTGCGGACAGATCATTGACTTGGCTTGAGAACTCATCGCGTTCACCTTGAACCTTTGACAACTCGGTCTGAACCTTAGAAAGTTATGTCTTTAGCTTTTTCATATCAGTCTAATGCGACTTTTCAGATTCTGCAAATAGGAGAAGGTATCAAATTAGAACCAAAGACGATGAAAAAATCGATAAATAAAAATGGAGGCGAAGGTATCCACAAAGCAATGGTGAAGGCAAAGGAAAATGTAGGTCTCTATAGCAAATACCAAGAAGAATGTCGAACGCGATCTCTTCGTTAAGTCCAAACATGTTGCAGACCTAATTTGTCGCACGTACAAGCTTCCCCTTCTGAAGTTGACACCACCGGTTGTTACTGATAATGAAGTGCTCCCTGAGTCCGACAGTGAGGATGATTAAGATGATGATGAAAATGTTGAGGATTCTCCTATCCAAGATGATCATTCTCAAATCGATTTTCAAAAGGGTAGTGAAGCCGATGGGAGGTCCTGCGGACATGCGAACCCTACTAGTATTGAAGGTACTTCTCGTGCTCATGAAGACGTGGTTCAGAATGATCCTTAGGCTTAAACCTTTTTCTCCTTGTCGATCTTTTTCTTTTCTACAGACAAGTGGATACGATCAGGGTGCGGGGGTACACGGTTGAGCTTGTTGGATATTTTCAACAAACCCTTAAATTGTAGGCGTCTCGTAGGAATTTTTCTGTTTTAGGGTTTCTAATGACAGTTAGAAAACCGAACAGAAACATTGTTTCCAAACATACACCATTGTTGGAAGAGATGTCTATTCGCTCTGAAAAGATGCCTATTGGAAATGAAGAGTCATCTTCAACAGATGTTAAACTCTCTATAAATAGCGTCATAGTTTTTCATTCAAAACACATCTAAACTCTCTCTGTTTCCTCTCTAACAAGCATCATCAGAAACTAAATACTCCCTCCGTTCCATTTTAGATGATGTTTTTTAGGGTGTTTTTTTGTTGCACAATACTTGAAAGTTTTCATATTTTTCCATAAAACTACCAATAACACCCTTACTTTTTGTCTTAGAACTATAAGTTTATTTTTAAATGCACTAATAACAATTAATGTTTGAAGACTTTTCTTAAGGGTATAGATGGAAAATCTTCATATCTCTCTCAATTTTTTAATGTGCGTGAAAACTCCAAGAACATCATCTAAAGTGGAACGAAGGGAGTATATTATTAGAGCCTTTAAAAAACAGACAACATTCTTTTCTTCACCCTGTTTTAGTATCAATTTTCCAACAGAGCTAAGGGTGTCTGGGGTGTCTAGAGAGTTTCCGGCCATCCTTAGCAGGTCCTGGTTACAATATACTCAATCCTCAAGAAACCCCACTTAGGGTGCGATCTACAGTCGGATGAAAAAACACCCAGCTTTCAAACTTTTTTATTTATTTATTTTCGTATGATCAGCCTGAGATTAAATAAAACACACTTTAACCTATACAACCTATAAATAACACAAACTTTACTCTTGGCTAGATCTAAATAAAGTTTAATTAAAAACATTAAACCCATTTAAACAAAATAAAACATGAACTTTTAGTACGAGAGATGCTCCATGGACCATGCAAATATTTTAACCTACGAATGTCCCCTCTCCTGAATCTTCACCATGTGAAAAAGATAAAAATTACCATTAAACAACAAGAGAAGAGAACAACCATTCCGATGGGAATCTCATCGATCTGAGTACTGATAGTTTCGGGCAGTGTGAAAGAAAGTGATTAGGCGCTCTCACTGCCTTTTTCTTTTCTTTTCCTAATGTTTACCATAAGCCATAAACGTTCTTCAACTACTAGTCCACGCAGTAAATAACCCCCAACAACTTCATTTTTACAACTACTTCAAATAACCATCTGATCTTGATGCAGGTAGTCGTACCCAAAACAAGAAGGTGGTGGTGCCGTGGTGGGGTCTAATACTGTTTCAAAATGGCAATTTGAAAAGAATACAAGGACATGGGGTTCTTAAATCGACCTTTGAATCCTTTCTTCAGATGGGGTGTTTCCCAAATCTGTAGTAATTTACAACAATATCTGATGGGTTTAAGGGAGAGAAGAATAGTACTAGTTCAGTACTAATGGACTCACAACATTTTGATTCCTTCAACATGTGACTGAATGCAGAGAGTTGATAACAAAAGGACATACTTTTGCCTTGTTCCTCTTCCCACTGAAACCTCTGACATTTTTGAAATTTGAGCTCTCTTTCTTTGTCACTACTACACAAACACAAACATTGTGATGAGTTGAGTACATGTACCATTTCCCCATTCTCACTAGCTCTAGTCTAGCTCCTAAACACAAACAAGGAAGAGGAAAACAACTGGAACCTCTTTTCATTTTTCAGACAGACCTTTCAACCTACATCTTTGACCTCCTCCCAAGGCCAGCCAAAGCCCTCTACTTTTTCTTTCTTTTTACTGTTGTACAGTAGTTGTTGTTCTTCTTTACTTCTTTACCCCTTTTTTGCATCTTCTTTATAAACCGACTCAGTAAGAAGAGAAGGAGAAGGTCATTTCTTCTTTCTCTGGTTTCTGGCAAGGTTTTAGTAAGCTATGGATATGGTGCAGCTCACGCCTTTACTCCTCACCCTTCTCTTCCTTTCTCACATTGCAGGTAATATGTTATTCTTTACAATGTAATTTATAATGAAAATAGTTGCTAATTTTTACTTTTTGTTGTATATCAGTTGAAGTTTCATCAGCAACAATTGCATTCCACAACAAATGTTCATACCCAGTATGGCCAGGGATTCAACCAAGTGCAGGAAAACCCATTTTAGTTAAAGGTGGATTTAAACTAAACCCAAAGCAAGCTTATTCATTAAGGGTACCACAAGATTGGTCAGGCAGATTCTGGGGTCGTCAAGATTGTGTCTTTGATGCAAGTGGTAAAGGTCATTGTGGAACTGGTGATTGTGGTGGTACCTTGTACTGTAATGGTGCTGGTGGTGAACCACCTGCAACACTAGCTGAAATCACACTTGGTGAGCTTGATTTCTATGATGTTAGTCTTGTTGATGGTTACAACTTAGCCATTTCTGTCAAACCTTTCAAAGGTAAAGGAGGAGCTTGTAGTTACACTGGTTGTGTTAAAGACTTGAATCAGATGTGTCCAGTTGGTTTGCAAGTGAAATCTCGTGATAATACAAGAGTTGTTGCTTGTAGAAGTGCTTGTTCTGCTTTCAACTCACCAAGATATTGCTGCACTGGTCAATTTGGGAATCCTAGCACCTGCAAACCAACAGCTTATTCAAAGATCTTTAAGAATGCTTGTCCTAGAGCTTATTCTTATGCTTATGATGATCCTACTAGTATTGCTACTTGCAAAGGTGGAAATTACTTGGTTACTTTCTGTCCTCAGCATTAAAATCTATCTTTATGTAATCTCACTCTCTAGAATGTATTGCCGCCTTCATCAAAGGTCAGTTTAATCTAATAGTTTTAGACTTTTAGTATGATGATTATGTTAAGGGAATTCTCATGTGGGGGGTGTAATAGAAACAGTTTAATGCTTAATCTAGTCACAATTATTAGTATAATTTTTGTTTGTCTGAGCTCCATTGATTTTTATATCTCTGTTGATGCATGCCCATATATTCTGCTTCATTGCTTTTTCTTTTTTGATAAAGTTAATTGTGATGTTTTGGATCTTGCAAAGAGTTGAAATGTGCCCATGTTTGATGTTCTCACAATTTCAACATTCCTATTAGAGATTGGATCTAAATGCATTATTTACAGTAATCTCCACCATTGACGGTCTGCTATGGCCTATGGCAAGACACACATCTTCTATGTATGCACTTACAATTGAACCATAGAATCATATATTGTGAAATCAAGATCAGATGCAGAGTGAATTTGATGTTTTGAAAAATGATTTTGCACAAGCCAACTCTTGCTGATTAGTAGATGCATTAAATGCGTTAGGTAGATGAATATGGCCTTTCTTTGTTTTGCATTTGCCTGCGGTTTGACTCTACATTATAGAGTTGCCAATTACAGTGTCTATGTTTCCACTTGGTTGTGGACCTGTGATGTTCAATGTTTTGCAGCTTTACTGGACGTATTCCAATATCATCTTGTAGGATCTCTAGTTTGAAAATGCTGTCGCTTGGTGCAATACCCGGTAAGTTAGACGGAAAATGCAGTAGTGCAATATTGTTGCAACAAAAAAACCAATGCAGCATAAAACTGTTGAAATGAGAAAAACAGATATTATTGCAATGAAAAAAGAAATCAATGCATCATGTATTGTTGCCAAAAAAAAACAACCAATGTCGCCAAAAGAAAAGGACATTTTTTTTCCCCGGAAAAGAGGCGAACCTCAGTACATATAATAAAAGAGCCGATTCATGAAATCGGAAACCTTACATAAGTTTTTCAAGATCATAAAACAGCCATACAAGATATAGTATCTCCGCCAATTCTGCCTATCAAATCCATCCGTTCAGACATAAAAAGAGTTTCAGAAGACCTTTCCTCTCGCAAAGGAGATGACTAAACATCTAGGGTTAAACTAATTTTCAAAAGAAAGTCAGAATGTATCAAAGCACAAGGCAATGACTGGATAAAATCCAACTCAATGTTCATCAGAACATGTAGATAACATGAACTGGAGTTTTTTAGTTTTAGATTGCCTAATGCAATCAAGGTAATAGTGACCCATTTAATAGTAACGGGTTCCAAACAGTAGCCAAGGAGTCTCAAACAGTAGCCAAGGTGTCTCAAGTAACAGTAATAATCTGAATCGGTCTTTAGGTGTCTGTAAAGGAACGAATCGGCGGGATGACTCGGCGTTGGAGAAGTGGTAGCAGTTATAGTAAAATATGAACTTGAAGATGATCTTGAACGAGTTACAGCTGTCTTTGTTTTCATTTCTAAGCCTAGAGCAAGCAAATCTATAACTAAAAGTACAATAGGACTCAATCTAATGAAACTAACACTAAAACAGAAACAATTCAGGGTTACAAGAAATAGGAAATGCAACATAAGAACATGCACTACAAACCTAGAACTGCTTTTAAATGTTTTCTGAAAACCATAACCATCAAAAGTAAGTTTTCCAGAATCATTGTTGGTCAGTGCAAAAGTTACAACAAAACAACATATTTCTGTGGTTGAAAATAAAGGATCTTGAGTTTCTTCCACGTCTTCAACTTGCCGGAGATCGTTGCCGAGAAGATTTAGGCAGTTGTACCCCTTCTTTGGTTCAACAAAATTAACCCTATACTCTAACCAACTAGATGAAGGTACAGGAAATACATGCTTAAAAACAAAGCACACCAATGAACATAAAGAACATTACGAGAATTACAGACAAAAACACAAAGTAAAACATTAAATCTAATACAAACATGGATAATAGAAACAAGAACTAAACCAGAGAGTAAAGTCGATATTCTTTTAGTTGCTGGAGAATGAAGTTATTGCTTTCATAGTGACGAAGATCAGATATGAAAAGTATGTATGTCTAAATCTCTTCTATTTATCAGGACAAGATAACGTACCATACCGAATCAGTCGATCTCTACCAACAAAACCTTGAAAAAGCAAACGGAAAACTCACCGGAAAACCAAAACAAGACAATATCTAACTGAAAATTACAGAGAAGATAGGATAGTGGAGCGTAAGCTTTGGGTGATGATTGATCTGCTAAGATCCGCTCCCACGGAGCCGATCTGAGCAGAGCGGCGTTCATTGAGAGATAGTTTTTGTCAGAGCTATTTTGGAGAGAGGTTTTTCAATTTTGGAGAGAAGTTAAACCAATTTTGGGTTGGAAAGAATTTACCTTGTCGAAAATTGAAAAACATGACACACATAAACCAATTTTGGGTTGTGTTCTTCATCCACCTAGAACACCAAGAATCAGTAGACGTAGATAAGCATAAAATCCGATTTATGTAGTCGGTAGATGAATAAGCTTATACAAACCGATTATCACATTTTCATAAAGAAAAGTTTCATTCATACTCATTCATTTCAAATTAATCTAACTCGCTTTCATAGGCATCACAGATTCACTTAGCGCACACCTTTGAACCCCTAGGCGACCCTAGTGGACGAGTTATAGTCTCGTGAGGGTTTTTATAGAGACCTGCTCATAAAATCTACTCAAAAGCTTCCAAAACTCTCAATCTTCATTGGAGGAATCTCAATCTCCGTCCGGAACATTGACTGACATATAGTCGTTGTTGAATTTCTGGAATTTTGGACTTCATGAATTCATCGCTTTCGTAAAATATGAATTCTTCTAATATTTCCTCCAAGTAGTGCCTTTTTGCGACTTCCTCCTCCACAAACAAAATCACAAACTTACTTGTTAGTTCCAAGTGAAAGATCAAACAAATTAGCTTACGTAAGAGAAGTTCTTACAAATTCTCGGATTGACAAGCCTAAATGGCTACGACTAAAAATCCTCTCTTATATGCCTACATAATAAACTATCCTTTTTTGGATAAGTTGGTACCTATCGTATATTTATCGTCAAGTTTTTCCCTTTGTATTTTCATAATCTACCACATATTTGATATACACACTTTGCCCCAAAAGATTTCGTGTGTAACCCTTTTGGCTAGAACATCTTCACGTCGGGTTTCATTGTACCATGTTTTGATTATATCTAATTCTTCAGCGGAGTCAAATGATGCCATGCTTATAGAGAAGTGAATTGGACATAGTAGATGATGAAATGTGTGTTTGGAGAGTATATGAAAATAGGTGTGTATTGTTTGAGTAATAGATGGGGTAGGAGTGAATCAAATATGCAAGTTTGGACCAAATTGGGCCTGAGAAATATGTCCTTCTTATATAGAGGAAGATCCAACGACTAGTTTTTTTTGAAAAAGGTGAAAATAATTGTGTATAATCGATGTTCATGAATATCCATAAAGACCGATTAAGCCTCGATGCCAACGAGAATCTGTCCTTATATTTGTCAACAGCCACCGACTGTAGCATTGAAAATCAATAGTTAAATTGAACTTTCTATAAACTAGAATCAGTTCATATTGTTGCACACATAAACCAATTGTGTTTAACAAAATCAATAGAAAACTGCCATTTTTTTTTAACTACGCAGAATCGGTATATACGACTAAGGGATAAAATCCACAAAATCAACTCATATATAAGGCAATATCGCCCGATTGTACGCTTGTATTTACAAAATATAAGTTGAATCTTGCATAAACCTTTTGTACCATAAACCCACTACATACCATAATTATAATTAAAACCCACAAGTTCATTATACCATAACGCCATTGTACCATAATTTAAAAAAAATAATCATTCAAACAAGCCTGACTTGCGATAATTACAAAACATTGGAAGTCTTAGAATATTAAACTTATAGTATCTTGATTAACTAGCATAATAAACATCAGAGAGCATCAACATCAGAGAGTTGCAACATTTGGAGCACCAACATCATCATCATTAGCAGCAGCAGCAGCGTTGGAAGCAGTATCACCAGCATTGGCAGCAACAAGTTCTGCTAAACCTTTATCACCAAGTTGATGCAGCTCCTTCAGCTCAATCTGAGCTCTAATTTCCTTTCTCCTCCATTTTGTAAAATTGCTGACCTCCTCAAAGTTCTTCATATACAAGTTCATCTGCCAGTTCTAATGCCTGCTCTAGTTTGGTCTCTCGACCAAATATGAACTTGTATTGGGTTTCTCGACCAAATGCAACCAAATGCGATCTTGATTATCTTTGGCCTCCTATTAACTTCTCTGTCTTAGATTTCTCGGTTGTAAAATCTGATATAACTAAAATCCATATCTACAAAAAAGATATAAGTATGACTAAAAAGGTAATATGCATGATCTCAGCATCTATTTCTTTTTTCCAAGTAATAAAAACACCACCAGAAATCCCCAACGATGGATCAAACCAATAATGAGGATACTTATAATATGGGGGAAATATAATCTCGTATTATTAGCTTGAGCTTTAGTTTCGGATAAGGGAAAAAAAAGGTGTTATTATTTGTTAAATAAAAACGAATATAATCGCGGGTATGAGGGTTTCCTATGCCTTGATAACTAAGGATAGGTTATGAAAATCAGATGTTGCCATGCATCAGTGTGATTCTGAGCATTGTAAGCATTAGCAGCAGCAATGTCCCATACATTAGACGGGTCAGTTGTAGTGTTATTATCTTGAACAGATAAAGCCTCATCAGCTTGAGTACTGACAATATAATTATCCAAATCAGCAGATGTAGAATAAGGTTATGTAGTTGTAACCAAAGTGGGAGTACGGCAATATCTTTTCTTAGTACCACTAATACCAGCACCATGATTCGTAAGAGTAGAAGTCGGCCTCAAAGATGAAGATGGTTGAGATTGATTGTTGTATGAAGATGAAGCACATGTATCAGAATCAGTAGCCGAGAAGATTGAAATGCGCCTACCATCAAAAGGTCTAGGCTGATCTTGAATAATATGTCATCTTAATCTATTACGCCTTTGAGAAACATGTTGCAGAAAAGTTTCTCTTGTTGTGGATTTCTTTGAGGAGGTAAAATTGGTATAGCAGAACCAAAACCAAGAACAGTTTCTTCCATTTCATGTCTTGTATGAGTCATATCAGCACAGTCCATCTCTTCGTGATTAGCTACCTTACAATCAAGGCAAAGACGATACATATGTTTCTTATTAAAATACCAATCCACCTAGTTATATCAGCAGCATTTTCTGTAGTAATATCAGTAATAAGAGAAATGTTAACATTAATGAGTATAAGAACTCTATACTTAGATGAAGTACGTGGGTTCACACCATCATGTTCTGCAACTCTAACCTCTCCAACAATAATACCAAACATTCTCAGAATATCTATATAAATGAATTCAAGTAACAGATATTTGTATTCTAACCAGCAGGGAGAAACCTATGACAGTGGTACACCGAATCCAGACTAGGTTCTAGTCTCATAATTCATGGGTTGTTATATTTAAAAGGGAGCGACCCCTGGACCTAAGTTAGGCGTTGATATTAGCAAAACAAAAGCCATCACTAAGATTTTTTATATCAAATAGAATTACCATTTAGGTTATGTTAAATACCCATAATCATAAACGTGAATGCTAGTCTTTCAGTTTGAGACATTAAGGAATCCAACGTTGAACATGAAAATTTAGGTCTTGATGAATCAAAACTTCAATGAGATAAACTTGTTAAACTGATAAATAAGCCATGAATAGAGATGTTTGATCATTCACAAATCTGATATGCAAATGTTAATATTATACAGTGAAACAAACAATCTTATTTTGAAAAAAAAGAGACTTGTATATATCCACATACGTGTTAAACTTGTGAAGTAAATTAAAGGATTTTCGTTGATCCAATAAAATACGGTTGAAGATTTTGTGTTTAGTACTATAGGAGTTTGGTGATTAAAGAGATAGTGAGAAATGACATCCGAATAACAATCATTTTCTGCACTATGATGATCAAAATCCAGTGCCTCTATGACAAAGAATGGAGGATGTAGGTTCTTTCTCGAAGTTTAGAAAATGAATTTGCATAGTAAATTATACAAACATTAAGATTTAACAAAGGATAACTAATTCCGAAAGATAAATGGAAATAATGGAAAACATTTACAAAACAAAAAAACGTTGATTACCAGAGTTCCACAAGAATGGATATTTAGTTGACGGTAAAATTATCAATTAAATATCTAAGGAATATTAGATCATAAAATTGGAACGAGATGCGAATAATTAGATCTTGGATAAAGTTCTATAAAAAAATATATATTTGATCATCAAAGAGAGTTATCAGGGGTGAAAACTGCTTCCGCAAGATTTTGAGGAAGGTCCGTATGAATGGATTCTAATTTGATGAATACCCCGAATGTATGGGACAAGAACACCAAAGAAAATAAGGGTCAAAGTCGATAACTTTGATCTTGTGACCCGTAAAAAAGATAACACTTGAATAAAGATGTGAAACATAATCTTTTGCTCAGAATGATATTTTTCAATAACCAAAGATTTTGTGATATAAGCCTATTGTTGACAAAGCAAATAGCCTTTGATGTGAGTAAATATATAAAAAAATAATATTGAGAAGAGTTATTTGATGATAACTCTGTTGGAAAACTTAAGAAAAATAATCATCTATTGAAGAAAAAAACTGATAACTATTGAAGATAGTCCGAACAAATTCGGTGAAAATGATAACAGGAAAAATAGAAAGTTAATGGAAGCATTTGAGTGGATCTCCCCGCTCTGATACCATAATAAATTATGGGTACTTAGGGATCATCGATTAAGCGGTAAACAAATCAAATACAAATAAAGATGACAAAGTGATTAATGTGGTTCGGTTAATACGACTTGCTTTCATGGACAAACCCCGTAAGGGAAATTATATTGATTTCCAGACTGATTATGCTGGAATATAAACACTCTTATTTATAGAGTGATAAGAAATAAACTGCTGACTAACTACATGATAAGCATATTTAGAAAACAACTTACATTACACAATACCTTTGTGGTTTCTTTTTCATTTAACTTGAATTGAGTCCACGATAGTTAGATAGCACAACATTTGGGAAGCTGATTTTTTCATCTTTTCTAGCTAGCTGGTAAATTGCCTCGATCTTTCACTGCGCGGGAACCATGACTGCTTTAATATTCCAATATTTTGTACTTGCCAAACAGACAAATGGCTTTTTATTCGGCTTCTTTTTTATTTTAGAGAACAATAAATATAAAAGTACCTGGCAAATACTGGCATAGCCTAAACAATTTTCAAGATGTAGTGGTTAAGCTTCATAAATCATAATATATCATAGTCATCTGAATATGATGGTGCGAATTGCTTAGAAAGGTACAAACATTGATAAATTATTGAATTAATTCAAAACAAAACTCTTGAATTAAAGTAACCAAAGTATCATGAGATTTTAGACATAAGAGATTGAGTTAATAAAAATTAAGAACCTTGAACCTGTGAGAATCAATGTCAAGCATAACATTAAAAAACATGAATAAACACCCACAACCATTATATTTCTTCAAATTAACACTTCCTTAAATATAACTAATTTGCTTTTGGGATTCGTCAGCTTGATCCTCTCTAATGTCGCATACGTGTGGTTGTACCCGTACTTGGCTAATCTAATTGTTCGTTAGGTACTCCAAGGGACTTCAACAAAACGACGGTGTTTACATGAGGGACCTCTTGAAATTTCCTATACCTTTTGAGTCTGATAACCAGGTTAAGATCCAGTTTCGAGATTGAAATAATATAAAATCATCCTAGCCTAATTACTTATCCACAATAAAACTTCGTTGCTCTTTGTCACCATAGAAGGATCATATAAGTCAATAATGGGATCGTTGTTGTAGTTTTTTTCCCCTTGCGATTATCCTGCTCATCATTCTTGAACGACCATATATCTACGCGTTTACCCGTTGTCAATCGATGAGCTACTTTTATTTGATGGAGAACATTGGTACAACCCCCATAGGCTGAAATACACTCTGGTGATGGAAGCAACTCAAACTCTTCTTCTGCTAAATGAAAGGCCAAAATTTCCCTTTGGTCATCGTCAATAAAATAAAGATTTCCATAGGAAATGACACTAGGAAGCCACAATTTGTGTTTGATTTCTCCAATATTCCTCCACCCTTTGGCATTACCAAGAGTGTATATCTGAACATACCCGTCCCCTTGAGAGGTGGAATAGAAAATCCGCATGACCTTATACTCATTAATTGTTTGCAATAAGAAAACCGAAACCACTCGCTACAATAACACCACGTTAGCTCAGTGGACCTTAACATATTCTCCGGTATAAGGATTGCAGATGTAGACATAATCATAGATACCATGATATGGTATAGATAAACAAACAAAAATGTTGCAACAATTGATGATATTATGAAGTGTGTCAGACTAAACCCAGTTCTTATACATATAAAACAAGTTGATTTTGTTTTTGAATACTTTGAGCACTTCTGAATACACATTTGTTTCTCATAAGTACTTGTTTTTTTGACACGTGCGTATTGAATTAAAAGTTCATCTTTCCTTGTGAACCTCTATATGAGAATAACCATTGTATAAAAAGATATTTTTATATAGAGGTTCTATTGTGTAGAGAGTTCAAGAATTTGATCTATTTAATTTTGAAGTTAATTATGATTTTTAGTCTTCTTTAATGTTTTTGGTGATACAAAAAAAATATTTATTTACTAAATGTTAGAGCTGGAAATCTTCCAAAAGCAGAGATAATTGAAAGACTAAGGAAGAGAATATTCTGCTCATATCAATGTGAGCATATAACATCCTTGGCAGCAGATCTTCTGTGTTTGTTGGATGAGGAGTGCGATGACCCTAGTTATGATTTGCAAATAGAGTGGGTGTCCCCGGAATCAAATTTCCCTGCGGACAGACTATCCCAGTTGGGTAGGAAGTTGGAGATATATCAAGTGTTAACAGATCCTTCTGAAGACTGTACCTATGACGAGTACGTAGAGAGAGACATGAATGGTACATGATTCTGCAAATTTGAGAAGTTGGGATGCCTTATTTGTGGGTCGCTTGGCCATCTTTTGGATGACTGTTCTTTTTTTGGCCCGACGATAACCTTATTTCAGTGCTAATTTTTCATTATTGTTTTATTATTTCATATTTTACTTCGGTAGGGAACGTTCATGGCTTTTTTCATATTGATGCAACATCAATATCTCATGAGGGAGAGGATCTTTTGGAAATATTATACGAAGGATGGTAATATTTAGTATTTGATAAGACTAAACAAATTTGGCAAATTTTGAAGGGAGATTAATTTTTTATTTCTTTTATACACAGGCAAACCTACTCTGACTTACTACCTGCTTTCAGAGTAGATGCACTGAATGTCTTGAAACATCCAGTGTTTTGGAGCCCTACAACTTGCTTAGGGTTTCTCCAAAAGGTTGGAGAGTTGTTACATACTAAACTTATGGATATTCATCAAGGTATGCCGCAGATTTTCAAAGATGGTATCAATGAGGAACATGTAGGACTCTGGAAAGTGGCTCTTCTTGATGGATTTAAAGGCTCTAATTTTCTTTGAAAGAGCTGAAGGTGTCCGTGAAAATAATTCTTGTGATTTCACCATTGATATACGCCATCTAACTGTACATTATGTTGTCAACAGTATACTAGACCAGGTTATTTTTTGTTTTTATTTTTTAATTATTTCTTATTCTTTTCAGTTTTCATTTTTTTAATAAAACAATAATGAAAAATTAACAATAATGATAAATTTACCATCGGGTCAAATCAATTCACATACCAGTATGATATGAGTCCATGACAGTGTATTGTGATATTTTTCATTGGTTATTGTAAAAATAGTATAATTGTAATATCTTTCAGTTGGAATTCTTTTTTACTCTGAAATCATTTTACAGGAAAAAGAAGAAGATGAATAACATTCTCAATGGCATGTCATCACCAAGAATAAATTTCTCAAAACAATGTGGTACCTAGATACTGCTTCAAGTTTATGAGTGAGATGAAATCTTTAAAAGTTCAGTAAAATTTGGAGATGATTCCACCACTGTTATGATGGTTAAAGGAGATATTAAGTTTCAAGCCAAAGATAACTCAATACAAGTAGTATTGGAAATAAAAGTGACTTCCAATTTGAAGGGCTCACTCATAAACTTGAAGCAGTCTCTCGG